>OX457052.1:31274982-31527482 GCA_949752735.1 Lumbricus terrestris
GGACGGGAGCCACGTTCAGCGGGAAACCAAGAAATATGAGGTTATTGTGACTCTGGAAGGATGAGGTTTTGATGAATGGGTGGATGGTGGAACGACTGAGTGGGTGGAAGGATAGATGGACTGGAGGGGTGGGTAGGTGAGTGGATGGAAGGTTGGATGATTGTTGGAGGTAGGGATTTATGGGTCGACGGAGTTCATGAATGGATTAATGGATTAGTAGATGAATAGAATAGATGAACAAATGGATTAATGGATAGTCAGTAGCGGCGCTAGGGGGCCTGGGGGCTAAGCCCCCCTAAAAAAGACCATCTTTTTTTCGCCATGTAAAAATTAAATAATTGGACGATTTACCCCCTTTAGTCTCCCCAAAAATGAAGCGCAAGGCTGAAGATTTTGGTCGATGACTAAAAAAAAAGGTCGTCAGAAATTTTGGCGGCGGACGGAAAATTTTTTCACGAAAATCCAGCCCCCAAAACGAAAATCCTGGCGCCGCCACTGTGGATAGTTGGGTGGATTGAGTGATGGATGAATTTATTGTTGGATGGATATATATAAATTATATATATATCAATAAAATATATAATAAAATAATCCCTCACACCCTGAAGACGAGGCCTGACCCACCAGACATTTTCTTCAATTAATAATAGTCCATAAGTCCCTGGGGGAATGAAGTACCTCAGGGCAAAAAAAATATATAATAAAATTATATAAATATATATAATAAAATATATAAATAATATAATATATAGCATTTTTCTCGGCGGTAATATAGGCCATCATGAAGCCGTAAAATCTTCACATTCATTTTTCTCGCAAGGTGTAGCCACTGTAGTGTAAGATTCTGCTATCCTTACGTTCGGCTGCTTTTAAGGTAACTGTCGCCATCTACCGAATGCGAAGTAACGCAGTGAGCTGCTAAAACTTTTGCTTGTTTGTATGTGCACCTGCTGTAGCGCCCCTTCAGGCTCCCTACTCAGAGGCACTTCCGACTACAGAGCGGACACTGCATCGGAGTTTCACGCCGAAATGCCTGTCTGTCTCTCTGTCAGTCTCTCTCTCTCTCTCTCTCTCTCTCTCTCTCTCTCTCTCTCTCTCTCTCTCTCTCTCTCTCTCTCTCTCTCTCTCTCTCTCTCTCTCTCTCTCTCTCTCTCTCTCTCTCTCTCTCTCTCTCTCTCTCTCTTCAGTCGCGAGCGCTTTCAACAGTCGCCCAATTCGCGCTTTTCGCGACGACCTGGCAACCCTGCAATGAGGCGGCTGCAGCTGTGTAGGGAGATTGAAAAAAGTTTCCCTAAGTTTTGCTCAGCGCTATAGATTTCAACCAATAGACACAGGCGGTTACGCTTTGTGAATGTGCACTAATCGCGCGACGGTTTCATGTCGATCACGTGTTACATTAGGCCTATCACAACGTTGACATCATTCATGTTGTTCAGTGTTACTGACGCTGATTTAAGTGAACAAAGGCATCTTCCTCTTTAGAATTTTGGACAAACATGTCTAAATTAGCAGCTTCAATTCCTGTTGCATCTGATGCTTTACAGTTTAAGCAGAATTAGTATTAGGCCTATACGCAATGTCTTGTCGACATGCCGGTGACACGAAACGGAGTATCCGCCCTGAAAGCTATCCGGGGGGATGAATTAATCTATCCCCCGGATGGATTAACTGATCTATACTATCCGGGGGGATAAACCATTCTATCCACTTTTTTTTAAAATGAGCATAATAATTTTTTTATGATGTAATCAAAATTTAAAGTGACTCTAATTATTTTAAGTGTCCTAAGCAATGCTCAGATAAAGGCAACTCGAGTTTATTTAGTAACTCTGAGTGTTTTTAAGTGTTTTAAATGTTTTAAGTGCTCTAAAAACAGGGCAAAACAAATTATCTAGTATGGATAAACATACCTGTTAGTGTCATTGTTCAAAACAAAGCAGAAAAAAATTAATTTGCAAAAGAAAATACACGCGGAAGCGGTTTTTTCGACCTTGTTAATTTGGGGGATACAATTAATACGGGGGATACTCTATTTCGTGACACCGGCTGAATAAAAAATCCGATAGCTTTAGTTGCATATAGCCTATAGCTGCAGAGTAATACGCGTATAGTTGAATGGACGAATTTTAAACGGCTGGACTTCAATGATAGATAGAACCATCAAGACGACGTTACTTCATAATGGCTTTTATTTTGCACAAGCTCCACACTTCTGGACGTCTAGCCGACATAAAGCAAGCGAGTTGTAAAACAAATAAATGCAAAGCTTGAAGGACGTTTTTGAATTGCTTACACTGCAGTTGTTTGCCTCTCGTGCAATATGCAACAAATCGGATTTTTTAAAATAAATTGATCGGCTTAATGCACAGGCCTTGTATTAGACTAAACTCTGAAAAGCTTGGCGTAGTTATAACGGCGAATCTTTCTGCTGCAGTGCATTCGGTTAAAAGTTCTCGTTGCAAGAACTCCTGAAAGCAAGAAGCAGGCGTAAGTTACCTTTCAATATTCAACTTGCTTCCTAGGCACCAGCAGCATTGAAAGCAAATGAATGCATAATTATGTATCTGTCAATGTTAGGCTTCCACTAGACTGACTAGAGGAACTCTGAAAGGTGTTGTACTTTACTGTACTTTTCAAATGAAAAAACCGTTTAAAATGCGTCCATTCAACTGTGTGCATTACTCTGCAGTTATTTAAACTACTAAATCTTTCTGATATTATATTCTGCTTTCTGAAATGAACTCAATATGATGCTTTGAAACTTATATTCACTGAACTTGTAACAGTTGCTTAGCACCAAGTGAAAGTTTGCAAAGAATAACTCATTTTGCATCTATTATAGGCCTGCATCTAGAGATCTTCGCAGAGTGACGTCGTGAGGTATGTAGGATAGATTGCTGCTCGACATGGTACCGATGTATGCATATCCTAAAATCATATCAAATCGCGATGAATTTTTACTACTACTACTGCTACTGCTACTGCTGCTGCTGCTGCTACTGCTACTGCTACTGCTACTGCTACTGCTACTGCTACTGCTACTGCTACTGCTACTGCTACTGCTACTGCTACTGCTACTGCTACTACTACTACTACTACTACTACTACTACTACTACTACTACTACTACTACTACTACTACTACTACTACTGCTGCTGCTGCTGCTGCTGCTACTGCTGCTGCTGCTGTTGTTGTTATTGCTGCTAGTGCTACTACTACTACTACATTTTTATTTTCACATTTAATTGAACAGGACCATAAAGCAAGGAAATGGCTTCAAGTCGATTTAATGCGATTTTCCTACTTCTGTTCGTTACGTCAAGTATGGTCCTGCTAGCAAAATCAGAGGCTGAACAGTCGCGGCGATTTGCTCCATCCAACCAGGGCCAAGGCCGATGTCCAGACCCGCCAGGGTCAGTTCTGATGGCAAGATCTAAATTGGACTGTGCTAGGCTTTGTAGCAACTCAGTTGACTGTCTACATTTTAGCTATCGACGAAGCACAGGGCTTTGCGACTTGTATGCAACGACTCCAACTAACACATCCTCAGTGGCCGATTGCGACTTAATGCTGGTGAGCAATGAGTTCTTATTTACCAATGACATAGTTCTCTGGTTTAACTAAATTTAACATGAGATGATGGAAGAGCTAATCACTTAGTTGCAAGTCTATTATTTATTTTTATGTGTTGTAAGTGTTACATACTGTATAAGACTAAGTTCACGGAGTGAATGAATGTTTGCATACAAGCAACACACATACAAGTACACAGTAGTAATAGTAGTGACCATAGTAGTAGGGTAAAGTGGGGTAATTTCGGCATGGGGCTAATTTCGGCACCCCCCAGTAGCCGAGAAACTATCTTTCGCTAAGATACCTCTATGGTGTGACGTCATAGATCACAACATTACATTATTAGAAAAGTTTAAAAACGAATTTTAAATCACATTAAAAACACTTTTGTTAAGCCATTTTTGTTTTGAAGCATTTTCTTAATTGTTTCTCAATTTAGAAAAACCTCTGTTGAAAATCTGGTGTCGGTCACAAAAATAAAAGTACTGATTTTTCTACAAGTATGGCTACCAGGGTGCATCATGCTGAACGATAATACGATGTATAGCAACTGATTATTTATTTTGCGTATCTACAGAGTGATGCCTACATGTGAGGCAAATTTCGGCACCGAAATCTTGTCTAATTCCGGCAGTGCCGAAATTTGCCCAGGGATGGTGCCGAAATTACCATTCTGCCTTATTTCAATAGGCCTCGGTTCAATTATCGTCTTAGTTCTGTTAGTATCCTTTGTGTAATTAAAACTCACGAGTGTTTATTCAGGCAAAATGGATGATGATTCGAGTCAGAGAACTGTGCCAAGCTCTAAACGGGGACGATATGCTCAGTGGTCGAACGATGAGATTAGGTTTTCAGTAAAGTCGGTGCTTGTTGATGGGCGTTCAAAGAGAGCAGTTGCTAGGCCTATGTAGTTTCGGCTCCCATGCCAAACTGTTCAAATCTGTGTGAAAAGGGTTTTGGTGGACGGCGCTGTGATGAAGTGTTCTACGGGTCACCGATTTTATACCATAGAGAAAGCTGCAGGAAATGACTGGCTCATCGGATCCCTGAAACGTCATCGTGAGTTGTCCGTACGGGTACCAGAACCGATCGACTTCAATACAAATTAAGGGCATCGGGTTTTAACAAACAAGGTTGACAATTAAGTTCTTCAATTAATTGCAAAATATTTTTGTTAGACAGCAGCGAGAAGCAGCTCATGCCGGCGTAGAATATCTTGAATGTAGATGAATCCAGTGTCACTATATTTGCCACAAGCCATGGAAAGTTATTAGTCAACGTGGAAAACACAACGTCGGCTTAGCAGGCGCAGCGAAGGGAAAGACAGTAGCCACCGTACTTTGTTGCGTCTCAGCCAGTGGCTTCTATACATAACATCAATGATGATATTTCCCAGAGTGAGAATCAGGCCAGAGTTCATTGACATAGAACCCATAGGGACCATAGCAGTTGGTATAAAAAGTGTTTGAAATGAAGGCAGCGCGTATAAAAGCGTATGAGTGTATAGGCTACAGTATTTGAATATATTATGTGATGCTATTACATGTATAAGATCCACTGATGTTCCAATAGTTTGCCACAACCCTGTGCCATGAAATGGCGCCTTCAAATTGTGAATCGGCTCTCGCAAATTCGTGTTATAACAGTGGTGTTGTGGGTATGTTCGTTGCCTTGCAGCCGGAGGATTGCAGGTTCGAATCCACCTCAAGACGCCGCGTGGGGATCTTGAGCAAGTCCTTCACTCGCAATTTACTCAGCGTTTCGGCGTGAAACTCCGATGCAGTGTCCGCGCTGCAGTCGGGAGCGCCTCTGAGTACAGAGAGCTTGAAGGGGCGTTATAATAAGTACACATACAAGCATAAATGAATGCAAGTAAAAACGTATGTAGCCACAATTTTGACCCATTTGCTTCATTTAGCTTGCTTTAAACATATGGTTATCTTCTGTTTGGCTAATTTCGTCACCCGTGTCGAAATTACCCACATGCCTTGCCGAAATTACCCTCCCCTGTGGGTAATTTCGGCATCTGAACGCCTTCACTTCTCATGTTATAACACGAATTTGCGAGAGCCGATTCACAGTTTAAAGGCGCCATTTCATTGCTTAGGGTTGTAGCAAACTATAGGAACCTCAGTGGATCTTATAAATGTAGTGACATCACATATATTCGAAAAACTGCTTAAGGTGCCGAAATTACCCCATTTTACCCTAGTAGTAGTAGCAGTAGTAGTAGTAGCAGCAGCAGCAGTAGTAGTAGTAGTAGTAGTAGTAGTAGTAGTAGTAGTAGTAGTAGTAGTAGTAGTAGTAGTAGTAGTAGTAGTAGTAGTAGTAGTAGTAGTAGTAGTAGTAGTAGTAGTAGTAGTAGTAGTAGTAGTAGTAGTAGTAGTAGTAGTAGTAGTGCCCTTGTGGAATTTCGGTCTCGCTTGAAATAAGCATTTAAAAGCTATAATGTGATTTTGTTTAGGATATTTCAACGTTTGAGGGCTGCTTTTATCAAGGTAACTTATTATCATCATCAGTAACACAGTTTAATACACATCCTCTGCACCAAAGTGAACATAGCCGTAGTGCAACAGCTGACCTCCCTTTCACTCTACACTTCAACACTAAAACGAGCCATACTAAGCCTTTTCGAAGGGCACAAATATGTTCTCGAGGGCTGCTAGAATCAAAAGGGATGTGCAAATAAGCCAATTTCAAATTTCAGTTTGCAAGTTGTTAAAGTTTATTAGCGAATTACTCCATATATTTTAAATGTTTAATTATGATCCCTGATTATACCTATTGCTGAAAACTTAACGGGAAGACCACGTTTGGCCGGAATGCTTTTTCGTATCCCAAAGCAATGTAAACCAAGGAGTGGCCCAATAAATTTTGTGTCAATAAAAGTTATTTTTTCTTCCCGACATAGACTATACCCCTAACCACGATCGTGGTCCCCAATTTCTAAAACTCTGCTTCTAAGCCTAAATGAAGGGCACCAGCTTATTCACGAGCTCGGCGTTTAATTTGAAGCCATCATCGATTGCTGTGCAATATGACGCCGCTTAAGACATTGCACTATAGGTTAATTTTAATTTAATTATATAATTATGGAAATGTAGACCAGTTCAAAGATTTGTTTAATTTAAAGCACATTGTACTGCTATCATTTGAGATCTAGATTCTTTACAAACGGATCCAAATGGCTGCAGTCTGCCTTTCCAGTATGGCAATCAGGAGTTCTACGGATGCATGGAAACGATCTCCACTCCACAATGTGTTACTTCCAAAGGACAGCTGGTCCAATGCATTACTCCACTTGGCGAGTACAAGCATTGTTTTATGTTCGTTGTGCACGTGCTTGGGTCTGAGTTGATTGTAATGAATGCAGGATAATTATGTATTATGTAGTCTATGCATGTATTAATCTGCGTGCAACAACGCATGCATATCCCTGTACACATAATACATGTGCACAGAAATTTTCGAAGGAGGGGCGGCAAAATTTCGGTCTTGGGTCTGAAACAAGTTCTCGTTGTTGTCTTTGGCCTGAAGAAATCTTCGTCGCAGTAAAATTTGACGACTTTTTTAAACGTCACATGTTACTTTGTCTCTATTTTGCTCTCTGTCTTCTCTGCCATCTTTTCCCACTGTGTTGTTGAAAGCCTGTATGAACCTCATGGGGGAGAGCCTACGGAACTGATGGGGGAATGGGGAAAATGAAACGTCCATTTTCTCCGCCAATTAGCTGGTGAGAAATACGGACATTTCTAAGTGTGGGGGGGGGGGTTACCCGAATTTGATCCCCTGGATCCGTCCCTGATGTACACATATTCGTACATCCATACAACTATAGTCTACATTGTATTGTATTTGTTGCATCTATAAATTTATATAGCGCCTCACAGAGCATGACCTTTCATAGACGCTATCAGCACGACAAACTCCGAAGTGAAATAAATAGGCTACCTTGAAAGAGCGAGATACAGATGAGGGAAAACGAGTATTAGTTTAACCGCCTATAATTTCGATCGAAAGGTCATTTGAAATGGAAGAACCAGTCAACGAAAAACTGGGAACAAAGATATCAAGAGGATCGTCAGAACGCATTGAGCGCAAGGCCGTAGCCAGAATTTGATTTGGGGGGGGGGGGGTGCTTCACTCATCAATTTTCCTTCCCCAAAAAACTGATGACCTTTTTTAGTCATATACTTAATTAATATGCATAGATCTACATGAATACAATTGTACATATTAATTTTCTTTGGATGCATGACTTTCAGGTTTCGTCGTGAAACAGGACATAGTGAACTTCAATATGGGGTCAGTTGTCCCTCTGCCATGCATCAGCAATTGGATAATTCTGATGCAGCGTTTTGACGGTTCCCTTAACTTTTCCGGCAATTGGACAAAATATAAGAATGGATTTGGTGACATCAGAGGATCAGGATTTTGGATCGGAAACGAAAACATGCATCGCATTACAAACGAAAGAAGTTACAGATTGCGCGTCGAGGTTTGATAAACATTTCATGCTCATCATAGTTATGCTGTCACACTATACTATTACTGGTACAGACTATCGTATACTATGCTGG
The DNA here is from genome assembly GCA_949752735.1 of Lumbricus terrestris. Taxonomy (NCBI): domain Eukaryota; kingdom Metazoa; phylum Annelida; class Clitellata; order Crassiclitellata; family Lumbricidae; genus Lumbricus; species Lumbricus terrestris. The sequence goes on from OX457052.1 coordinate 31,283,136, forward strand.
GATACATGTAGGCCTATATCTAAACTGGAATTTATCACACAGCAGTACAGTATGAGAGATAATGTGGCATAAAGAGTAACACGAACTGTGTCTAATTTCATCGTTAGTATGTACTCCATATAGGCTAAAATATATATCTACACTGGTGCCATTTCCTTAGAGATATAATAATAATAGCCTGATTAAAGGAAATGGTACGGAGAATAAGAACTATAAAAGAATATGGGTTGGCCAGAATCGACGAGTTTTAGCCATCGAAATGACATACTACACATTGACATTATTTAATTAATATTTTTGACATCCGAGACACCTTTTCTTCTTAGCCTGTCAGCTCTCAGGATACAATGCACAACGGAAAATGATGCTAGCTTTTGAAACTTTAGCCCACATAATAATAATAATAATAATAATAATAATAATAAAAAAAATTAAAATAATAATAATAATAATAATAATAATAATAATAATAATAATAATAATAATAATAATACGCCATTCACCATTAGATTGCAAACGACTTTGTCAGTTTATTTTGAAAAATAAATGTGTGTTATAATAATAATAATAATAATAATAATAATAATAATAATAATAATAATAATAATAATAATAATAATAATAATTTCAATGCAATTCACAGATTTGAAATCTCTGTTCAGCACGGTACATGGCCCGAGGCTATTAGATAAATTAGCCTAATTAGGTAGGCCTAAATTAATGGCGCTGCACACATTCGAACGGTTGAGGTGACCCAAGGTACCACGCTGCCAACCCATTCGGAAATGATCAAACCCGAGGACATTATGCTGTCGCTATAGAAAAACGTGAAATCTACATTTTATTTGTTCACAATCATGCCCCACGGGTCTCAACAATAACATATCGGGGCCCGGTAGCACATTGATAACACACTGGCTTGGAGAGCGAGAGGAACCAAGATCTCAAACAGCTGGGCGAACGTGCATTGCATGGAGCGCCTCTGAGGAGTTCTCTTTAAGGGGCGCTATATAAATGTACGATTACAATTACAAATACAGTTTGTAGGCTGCTATTAGCGCCGTGTATTGCAGGTTGTCTGTTTTGTTGGTATTTAAGATTTATAAATGTCTTCTGTCACAAAATTTTGCGTCTTTGTGAATTGTTTCAATTGCATTATTGAGCATAATTATGTAACCGGTTGCGGTTTGTCAAACGGATTGCTTCAATAAAGAATATTATAATGTAATCATATTTATTGATGGTCGTACTATTCAACTACAGATGCAGACATTTTCAGCAAGCAAATGGTACTACGCTGAATACGCCACATTTTCAATCGACTCCGAAGAGTTGAAATACGCCATTCACCTGAGCGGCTATTCCGGAAACGCTGGAGACTCGATGTCCAACACGACACTCTTGGCTCGTTGGAACCACAACGGAATGAATTTCTCAACCCCTGACGCTGATAACGACGCATCAAGCGAAAATTGTGCCAAGGAATACGACGCCCCCTGGTGGTACAACGCCTGCTGGTGGTCGTGCTTGACCGGTCGCTTTTCGACTGCTATCTTTGCGTGGTATACTCTGAATGACGCTGGATTGGAAGCTGGAGGTAAATTGCGAGCAGCCCGAATGATGATCAGAAGCAACTGACCAAGCGGAGGGTAGGCCTACAGCGAGAACGTGATAGAATCTAGTGAAGCCGCTCGTTTACGCCACGCAGCTTTGAATCAACAATGAGAATCAACAATGAATGTAAATCGTGACACTGGACAATGGACTTGGAACCATAATGCATTGTAAATACAGTAGCTCTAGTCAATTGATCCGCTTGTGCTCATGGGTTTCCGCACAAAGGAGCAAGCGGGGGCACTTGCCTCCGCTCCCTGAAAAAATTAGTACTACCAGTACTTTTGAGTTTCTAGCAAATTCTTTTTCGCTAAATTATTATTGTTGCTAATGATAGCCTACACGAAGTAAAATTGAGAAATTTATCTTCATGTAAGAATAAATTCTAATAGTGTGTACATTATTGGCTTGCACATGTCGTTTGCTGTTATTGCGCGTACGACGATACAGTTATGTTAAATTAGTGGTGCCCATTTTGGCATGTTTGGATATTGTTCTAGATTTTCAAATTCGGTATTTATAAACCTCCATCACAAATACCAATATTCTTAAATTCCAGTTCTGTTTCTCAAATCCTCGCCAATATGTAACCGTGACGACTATGCTTGCCTCTCCTGCAATATAGGCCTATATCTGGGGTGCCCTTGCACTCTAATATCATCAATACTAATATGATCGTGTTCCTGCTTTCCGTGTTGAAGTAGTTTGACACTGCGAAGACAATTACAATTTTAAAAGAAACAAAATAATGGAATGAACAAACCGAGGGATGCAGGCTCGTTTGGAGAAATGTTCAAACTATGTAAGGTTCCTTAACTTTTATTTTTGTCATAATTTGATTATTGCAGCACACTGTACACAAAAGGCAAATTGGTAGAAATATTTGTTTAGAAGCTTTTATGTTTAGTGAACTGCATTAAATGATGTTATTGAAGCAAACAACGATTGTCTTTCGCGCATTAATATCGTTGTCAGAGTCCACGCGATTGGTGCCTCATTGTAATATTATTATGCCAAATATTGTTTGTGTCTTTTGAGAGTGGCAATCTCGATACAGAACACTCAACGTTGTTGACAGGTTTCTATTCCCGAAATCGTTTGACATCGATCCTATTGCCTAGTCATACGAAACTTAATTGAAAGCTGTAGACATCGGTTCCCATTTTTTCCATCACCGGCGATTTGTAGAAAATAACAGTGTCGTCATGTTGAGGACCTTGTTCCCTAAATAACATAATATAACAGCATAACTTAACACAACATAGCATAACATAACATAACCTGAGATAGTATCGCATAACACAGTTCAACATAACATAAGATAGCATAACATAACACGACATGACATACCATAAGAACAATATTATCAGTGTAATACAGCATATCATAACATGACGTGACACAGCAGAACAGAAACATAATATGGCATAATATGACATACTACAACAAGGGTCTTAAGTGGTTCAGATTTACTTCAGAAACCACTCGAAAGGGAACATGTAGGCCTACCTAATAGTAAATAGGAAAATATTAGGGAGTGAAGATAATTAAACGAAAGAAATATGGTCAGCCAAATATTTGTCTGTTCACCCTTTCGACCATGCGCTCTCTTGATTTTCACCCTTTTGATTGCGTGCGCCCTTTTGATTGCGCCCTTTTGATTTGCGCCCTTTTGATTTGCGCCTTTTTGATTTGCGCCCTGTTGATAGTCAACCGTTGATAAAGCTGTTGCGATAAAACACTTTATACAAGGAACAGAATCGAGTCTGCTTGTTCGAGCGCCCGTCATTGACTGACATGCAGGGTAAATAGAGTAATAGAGGTTATCGGCACAGTTAAGAGATTTTGTGTGCATATTCAAAACATCTGATGGGCATGGGTCTCCGTAAGACATTTTGCAGAAGGGCAATACACAATGGTCACGATAAATATCTCGAAAACTGTAAAAGCGGGAAGGTTAGAACTTGATATTTTTCATGGAGGTTTCTGACTGTAGAGTTAGGCCTATCAGTTTCACGTTGTGAATCATTTGTGCTTTATAGCGAAGAAATATGTAAAAAAACACAATAAGTAGTAGCAAAATAGGGGTAAATTTTCAAGTGAAGAGACACAGGTGCCCCTCTTGCTCCTGTGAGCAGGCGCCCATGGTGATGGGTAGCGACTTGAGTCGCCTATTATCAGAGACAATATTAGCCATCACTGCTTACGGGGAATACAGGTTTAAATCTCCTCCTCGAGGCTATATGACGGCCGCTGTGTAGGGACCTTAAAAAAACCTTCACTAACCGTTGCTCAGCGCCATAGTTTAGGCAATGGATAGAGGCGGTTACACGTAGTAATTTAAAGTGTAGTCTATTTATTAATAGCGCGACGGTTTCATGTCGATAATGTTGGTCGCAATGACGAGCTCATCTTCAATGTTATCGACGCTGATTTTGGCGAACAAAGACATCCTCTTTTGAATTTGGACAAACATGTCTGGAGTGGCAGCTTCAACTTCTTCTGCGTCTCATGCTGGGTTACCGACCGTAATGCCTTTCATTGCAGAACGAACATTAGACGCAATCTCTTGTCGACATTTATTTCCGCGTCAATAAAAAAATCAGATAGCTTTAGTAGCATAACTAAAGGCAGAGTAATGCGCGTAGTTGAATGGACGAATTTTAAACGGCTGGACTTCAATGATAGACAGAACCATCAAGACGACGTTACTTCACAATGGCTTTTATTTTGCACAAGCGCCACACTTCTGAATGTCTAGCCGACATAATGCAAGCGAGTTGTATCGCAAAGGAATGCAAAGTTTGAAGGACTTCTTGATGTACTTAGACTACATTTATTTAGCTTGGTTCTCGTGCAGTATGCAACAAATGAGAACACAAATCTTTCATATTGATCGGCACGGGACGTGTTTGTTCAAAAGACTGAAAGGCTGTGCGCATTTATAGCAGAGAATATTATTTCTGCTGCAGTGCATTCTGTTAAAGGTTCTCGTTGCAAGAACAGTTAGGCTACTGCTGAAAGCAAGAAGGAGACGTAGGCTATCTTTCAATGTTCAGCTTTCTTCATATAGACACCAGTGAAAGAAAATGTGCGTATACCTGTTAGTGTTCGGCTTCTATTACTGCGGAAGAACTCTGAACGGTTCTGTACTTTGTTTTTAAATGGAAATCAAACTGATGTTATAGTCTGCTTTCATAGATGAAATCAAAACGATGTTGTGTAGCAACAGTAAAACCGCATACAATTTTGCTAAGAATGACTTATTTTAAATCTGTAATTATTAGATGGCACCCAATGAACTTATCTTTAAAACGTACCATTTCGCGATGAAATGTTTTAAAGGCCCGATACTTACCGTACTTTTACTCTTTCAAAGAGTTTTTCACGCTGATTGAGCAGTAGGCCTTCTGTGACAGGACCTGGTGTTCTATAAAGCTTTGATGCAACACAATAAAATACAATGATATGAAATTCATTCAAGCTTTAAAAAGCCGACTTGAACGGAGCAGTTTACGGCTATCAGAAAAACGTGCCACATCTTCAGACATTTCATTCATAGGCCTAATTGTAGATTATGCTCCAGAATTGTAACAGTAGTGTATACTGTCAGTGACTCTTTGAAATCGTGCGGAACGCCTTATTGTACGGTCTAGACTATGCTATAGGGCAATATAACGTATTTTACAACAAAAACAACAACGACAACAACAACAGCAGCAGCACCAACAACAGCTGATACAGCTGCTGCCGCTGCTACTACTGCTACTGCTACTGCTACTACTGCTACTGCTACTGCTACTATTACTGCTACTGCTACTATTACTACTACTGCAACTACTACTGCTACTACTACTGCTACTACTACTACTGCTACTACTACTACTGCTACTGCTACTGCTACTGCTACTGCTACTGCTACTGCTACTGCTACTGCTACTACTACTACTACTACTACTACTACTACTACTACTACTACTACTACTACTACTACTACTACTACTACTACTACTACTACCACTGCTACTGCTACTGCTACTGCCGCCGCCGCCGCCGCCACCGCCACCGCCACCGCCACCGCCACCGCCACCGCCACCACCACCACCACCACCACCACCACCACTACTACTACTACTAGAGCCTAATACTACAACTACCTCTACTACTATTATTATTATAGCTATATCTAAACGAGTAATTTTTATAGTTTAACAGAACAGGACCAAAAGCAAAGAAATGACTTCAAGTCGTCATATGGCGGTTTTTCTACAATATCTCGCTACATCAAGCATGGTCCTGCTAGCAAAATCAGCGGTTGATCAGTCGCGGCGATTTGCTCCATCCAACCAGGGCCAAGGTCGATGTCCAGACCCTCCGAGGTCGGTCCTGATGGCAAGATCTAAATTGGACTGTGCCAGGCTTTGTAGCAACTCAGTTGACTGTCTACATTTTAGCTATCGACGAAGCACAGGACTTTGCGATTTGCATGCAAGAACTCCAACTAATACATCCTCAGTGGTCGATTGTGAATTAATGCTGGTGAGCAAGGAGTTCTTATTTACCAAATAACATAAGCTTAGTTATCTCTGCTTTAATCAAATTTAACATGGGATGATGGAAGAGCTAATCACTTAGTTGCAAGTCTATTATTTATCTGTGTGTGCTATAAATTTATTTTTTTAAGTTCTCCCATAGCGCCTCTTCAAAGTCACTGCTCAGAAGCGCTCCCGAATACAGAGCGGACACTACATCGGAGTTTCACAACGAAGCACACGAGTAATATTGCGATTGAAGGACTCGCCCAAGGTCCGTACGCGGCGCTTGATGTGTGTCTGAACCTGGAACCTTCGAACCAGGAGCGGATCCAAGGGGGCCAAGATGGCCATAGCCCCACCATTTAAAAATTTCTTTAATTTTGACCAGCTATTCTGGCCCGGAAAGTTGACGTGGCCCCCGTGAGTTCGCCGCAAACTATGAGGTAGGTCCGCACGAGTAAATTCTTGACCGATGACTAAAAAAAGGTCATCTGGTTTTTGGGCGGTTGGAAAAATGTGTTTTGGAGAAATTCGAGACTGATGACAAAAAAGTCATCAGTTTGTTTGGGCGGAAATTTTTTCTCTGTTTCCTGGACCAAGACCCTAAATTTTTTGCCCCCCTCCATCGAACATTTCTGTATCCACCCTTGCTTCGGACCGCCCATCTGGAAAGACCTCTCTTCAAAGTTGCGTTAATTATATAGGCCTATGATAAATTAAACTTTATTTCATAAATCTGATGTCTTTTTCTTACTGGACTGGCGACGCTCCTGAGCAAGTTTGGTAACGGAGCGCTATATAAGTCCATGGAGAAAATGAACGTTAGCGTAATTGCATACAGCACACATACATGTATAATTGTAGCCTACATGTCATTGTGAAATTTGGATCTCGCTTGAAATAAGCATTTAAAAGCTACAATATGATTTTCTTTAGGACGTATCGAAATTTCAGGATTGCTTTTATCAAGGTAACTTATTATTATCATCAGTGATACAGTTTAGTACGCATGTCATCCTCTGCTCAAAAGCGAACCTAGTCGCAGTGTCACTGCTTACAACCTTTCACTTTGCACTTTCTGTGCCTGAAAAAGGAAGTCCTAAATTTTCAAACGCTACCCTAAGTGTTTGTGAAGGGCATCATTTTGTTCACGAGCGTTGGTGGTATTAAAAGAGAGGCGCAGAGAACCTAATTTCCAGTTTCAGTCGGCAAGTTGTCAGCGTTTATTAGCAAATTACTCCATAATTTTTTAAATTATTTTAATATGTTCTCTCTGATTATTCCTATGGCGGACAACATGACGACTAAAACGACTTTGAGGGGATGTCTTTTTATTATCCATATCATCCATAGGGGCCTATGTGATGTAAACTAAAGAATGGCGTAACAATTTAGATTCAATGAAAAATATACTCACTTACGAACTTACACCCTCCTACCTATGATCGTGGTCCCACAATTCTAAAGCCTTCTCCAAGTTTGAATTAATGAAAGGCAACAGCTTATTCACGAGCGCTGTATTTGAATATGAAGCCATCATCGATTGCTGTGTCGTGCAAGATAACGTCGCTAAGACATTACATTGGAGATTAAATTCAATGATACTCCGAGAGATTAACTAAATTAAACAGGGCTGTTTTTAAGGAATTTTTTAGAACTGCACATCCCCTTCTTTTCTTTCCCTTCCTCCATGGTAAATTACCTCCAATCGGACGACACTGGCCTTTTTTTTACTAGTTTCAACTGCACGGAAGTGCTTTTACAACTGCACAAATCCTTGTAGAACTGCACATTTTGTGTACAACTGCACGCTAAAAAAAACTGCAGTAAAAGATTTATTTAGTTGAAGCTACTTCATACTTGTTGTCTTTTGAGGTAGATTCTTTACCAACGGATCCAAACGGCTGCAGTCTGCCTTTCCAGTATGGCAATCAGGAGTTCTATGGATGCATGGAAACGACCTCCACTCCACAATGTATTACTTCCAAGAGACAGCTGGTCCAATGCATTGCTCCACTTGGTGAATACAAACATTATTTATGATCGTTGTGTCTGGGGTTGGGTCTGAGTTGATCATAATGATTGTAGGATATGTATACGTACAACTGTGCATGCATATCGTTGTACACATAATACATGTACACAAGCACAGTTTTGCATACGTTGGCTAAATACAGAACTTACGAAGCTTGTGGAGTTTTGACCTGCGAATTTTTTTTGCCCCCCCTGAAAAAGACTGAAATGACGTCCCTGTCGGGCTGCGTGGGACAGGGCTGTTGGTACTTTTGAGGACGACAGAGAAGAGGCAGCGGGAGACGGAAAAAACAAGAAAATAAAGAAAGAAACCGTCGGTAAGGAACCGGGCGTTTTTACATCGATTTTCACCCGCGACCATGTTCGGTGCTACTGACTTCGATCTGGAGATGGGCGTATACCATCGAGCCTAACGGTCTAGGCTAATGAACGGTCGCTTTCGAAACTGCGCTACTGATTCCGTTCTGGAGAGAGGGCGTATACCATCGAGCCTAACGGTCTAGGCTAATGAACACCTTAAACGCGAAAGTGAACGGACGCTATCGACTCTGTGCTGCTGACTTCGTTCTGGAGAGAGGGCGTATACCATCGAGCCTAACGGTCTAGGCTAATGAACACCTTAAACGCGAAAGTGAACGGACGCTATCGACTCTGTGCTGCTGACTTCGTTCTGGAGAGAGGGCGTATACCATCGAGCCTAACGGTCTAGGCTAATGAACACCTTAAACGCGAAAGTGAACGGACGCTATCGACTCTGTGCTGCTGACTTCGTTCTGGAGAGAGGGCGTATACCATCGAGCCTAACGGTCTAGGATAATGAACACCTTAAACGCGAAAGTGAACGGACGCTATCGACTCTGTGCTGCTGACTTCGTTCTGGAGAGAGGGCGTATACCATCGAGCCTAACGGTCTAGGCCACTAAAAGGACGCTATTGAACTTCACCTAAGAAAGACCTCACTTCGTAGCTACGGAATCGCGCCCTCGTCGTCCCGTCCCCATGCGCCACTCCGCCCCCCCGGGGTCCACGGTATTTGTTTTGTTGTACTTTTGCATACATAGAGACGTCAGATTGCTATCCGTATAGACATTTAACTCAAATTGTACCGTTTCACATGCAACTAGGCTTATAGTAACTATGCTTCGATTAAATCACTTACCTTCGCTCATCCACCCATTCATTCATGCATTCATATATTCATTCATTCATTCATTCATTCATTCATTCATTCATTCATTCATTCATTCATTCATTCATTCATTCATTCATTCATTCATTCATTCATTCATTCATTCATTCATTCATTCATTCATTCATTCATATATTCATTCATTCATTCATTCATTCATTCATTCATTCATTCATTCATTCATATATTCCTTCATGCATTCATTCATGCATTCATTCATTCATTCATTCATTCGTTCGTTCGTTCGTTCGTTCGTTCGTTCGTTCGTTCGTTCGTTCGTTCGTTCGTTCGTTCGTTCGTTCGTTCGTTCGTTCGTTCGTTCGTTCGTTCATTCATTCATTCATTCATTCATTTGATCGATCATTCCTGTCTAAGCTTCCTTGCTGATTTCGTTCTGGAGAGAGGGCGTATACCATCGAGCCTAACGGTCTAGGCTAATGAACACTTTAAACGCGAAAGTGAACGAACGCTATCGACTCTGTGCTGCTGACTTCGTTCTGGAGAGAGGGCGTATACCATCGAGCCTAACGGTCTATCATATGCAGTGGTTTGTCATGGACCATAATAATATGTTTTGCTTCTGATTCACTGACTCTGTGATTGATTGATATAACATCTCATTATAAATCCCGGCGGGTAACCTTACAGGGCCAATATTAGAATGGACTACAACAGTATGCAAAACTTTCATTGACCCTTTTCCTTTTCTGCAAGCGTTTGAAACCATTATTAAGACTTGGTATTGTCAGATAGAGAGCGCCGCTGAAAAATTCTCTCTAGGGGCGCTATATAAATTAACAATTGCGAATAGGCTGGTAAAAATGAGCATAAAATTCGAAATAATTAAATTTTTCGAAACTACTCATTTTAGCATACACAGCTTACAATTCCTTCAATAAGTTCCTTGTTGTCCTGCTTGTTGCAGAGACTTTTTGCAATTTAATTCATATAGCGCCTCTCACAGAATTACCATTCAGTGGCGCTCTCAGCGCGAAAACCTGGGAGGTTGTAAATGCCTTCAAAGAGTGAGAGACAGATGAGGTAAAAACGACCTTTTTAGCCCTTAGTGCGAGAGGCTGGTCATTCCAAATTGAAGGCCTAACCACAGGAAACACCCGATGTTGGGCAAGAGCAGTCCTAGTCTTAGGAATATAAGATCAAGATGCAGAATGCGTTGAGTGAGATGACGATGCAGATAACTGATTTAAACGTATAGGCCTACATAAAGATATTACATGCATACATAAAGTATACATAAAGATATTACATGCATACATAAAGTATACATAAAGATATTACATGCATACATAAACAATACAAGAAGATATTACATGCATACATAAAGACTTCATAAAGATATTACATGCATACATAAAGTATACCGAAAGATATTACATGCATACATAAAGTAGGTCTATGCATAAAGATATTACATGCGCGAATACATTCCCTGTCTTCTCTTTGGATGATTTTCAGATTTCTTCGTGAAGCAGGACATAGTGACCTTCAATGTTGGGGGGTCAGTTGTCCCTCTGCCGTGCATCAGCAATTGGATCATTCTGATGCAACGTTTTGACGGCTCACTTAACTTTTCCGGCAATTGGGCAAAATATAAGAATGGATTTGGTGACATCAGAGGATCAGGATTTTGGATTGGAAACGAAAACATGCACCGCATTACTAGCGAAAGAAGCTACAGATTGCGCGTCGAGGTTTGATAAACATTCATGCTCAATATAGTTAGACTGCCACACTATTAATAGGACAGACTATCTGATAATTATGTTGAGATACACATTCAGGTTCTCTGCCCCTATGCAGGTTCGAATGCAAAATGTTGCCATTCTGAGAGCTAATTTTGTATAACGTATAGTGATCAGCTAATTGTTGAGCGTACGGATAGGCCAGCTCAAGGTCAGCTAATTGTTGAGTGTACAGACAGACAGGCCAGCTGACTGAGTGGCGGGAAAGTGCCGCGGCGCGTCGTCGCCGGAGAGAGAGAGAGAGACAGACAGACAGCGAGAAGGACAGAGAGAGACAGAGAGAAGGACAGTGCGACCGAAGAGAGAGTGTACGCTGAGAGTGAGATAAGTTGTAGAAGGAGTGCTAGTCGTGTGTAGAAGACGTTAGAGTAGTAATATAATAAGATGGCGTTTCTGTTGTGCAATTGAATTGTTTGTCGTCGTTGATGCATTGTTGTGTTGTTTGCGAATGTTGGAAATCGAAGAAGAAAATACAAGAAACTGATCTTTGTTGTAAGGGAACAAGTTTAAGAACTTTAGACACTTATAACCTAGCCATAGCTACCGCAGTACAGTGAATAGGTTAGGCCTAGGTTGTGCTACAGAGAAAAGAAGAGACTGGAAAATCGTGGGTGATTGTGGAAGATCACATTTGGTGACACAGCGGCGGGATATCGTATCCAAGTTACGGACGGTGGGATAGTCAATCCAAGTTACGGACGTTGGGATAGTCAATCCAAGTTACGGACGTTGGGATTTTGTCAATCCAAGTTACGGACGGAGGGATATTTACGAACGGTGGATTTTTAGTCCAAGCTACGGACAGTGGATTTCAAATCATTACGAGAAGCCGACCACACGGGAGAAGGAGAATGAGCATTTGATCAACCGGAGAAGCATTCCGAGCATCCGAACAACTGGTGAGAAGATACAACGGGCATACGAACGACATTACGACAACGCAACGCCAGAGAGAGGTATACAAAACTCGCTCCTTGAATAAACAAGTACAATTAGAACAAAAGAAACTCGCTCTTAAGGAAGCTCAGCTCCGAGAAATGGCTATAGAAAAGGAGGAACGCCGAAAGCAGTTAGAATTGTTGCAGCAGAAGATAGAACAAGAAGAACTGCGTAGGGAAGAAGATCAAAATAGACTGAGGGAACGAAATGAAGACGAAAGAAGAAGCCGTGAGGAGTTAGAACGAAATAGGATCCGAGAAAGTGAGACAATGGTGTCCAAGATTAAAAAGATAGGTGATGCAATGAAACACGTGTTACCTAAGATGCCATATGATATGATGGAGGTGCCATTATATTTTGAGACAGTTGAGAATGCATTCAACAGTTTTACGGTGGAAAAGCAGTTTTGGGTCAAATTGCTGTTGCCACTAATGACACCAAGAGCGAGAACGGTGTTAAACCGATTGTCTTTTGATGTTCTAGACAATTACGACATAGTGAAAGAACATTTACTGAAAGAATTCAAATTGACAGCGAGAGAATATCGATCACGATTTGTAGATGCGAAGAAAACGGCAGAAGAGACATACACTATGTTTACAGCAAGATTGAAGAATCTGTTGAACTATTATGTCAGAAGTAGGCGAGTGGGCAAAGACTATGAGAAGTTATTTGATCTGTTGGTGGCGGATAAGTTGAAAGAATGTCTACCACCGGGTCCACTACAGTTTGTACTAGCAAAGGAGGGTACTGAATGCTTGGAAGCTAGTAATGTTGCAGATCTCGCAGACATACACGTGAACAATCGAATTGGTCTAATGTTTCAAGACAAACCGAAATATGAAGCATGGGGTAATAGTTCGAAGCAAACCAGGTGGAATAGTAGTAACAAAGAAACGGGAAGCCAAGCCAGAAGTAATGAAGTAAGGAAAGATAGTGCTCCTGGAAGACAGTTTGGTCAAGATAGAAGAGAAGCAACGGGTGACAGACAAATATATAGTCGAATTCCAGTGATGGGACGCCAAAGAGAAAGCAATGCAGCATATACTCCGTACAATTACAGACGGGAGAGCACTGAACAGAGAGGTATTGTGAGGAAACGTTGCCATAATTGTCAGTCAGACCGACATTTGATAAAGGATTGTCAAGCACCACCAAGAATGACAAATCTGAGAAATAGATTTACTCGAAGTGCAGAAAATCTCAGAGTAAATCAGATCCAAGTAATGAATGCACCTAATCAGCTGGAAGGACAAGACAACCGCGAAACGGAAGTGAAGTCAGTAATGAAGTGTACGCCTCAGTTTACTATACAGAGAGAAGTAGTAAAATCTGCTCCCATTACGGATACTTGTCGAGAAACAGAAAGTAAAGATCAGTGTCAACGTACGAAGAAGTCCTTACTACGGCATGTAGATGTAGAGATACGTGGAAATGATGACAGTTGTCATCCCGTGCAAGTCAAAGCGCTGATTGACTCTGGTACTGAGATTCCAGTAATCAATGAGGAATTATTGAAAGGAGCGACAGTAGAAGAAATTGGCAGAGTACATTTGCAATGTGTGGCTGGAGAACCCATTCCAGCTAAGTTGGTGAAAATAGAAGTGCGGATGAGTGGTCATAACGTACACGAAGGAGGAGATTTGAAGGACAAGGGAGTAAATATCGCGCCATATTTAACCTTGGTATGTGCCAGCATTCCAGCAGTCTTGTGCAAAGATAACAAAGAAAAGTTCTTGCCGCATCCAGAAATAATTGCAGAACTGAAAGAGGTTCCACCAGTGAGTGTATTGCAAGGAGAATTGCAAGCGAATGTGTCAGTTGAAAGCACGAAGTTTGGTGATGGATCGAGTACCGATTACGCCAATACCAAGGGAGGATGTGCCGTTCAGAAGAATGACAATGGACGTCGTAGGACCAATCGAACCGACGTCAGCAGCAGGGCATAAGTATAATTGCTTGTGCATCGTAGACTCATGTACAAGATGGCCGACAATCTTTTTGATGAAGTCATTGACTGCTAAGGCTGTATGCGAAGCTCTGATGAAGTTGTTCATGGATGTGGGAGTTCCGTCAGTGATAACGAGTGATAGAGGAAAATTTTACAGCCAGTCTAACGAGAGAATTTCTGAAATTGATGGGGTGTTGTCCTCGATTCGATTCGCCAGGACATCCAGAAGCGGCCGGATTAGTGGAGAGATGGAATCAAACGTTCAAGAAGATGGTTCATCATGTCATTGTGGAAAATCCGAGACAGTGGCATAAAATCATTCCATTTACAGTCTGGGCATTGAGAGAAGTGCCTAATGCAACTACAGGAGTGGCACCGTATCTGCTGGTCTATGGAAAGTTGCCGAGAGGGCCACTAACTATTCTTAAAGAAAGCTGGACCAAAGAGATAAATTTACCACCGAACATTGGAGTTCAACCGGCAAAGTATTTGAAGAATTTAAGAGCAGACATGGAAAAGGCCTTGACATTCGCCGAGAGCTGTGCTGAAGAAAAGCAAAAACAATACGCCAGTCAATATAACAAAAGAGCAAAAGATAAAGAATTCGAACCAGGAGAAAACGTCATCGTGCTGTATCCAACGTCAACCAATAAATTAATCTCACGATGGCATGGTCCATGCACTGTCTTGCAAAGAAGATCCAAATATTCGTATCTCGTGGACATGAATGAAAACGGTCGACGGATTATTCATGCCAACAAGATGAGGAAGTTCATTACGAGAACATTGTCTTGTGGTCTGATCGTGGAAGAGGATGACGAATTTGGATCAGTGGTAGAAATACCGCTGAAGGAATACTATTCAGAGACAAAACAGAAATCACTCCAATTGGATTATGAACAAATTGGACATCTTACGGGCGAACATCAGAAACAATTACTTGATGTACTGAATCGTTATGCAGACAGATTTTCGGACAAACCGGGACTATGTACATTAGTAGAACATGAAGTGGTGTTGAAACCAGACTTTCGAGAAAAAGAATTCATGGCATATCGAATACCACTAATATACCGGGCAGAAGTGGAAAGACAAATACAAGAGATGCTGAAAGAAAACATCATTCAACCATCGTCAAGCAGAATGGCAAGTCCACTTGTCATTGTCAAAAAGAAGGATGGATCCTTGAGATTGGCTTGTGACTACAGATACATTAACTCTTTTACTGAGAACTGCAGATATCCTATGCCAATCGTCAATGATGTTTTGAGCAAAGTCGGAAAATCCAAGTTTATTTCTGTTATGGACTGTCGCAGTGCCTATTGGACTTGTCCTGTGAAAAAGAGTGATCAATGGAAGACTGCGTTTGTTACACATAATGGACTGTACGAATTTACGCGTGTTCCTTTTGGAATGATTAACTCTGGACGGACTTTTGTAAAAGCGATAAATATGATTTTGCAACCGATACATGATTTCCCTGAACCTTATGTTGATGACATTGCAGTGCATTCTAATGATTGGGACATTCATTTAAGACATTTGGAATTATTTTTGAAACAAATAAGACTGCATAATGTAACGTTGAACTTGAAGAAATGTGTGTTTGGTAAGAGTGAGGTGAAGTTCATCGGTCACCTTATAGGATCAGGGAAGAAGATGATGAATCCCGATAGGATTGACAGTTTGATTAATTTGAAGAAACCTGAAACCAGGAAGGAAGTGAAACAGGTCTTAGGATTTTTGGGGTTTTACAGACAGTTTATTTGTAATTTTGCTGAAATTGCTAAACCATTGACAGACTTAACCAGCAAGAAAGTACCTGAGAACATTGTTTGGACTCATGCACATCAGAAATCCTTTGATTCACTTAAACAGATTGTCTTGTCAATTGTGGTTTTATATATGTTTGAGGTTGGTAAACCTTTTAATTTGTACTGTGATAGCAGTGATTTTGCTGTGGGAGCTGTCCTATCACAGGTGGACAATGAAGGGATAGAACGTCCCGTTTCATTTATAAGTCAGAAGCTGACAGATACCCAGAGGAGATGGGCGACGATTGAGAAGGAAGCCTATGCAATCATATGGGCTTTAAATAAGTTGAAAGAAATTCTTATTGGTTCTAAGATTAATGTGTTTACAGACCATAATCCTTTAGTTTACTTGACTGAATCAATGTCGAAATCTGCTAAGTTAGTCAGATGGTCATTATCATTACAAAATTTTGACATTCTGTTGAACTATAAGAAAGGTAAATTGAATGTAGTAGCTGATTGTTTATCTAGATTGTAGCGTAAGATATTTTATGATGTTATATATATATATATATTGGACTGTTTGCATTGTTTAGTTAAGGTACGTTCGCTAATTTTTATAGATAATTAGCTCTCTTTAAAAGAAAGGAAAGAGGTAATGTGAGCTAATTTTGTATAACGTATAGTGATCAGCTAATTGTTGAGCGTACGGATAGGCCAGCTCAAGGTCAGCTAATTGTTGAGTGTACAGACAGACAGGCCAGCTGACTGAGTGGCGGGAAAGTGCCGCGGCGCGTCGTCGCCGGAGAGAGAGAGAGAGACAGACAGACAGCGAGAAGGACAGAGAGAGACAGAGAGAAGGACAGTGCGACCGAAGAGAGAGTGTACGCTGAGAGTGAGATAAGTTGTAGAAGGAGTGCTAGTCGTGTGTAGAAGACGTTAGAGTAGTAATATAATAAGATGGCGTTTCTGTTGTGCAACTGAATTGTTTGTCGTCGTTGATGCATTGTTGTGTTGTTTGCGAATGTTGGAAATCGAAGAAGAAAATACAAGAAACTGATCTTTGTTGTAAGGGAACAAGTTTAAGAACTTTAGACACTTATAACCTAGCCATAGCTACCGCAGTACAGTGAATAGGTTAGGCCTAGGTTGTGCTACAGAGAAAAGAAGAGACTGGAAAATCGTGGGTGATTGTGGAAGATCACACATTCCATCCTCCGTTGCGCCTTCTCCTTTAATTTTTGGTAATTGTCCTCCATCATCCAGTCCAGCATCATCTGTCTCGACCTTTCTCTTTCCCCCTCCATTCCGCCCTCGATCACTATTCTTAGCAAAGAATCTCCTCTTAGTGTGTGTGTCCAATGCATTTTATTTCCCTTTCCTTTATCGTCCTTATCGGTGTTCTTTCTGCTCCAATTCTTCTCAGTACTGCTTCGTTTGTTTTATGTCCTATCCAGCTGTCCAACATAATATATATTCGAATTCATCATACGACAATACAGTCTGAGAGATAATGTGGATTAAAGGGTAAAACAAACTTTGTCTAATTTCAACGTTAGCACGTGTGTGTGTGTGTATTCGTTTAATGAGCAAAAACAGGTTGGCAAACCACAACCTGCTGCATTGAGTCAGACAAAAATTACATTGAAATAAAAATATTAAAGGGAGTAATCAGTTATTGGAATTAAATTGAATCGATAGCCAAAAATTGTCTATTTTCCAGAGAGTGGGGGCAAGTGACTCCGTAGGCAGTGTATATGAGCAAACCATTATATATACTGTCGCTATAGAAAAAAGTGAAATTTGCATTTTACCGATCTCACAGGCTCCCACGAGTCTCGACAATAATAATATATCGTAATGGATAACTGTTCTTTTCACTACAGATGCAGACATTTTCAGCAGGCAAATGGTACTACGCTGAATACGCCACATTTTCAATCGACTCCGAAGCGAACCAATACGCCCTTCACCTTAGCGGATATTCCGGAAACGCTGGAGACTCGCTGTCCAATACAACGATCCACCCAGATTGGTATATGAACGGAATGAAGTTCTCAACCCCTGAAGTTGATAACGACAGAGTAAGCATAAATTGTGCCCAGGACTACGACGCTCCTTGGTGGTTCAATGGCTGCTGGTACGCCTTGTTTACCGGCCACTTTTCGACAACTGCCTTTGCGTGGTATACTTTGCATGATGCTGGACTGGAACCTGAAGGCCAACTGCGAGGGGCCAGAATGCTGATCAGAAGCAACTGACCAAGTGAAGCGTGGGCCTACAGCGAGGATGTGGAAGAATCTAGAGGAGGTGCACGTTTTATGGCATGCGGCCTTGAATCAACTCTGAACGTAAATCGTAGCAGTGGACGATGGACATGAAGTCAGATACAGTGTGATTATAGTAGCTTTAAATTAAGAGACCCTGCTGTGCTCATGAATCGCGTTTTTGCTACTTGTTTGCGTTACGTTTTTGAATCGTCAATAAAGGTGGTGGTCTCACAAAGTGATATAACTTTTATTGTGTTTGAAATATTTTATGAAATCTGGCCATCATTTGTAAATATGAATTATTGTCTGTAAGACTTCAAAGTTTCATTTCTAAATTCTTACTTCTGGCCAAGATATTGGCAAAACACCTTAGGGGTCCTTTTTAGCCCACCCTGTATAATTTCGATGATATAATAATATGCAATTTTAGTGGCGCCTAAATTGCTTATTAAGTGCTGTAATATGCCAAGCAAATTTCTGTCCAGGGTAACGGCCTCTGATGTCATAGACCCTGGTCAAATCGGATCCATCCAGTGGCGCCTTTTTACAGCTTGCTTGGATATTGTTTTAAATTGTTCAGAGTCTATATTTGTAAACCTCTATTACAAATAGGCTACCAATATTCTTAAATTCCAGTTTGCATAAGAAAAGCCAAAATTTGACAGTGATCTCTGCGTTTGCCCCTGCTGCAAATATCCGCAGTCGCCCATGCATATTTGCAATATCATTTCGCTCTTGCTTATCTTCATTCATTCATTCATTCATTCATTCATTCATTTAGAAAATTTATATAGCGCCCCTTCAAGAAGCTTACTCAGAGGCTTCTTCCGTGTTGATCTTTGAAGTAGTTTGACACTGCGAAGACTAGAACAATAATTTTAAAATGGACAAATGAGGGAACGAACAAATCGTGAGATTTAGGATCGTTTGGTGGAATGTTAAAACCAGGGAATGTCATTTAACTTTGATTTGTATTAAATTAGACCTTCTTTCAGATATTTGCAGTTCACAACAGCGGTATTTTGTTTAAAAACCTTTATCCTTAGCGAACTGCATTAAGTGTAGGCTAGTCATTGTGCATTGTAGATGTAAACAATGATTGTCTTTCGCACATTATTACCGCTTTCAGATTTCACGCGACTCGCGTCTCATTTTAATTAAACCAACTATTGCTTAGGTTATAATATTTGAGAATGTCAGGCAGCACCGTTACAGAACACGTAACGTTGTTGACAGGTTTCTATCCCAATATCATTTGAAATCGATCCTATTGTCGATCTATACGAAACTTAATTGAAAGCTGCAGGCATGGGTTCCCATTTATTCCATCACCATTAGACATTGTTACATGTTTAACGACATTGCCATTTCAAAGATGATTAGTGTCGCCACGCCATTTAGAACCCCGTGGACAGACCGTGCTAGCCCGAGAATTTGAATCTCTGAAATAGCCACCTTCGGGAAGCGAACCGCGGCCCGCACGATCTCTCTCACAGAGTCGCGTACAGACGCACGGCCAACGCTCTTACCGATGTAGCCAAGCGAGCCAGTTCCATCTCCCGCGATCTGTGGAAGTGTCGTCAGGTGGACAGAGCCGTTTTAAGGCACAGGCCCGCGAGGCCCGGGCCTAGGGCCCCGCGCAACAGGGGGGCCCCGCGGCGACCCAAAATGCTACATTGCATAACAAATTAGCAACATGTTATACGAACTTTAACGTGTGCTAAGCTTAAATTTATTTTACACAGTACACTTGTAATACAAAGATTGCTGTGCTCTAGCTGTGTATAGGCCTAGGTTCTTCTATCAATATTAATAAACGTAACAAAATGACACACATGCCCATAGAAGGCATGAATAGAGTACCGGCACTCTATATCTGAGACTGAGAGTTTGAGACGGGAATCGGGTTACGTTCAGTGTTTAATCTAAGCATCTCCCAGTGTGGAAGGAACTTCACCCAGAAATGACTACCCAAAACATTTGACCAAATTATAAGTTTGAATTGCTGCTTACATTATTGTATAATACACGAACTCTAGTAATATACCGTGATATTATTTACTATTGTATGATATTACGACGATAAAATCTATTAATGTAATAATATGATACAATCATCTTACAATGAGTATAATTTACTGTTAATATTTGTACAAGTACTATTTTTGTAAAACCAATTTTCGACTTTTTAGTGCTACCTTTCAAATTTAAAACTGTCGAAATTTAAAAAGGTTTTGTTACTTGAACACTTAGTAAAACAGCATCATTAGGCCTACTACATGACTTCCAGATTTTGGCGGTTCTTCCTTGGTTTGTGTAACATTTGTGGCAATTCCGAGAACTGTAGGCCTATCCTCCATGGTCAACAATACAAGCCTTTTTAGCAACGCGCGGGAATAAGCCAATTCCAATGCAAGAAAGTAGGTCTTATATAATTATAGCCTAGATCTGTCTGCAGTTATTCGTTAGGCTACTAGGCCTATTATGCTGTTGGCCTAATGGTCCAGAAGCAGCAGAACTGAGTTGCTGAATTTGATACGTCAAGAAATTATGATTGTAATAATAATTATATTAATTTTATTGAAACTTTCAACCACTCTTGTAATCAGCACTGAAATAATAATCTGTAATTTTGCTTAGATCCCAGCTTACAATGCTGCATGTGGCCTATCATTACAATGTGGAAACTGAATAAGGAATTATTATAATTGCAAGAACAATCATAGAAGTCTTAGACTAGGCATGTCATCACTGCGAATGTTGAGCAATTTTGTAAAGATGGCAGCTTAAAATGCAATGTGAAAATTCAACAATTTCTGACTTCATGGAGGGACACATTCGGACATTCCTTTCCCATAGCCCTCCCGTCTCGGCGCTACACGTCTCGAGCAATCGACCGACAAAAATGTGTGTGTAAATACTTGTTCTCCGTCCCCAGAAACCTTGATTTGGCTAGAGTAGATTAGACTCGTGTATATGTTTAGGATTAGGGTTTGTGCCTAGGGCCCCAAAACTCCTTAAAACGGCCCTGCAGGTGGAGGACCTTGTTCCCAATGTCGTTTCATTCGAGACTCAAATTAAGCTTTTTAAAGCTCCGTTTTGTTATCCGTTTGTTACCCATTCCTTCCATTATGCGCTATTTCAGTTTCTCTTCCATTCTCTACTAGATCTACTCCCTGTCGCACTCGACCGTTCCCAACTTCCCGCTTCTCTCCGGTGGGTTTGTTAAATGCTAACAAGGAAGGGTTTTCCTTTCTATAATGGCATGACGTAAGAAAAGCGTGAACGTGAAAAACAAGTGACGAACCGGTCAAAAATAAGTATGCTAAAGGCAGGTTTCACTCTACTGGAAGTAGGCCCTACAACGATTTTGAAAATTACCAATCGATAGTAAAATGTGATATATGTGGAATATGTACTAAAACACAACTCTAACGGGAATTATTAACATAAAAGAATAACTACTAAAGGGCATAAGTGATGGGTAGGCCTAGGTGAATTACTTGCATTGCATTTGAGCTTGGTTAATTAAAAGCCGATTCTGTCGTTGGCGTTTATAGGGTAAGCTTATCAGAATGTTTAAACTTCTTCTATGCCAAAATTGCTGGAAGTCTAAATAGGGCTTTCTATTTGCTCGCTACATTTCTAGCGCTAACAATTCTCTCACAGGCATGTTTGATTGTGCACATACACTGGAAACATGAGAGATTAGGTGACATGAATTATAGAATAATAGGCTCTAGGTCTATTCTTTTTTATGTCCACATTTTGGCATCGGTAAGTCTCGAAGGGATAAAGTCACTACTCAGGATGTGAAAATAATATCTGATTGGGAAAATGGGCAAGCTGGATGTATAGCCTATGGCAAATTAAACGAATTTATCTAAGATTTTTAAGCGCGTTGTGAAACGGTACCACGACAACTCTAGGCCTACAGGTCTTCCTTCCACTCAACCATCTTTTCACAAGAACGGACTTCCTTAATTTCAAACCTCACGATGTCATTTACTGTGGCAGATTTCCATTAACAATAGAAAACGAAATGACTTTGAATCCGTTTTACTTTGGAGTAAAGTACTTTCAAAGTCGGGGGGGGGGTCCGTAGCTCAGTGGAGAGAGCGTTGGCCGTTAAACTGAGAGTCATTATCGCGACCCGGGTTCAAGCCTCGCTCAGGGCAAAAATTTATTTGAATTTTCTGTTAGCTGCCAGTGGCGCTTTCTGTTGTGTTGTTTGCCTCGGGTCTGTTGAAAAAATAAGTTAGCCCCTCGCACTCCTGGATTGGCCGATCAGGAGCGTTCCAACACTTAGGTCATTAGTGTTAAGTTACCGAACCTGTTGTAGCCGACCTGTGTGTCGTGCGAAGCTGGCCGTATTTCGTATAACTTGTACCTGTAATCGTTCTGCGGTGTGTCAGATTGAATATGAATAAACGAATATTATTAGGCCTACATCATCATAGACTGGTTCCCATGCATTGCGCTCATTGAATGCAAAATGTCTGCGGTACCATTTTGTCAGCTGTAAAACATTTTATTGCAACTTCATGTGGATGTAAAATGTCAGCGGTACTATTCTGCCAGTTATAAAACATTTCATATAGAACCTGATGTCGGACTCGACATTTGGCCGATATTAAGCCACTCTGTATAAACAAGAACACATTCGGTTGAGCTTTTTTATGACGCAGCACTCTCGCGCTCCATAGTCAACCGAGCACTCAAGAAAACAACCTTTGTTCTAAAATCGGTATCTCAAATATCTTTACTTGTTCAATTTATGAATCCAAGCACGTAGCCAAGCAGCAGTTTAATACGCATTCGCAACAGGAAGCCTTGCCTGACCGGCCGCTGCTTTTAAGGAGGAACTGGCATTGTCGCCATTCATGCAATCCAAGCATTTAATTTCAGACAACATCATTTGTGACAAGGGTTTGTTGGGTATAATAATACAAAAAATCGCTGGCGAATGGACCATTGAATTTGCCTGTAGATTGCATTCTTTAGAATACCCGACTTAGCGGTTCGGTCAGAAATAGTGCTGTTATTGACTTCAATTAGGGAATAATCCGTGATGACTGGACCGAAAAGCATTAGACATTCAGTAACGATTCAGTTCAATTATTCTTCAGCCATAATGACGGAGGCCGCCAGCTGAAAGTCAAGTGGGTTTCAACGCAGGAAATACAGAGCATGAAACTGTTTTAAGTTGGCGCTACATTTCCGCAAGTGTACTTCGATACATGTTCAAGTTGATATGTTCGTCATTGACTACAAATCCAGTGTTCTTCAAATCTAAAAAGAAGAAAGAGGTTAGGCTGACGCTAAACTATATATTCCACCGGGCCCGCTTAGAGCGTCATAATGATTATTTTCTACCTGCGCAGTGCGCACAGGACTTGTGTAGACGATGATGCGGATTATTAACACGCAGTTGACTAACTGGTGGCTCAGCATAATTTGACTTTCTCGTATAGTCTTGTCTGTTTGATTTGGATATGAAGGAGTCAGCTGCATACGTTACCATCTCGGCAGGTACTTTGGCTTTTCTAGCAGTCGTGGTTCTGCTCATCTTGTGTCCACTTACATTTGGAAACTTATCAAATTCAAGAAAATATATCGTGTCTGTACAAGGAAGGAACCGATGTCCAGATTTTAAAGTTACTGGAACCAGAAGAGTGACGGTGTCGAGGTCTCATCTGGAGTGCTCTAAAAACTGCGCCTTGTGGTCTGGATGTCTCCACTACAGCTACCGAAGAGACAATGGAAGTTGTACTCTGTTCTCGACGACTCCTGCCAATTTGTACCCAGCCGATGATTGCGTTTTTATGCTGGTAAGTTGATTTAACCAATCATGGGCGGAGTTTGGCTTCCGTTCTTGGGCGTTCTAATGCCTTCTTTAGGGACTAAGCCCGGGAAAAGATACCATTTTTATGGTAAAAAAGCTGAATCTGGACCTTCTTGGGGGGAGCTTAGCCCCTCCCCTTAGCCCCTGATAAACTCCGCCCATGTTAACAATAGATAGATAATGCGGTTAATGCATATATCAAGTTTTATACGGGAGGAACGGCACTGATTACTAATGCAAAACGTATTGAGTTTAAAATTCTAATGCTCATGCGTTTTTGCCTATCAGGCCAAGTTCCGATTCATCATAAGGAGCTTTGTGTGCCAGTGATATCCGTTCCAGGTCGTAGATTCCTTCGCTCGGCTATGCAAGGTGACCAGGCTTTTCCTATTATACGGCTCGAAGTTCCACAGTTCTGCATAAAAGCATCGCTACGACGGGTCCCTCTTTCTGGAATAGGCTAATTTACAATCTCCGTAATGAACTCCTTGGTCTTTCTCAGCCCCTTATCCGCGTTTGAAACAATTCTCTGTGGTTTGTTGCTGTCAAGTCGGGAGTGCCTCCGAGGAGTTTGAATTGGCGCTACATAAATTCATGACTTCGATTACGAATGGTCAACAGTAGTGCACGAATGGTCAACAGTAATGCACGAATGGTGAACAGTAGTGCACGAATGGTCAACAGTAGTGCACGAAAGGTCAACAGTAATGCACGAATGGTCAACAGTAGAGCAAGAAAGGACGTAGAAAGGAGTCTACTGGAGTCAATTAAAGGAAGGAAGTTGTCATACTTCGGGCACATCATGAGGAAACATGGAGACTGCTTGGAGAAGGAGATTATGCAAGGCACGGTTCCGGGAGCAAGATCAAGAGGAAGACCTAGGAAGAGGTGGTGGGACAACATGTGTGAATGGACGGGATTATCAACAGAGCAATTGTTGAGAGCAACCGAAGACAGGAGAGGATGGAGAAGAACTGTCCAAAATGCGACCAACCCTCGTGTCGAGGATGGTTGAAGGCAAGGCAAGGCAAGAGCAAGAATGGTCAACAGTAGTGCACGAATGGTCAAGAGTAGAGCAAGAATGCTCAACAGTGTAGTGCACGAATGGTCAAGAGTAGTGCCGTTCAAACTCTACTCACAGTCTGCGCAGATTGATTGAGAAGTTTAGTGGAGTGAAATTTAGAAATTCAGAGGTGTGAAAATTTAGCAAGTCAAACAAGTTTTTTCCTAACTAGGCTGAAAGCAATAATATTATTATTGAAGACTTTTTGCCATATCTTGCCAATTATGAATTTGCCTTCAGAATCTCTAGCAGAATTGTAGCTTTTTGTCAATTCGCCCATGACATATTTTGCTGTTCTTTGCATAGGCTACAGGTTTCTCTCTTGCTCGACAGTTGCGTATTCCAGCCTGTGTTTGATTTTCAATGCTTTGTATTTCCTGGATTCGATCCTCAACAGTAGTACTTTGGAGTCGGCTTTTGTACATGTAGCAAGTCTAGGCCTATCTTGCAAGAGTCAGAGTTTTATTTTTATCCGTGTCTGGCAACGGTCACAACAGGATTCGCAAATATTGTATTGCATTGCATCATTTCTGAACAATAATTGTAGGTGCATATAATAGTTGAGGCATTAAAACGTGCAGAGACAAAGGCAGGCGCCTCTGCCGCTGGACAAAAGACACCAGGAGGAAACGGAAGCTATTTCTGCATCAACAATGCACTCAATGCAATAATTGCTGCGCACTGAACTAAATTCAGTTTATTGTCTGTGTCACAATTCGCTACATAAAACATGTTATTATGTTCTATGCAGTGGCGGCGCTACGCCAGGTAGTGGCATGACAAATGCCCTGGTTAAAAAGCCTCTGCCCTGGTTGTTGCCCTGCTCGTTGCCCTGCCAGAAATTTTGCCTTGCCAGAATTTGCTCAGCCATATTGCTTCTTACTGTTCACCAGTAGCGTAGGCGAGGGGGGGTTTCGGGGGTTAAAACCCCCCATTGGCTCCGGAAAAAGGTTATTTAAAGGTTATTTTTCCGTTTAAATAGAAAAAACAGGGTTTCCGGTTATAAAACCCCCCATCAAAAATTCCTGGCTACGCCACTGCTGTTCACGTTCCCTCCGTCCGTTCTCTGACATGGCAAAAATTCAGGGCAAGATTCCGGCTGGGCAAAGTTCTGACAAAGGGAAATTATGGCAGGAGAAAATTTATGGCAGGGCAAGATTCCGGCAGGGCAAAGTTCTGGCAGAGGGAAATTATGGCAGAGAAAAAATTCTGGCAGGGAAAAATTCCGGCAGGGCAAATATTCTGGCAGTGCAAAATTCTGGCCGGGAAAATCTCTGGGAAGGCAAACATTTTGGCATGGCGAAAATTCTGGTATGGCAAAAGTTCTGGTAGGGAGAAATTCTGTGGCTGTTTATCCACATTGCCGTATGCAACTAGCAGCATGGGTCTAACAGCTCTAACTGTCGCTTTATTGTCTTTGAAATAAAGCGCATGCATTTGCGTAAACAAGAGACCTATTATAAACTTACTGTATAATATAGCCTACATGACTGCGGTTACTTTATATGCTGAACTTTTTGCTTTCGAAATGCAACCTGAAAGATGATTTGCAATGCTTCGCTAAGTCACTGAGATACAGTGGTGGCGCCAGGGAGATTTAGGGGGCTAAGGAGCCCAAGGTCATCACGTTTTTTTGGGACAGGGAAATGAAATATCTCCATGTGATTTCGACCAAACGACTAAAAAAGGCGTCAGTTTTTTGACTGGGAAAGTGAAATATTTTCTTGAGATTCAGACCAAATGTCTAAAAAAGGTGTTCAGAAATTTTGGAGAATGAAAATGGAAAATTTCCTCAGCGATTTGTCCCCTCAACTTCTGGATCAAATCTCCGACCACGAGCTTCAGCCCCCAAAAACCGAAATCCTAACGCCGCCACTGCTGAGATAAGTCTAAGATTTGAAAGATTTGCTTTCCAAATGTCAAAATGTTCGGTTTTATGGTTTCGCCCATCTGATCACCTGACCAGCCAACCCTAATAGTGTACGGTGGGTGATTTACAGTGTTGCCAAACATAAAACCAGATTTCGTAATGAAAACCCCCAGAAAAACCCAGACTATTTAAATCGGCGATTTTAAACTCCTCTATTCAAATTAAGTTGGATTTCGCTTGTTCGAATGAAGGACATGGGCGCCCGCACATAGGGGCAAGGGGGGCACTTACCCCCCTGGAAAATTGAAACCTATGTTTTTTTAACTACTACTTTTGGGTTTTTAACAAATTTCTTTGCATTAATGCACCAATGATACGAATGATACAGACAATGAAAGTCAGAAGTCCACATTTAGAGATCTCTATAGAATTAAACATGCTCTTATAACTTTCTGCCTTGCATGTTCAAGTTCTTTCTAAAAACTCTTACAATGACCATTGGCTTTCAACCTTCCTGTGGGCACCCATGCAAACAGAAGGCCTATCGATTATGGCCTACTTAAGTGGAATCCAGCTGTAATGCAATTAATCACAACTGCAAAAAATTAAACACTAAAGCAAAAATTTGAAAATTTCTCAAAGTACACTGAAATTTCATCAAGGACATCTACTTATTCACCAGCATTGTAATTATATAAACCAAGTCCGCTATAAGCCAGGCTCCATTTTGTCCATTTAGCAAGCTGCCCGTACAGAATCCAGGGAGGTCAAACTGTAGATAAACTTGGCTCTGGTTATCACGCCTCAGAATTTACACCCAAAACTGACAAAGAGATCTTTTAAAAAGAATTGATACCCACACTCATCTGATCCTCAGATCCTCCACCTTCCTAAACGACACCCGCATTAACAGTTACTCTGACCCTCTGGCTACCAGACTCGGACCTCTTTCTGACTACTCTTGGGAATAGGCTTCTGACTCGATGCAGAACATGTGAAACTGCTGGTGCCCTGCGATTGGCTTTCGAGTGGCGCTTTAGAAGCAGCCAAAGGAGCACTTGCACCTTGAAAACTGACACCTATTTTTTCGATCATTTAGTCATTCGTTCATTCTATGGAATTATATAGGCCTAGCGCACCTTTAGGAAACTATCTTTTTAACATAGATCTGCTATTTGATTTGTAACAAATTTCTAAGGAAACTATTCATATTAAAAATTATGCACAAAATGAAACTGAGAAATTTGCATAAGAAACCTCTTTGAAAAATACCCGTATTCCTAATTTCCATGCAGCATTGCATTTTCAAGCTCTTGCTACTACAAAATTTAATCGTGACTATCGTAAAAATTTGCCCCCCTGCGAAAATTTCTGCGGGCGCCCATGATGAAGGATGACAAAATGTTCATCAAACGAGACGAATCAAATGTAGGCCTAGTTGCAACTCTTAATTTTCGAAAAAAGTTAATTGTCAAAGTTGTCAGAGACTGGCCAATGGACATCCATTTTGATAATAAGTTGAAGCGATATGTCGTGTGCGCATTCGCAACGGGTCGGTCGAGCCTACAAGAATTATAAACACACACGCGTGGCTTAGGCTAAGTGTCGAAGGTTTAAAGTTGTCCGAAGTTTCCGCCCAAATTTTCTCAATAGGCTTACATCAACAATCCGACTTTTAAACCACCTAGAACATTAATGTTCTGCAGCACCTAGAATACTCCCAGGAGGATTGACCTGACCAATATACAACTAATACATGTTAGAGATGTCGATACGGCTTAACAAGCTGTATTGAGATGTCGAAACGGCTTATTTCTGCGCATAGCCATTCTTCTGCGTAACCAGGTTATACATTATTCGTGATATTATTGACAACGTAAGGTCTATGGGCAGTCTATGGGTGTGTCATCAGTGCAAAGCATGGGATTCTCTGAAGCATTCCACTCTTGCTTACACTGCAAATCTATATAAAGTAAAGGTGCTCGTATTTTGTTTTCGTCTATCTACATTAGATTTATTTGCTCCCGCATTTTTGGTTTCTTTGTAGGATCCGAAAATATATCAAGGATGCATCAGTACAGGTCAGCAAGACTTCTTCATTCCTATAATAATCTTCTTTTAACGATTCAATCTGACAAACCGCAGAATGATTACAAAAAGCTTCTGGTTAGCTATGACAAATACTGTCATACTTAAAACAGGCACTAGTTCATGATAGGCCCATTATGTAAAGACATTTTAATGCTAAACATGAGAATCCATACTCCATAAGTCAAAACGATGATACATGTACTATTAATTTCGATTAAATTCCTGATATTAAAATTAAAGAACCCGTATATGAAAGTTGTTTGTATTTTAAAGCAATAAACCTATTGCCTTTGTGACAGCTGCCTTGACAACGAATCCAAATCGCTGCAGTCTGCCGTTCCAGTATGGCAACGTGGAGTTCTACGGATGTAGGAACACGACATCAGATTCTGTTCCTCAATGCATCGCCTACAATGGACAGTTGGTCGACTGCATAGCTCCACCGGGTGAGGATTACTACCTTGATTAGCTTCGGTGACAGACAACGACGAGCTTTCTCGGATGTTGGAATGACTTCAGTGGCGGCGCCAGGATTTCATTTTTTTTGGGGGGGGGGGGGGTACTGAATTCCCGCGGAGGAAATTTTCCATTTTCAGCCGCCAAATTTCTGACGACCTTTTCTTTTTAGTAATCTTGGTCGAAATCTTGTGCATATGGTTTCAGTTTTTAGAGGGGGTTGATCATGGAAATGTTTCATTTTTACATGTAAAACCGGATGGCCTTTTTTGGGGGTGGGGGGGTGGGGGGTGGGGGGTGGGTGGTGGGGGTGGGGGGTGGGGGGTGGGGGTGGGGGGGGGGGGGTGGGCTTAGCCCCTAGCCCCCTAGCGCCGCCACTGAATGACTTCCCTTCAAAGCTGCGTTTATTACATCTGACCAATCGAACTTTGTTTCGTCAATCTCTCAAGTCTGTTTTCTTTCGTCGTGGCTGGGCTGGGAGCGCCCCTGAGTGGTTTCTTGAAGGGGCTCTATATAAGTCCATAGAATGAAATGAGTGAGCGCTACTACACCCGTACTTAGGACTGTGGTGATTGCAATGAATGAATGATACATGTCTATATATCTAGGCCTACGCATATGCATAAAATTATATGTAATGTAATTAGACATTTCTATAGCGCCGCTCACAACCAAGGCCATTCAGTAGCGCTCCCAGTGCGATAACCCCTAGAGAAAAAATAGGTCTTAAGAAGAGAGAGAGAGAGATGTAGATAACGATCCTGAAAGTAGAGTCCCACGCAGAGTGGAAGAAAGAGAATTCCACAAAGAGGGCCCAATGATGGTGAAGGATCGAGTTTGAGCAATAGTGGTACTAGCTCGTGGAACAAACAAGTCAGCCCTGTCCAGAGAACGGAGAGGTCGATGAGAAGATGCTGATAGAGGAGAACTAATGAGATCACTGAGATATATCGGTGCAAGACCCAGTTTGGATTTGAGTACCAGAGAAAGGACTTTATATTGTA
This sequence comes from Lumbricus terrestris, assembly GCA_949752735.1. NCBI lineage: Eukaryota > Metazoa > Annelida > Clitellata > Crassiclitellata > Lumbricidae > Lumbricus > Lumbricus terrestris. The sequence continues at coordinate 31,313,514 of OX457052.1, forward strand.
TGCGGGCAGAGAGAGGAAGCCAGTGTAGTTGGTTAATCATAAACGAGGATATATGGGAGTACTTAGGAAGGCGCGCAATTAATCGAGCAGCAGCATTAAGGACAGATTGAATGGGAGATAGGCGGACCTTTGGAAGACCAATAAGAAGGGAGTTACAGTAATCAATTCTGGAACAGACAAAAGCATGGACTATTGATGTCATGGTTGAAAGGGAGACAGATCTGCGAATGGACCTGAGACGACGGAGGTGAAAGTAAGAGGAGCGCGTAAGGTTGGTTACATGTGTTGAGAATGTCAGCGAGCAGTCAAGAGTGACACCTAGGTCACGAACAGAAGTTGAAAATGTAAATTGAGGAAAGGTCTGAGATAGAAGCAAAAAGTCGATTTTTTTAAGTTGCTGGGGAGTGCCAAGCCAGATGAGTTGAGTTTTGTTAGAATTGAGTGAAAGGCGATTTGAAGACATCCACATGTGCAAATCATGGGAAAGTGCCTCAATACGGCGAACTAGTATGAGTTGAGTAGAGGGAGAACCATGAACATAGGCCTGAACATCATCAGCAAAAAGGTGACCAGTAGCAGAGTGACTAGGAAACAGAGAAGTAACATCAGCCGTGTACAGAATGAAGAGTAGAGGTCCAAGGACTGATCCCTGTGGAACTCCTAAAAATACCGGCACCCAGTTAGATCTGGAATTACCAGCTATAACCACTTGGGTACGACCAGACAAGTAAGATTGAAGCCATAGGAGAGGGACACCTTTAATACCATAGGAGGATTCAAGGCGCTGGAGCAAAATTTTGTGATCGACCATGTCAAAGGCTGCTGATACATCAAAGAGTGCAAGAAGGGAATATAATCTATGTGCATGCAGCTGGTAGCCCTTATGCCTACTCATATCCATATGCATAACTACATACAAAGGTATGCATTATGCATACATACTCCACCGCTGCTCGTTCTATGGCAGTGCCAGTCCTAAGCCCGGAGAAAGGAGGAGGGCGACATTAACCATCCTTGATGTGACACGGCGTCATCCACCAGCAGCAGAATTATATCATACACACCAAATTACTTCGTATCGACCTAAAAAATCATTCATTATAGTATAAGTAGGCTAGGCCTACGTCTGGTGACTACGGTTCAATTTATTCTTCTATTCTACTCGATCAAAATGCGTTCTGCACAGGCCTAATTCCTGAAATAGAAATCCTCTTGAGATACAAAATAATTCGCAGTTGTGGCTTTTCCTGAGGATTACGCAACAGTTTGATTGCAGGGTAAACTGATTAATGTAGGCCTATGTGTACCAACTTATTTGTTCACTAGAGACTAGCTAAGTTTCATTGAATCTAGTTGTTATTTAACCAAACCAGCTGCTGCAGGCCTGTAGCCTATAATCACTCCTAGCAAATGTGGCCCAGTTAAAAGGAATCTTGGTTCCTTTAATTTTTTTCTGTTCCCCATTGTTTCTTTAACCTCCATTCTGTAATTATTATATAATTGTTAGCACTTTTTCACGCTTGGTTGAAGGGGTGAATACGATATAATAATATGGTTTCAGAACATGGATCCTCAGTGGCCGAGTGGGTTGGTAGCCCGCTCGCCACGCCGGCGGCCCGGGTTCGATTCCCGGTCAGTCAGAGATTAATTTCTCGGATCTTTACTGCGGGTGGCTCGGTCGCAATATAAACGTGGAGTAGCGGTGGTGAAGGATCTCACCCTCAGGGTCGAGGCCATAAGACAGCCGCTATATAAATTTGCGATTACATTTTACATTTTAATGAATCCGTAATTTATTTTCTTTAGTTGAATAATTTCAGGTCATGTCGCGAAACAAGACACTGTGACCATGTCCTTGGGTTCGGCTGTTGTCCTGCCATGCATGAACAGTTGGATCATTTTGATGCAACGTTTCAACGAATCATTTAGCTTTTCTGGCAATTGGGCGATTTACAAGCAGGGATTTGGTGACATCAGAGGAACCGACTTTTGGATTGGAAACGAAAATATGTATCGCATCACGAAAGTCATTGGAGTGACATACAGATTACGAATTGAGGTTTGGCGCCCGTTATAACTAGACCATCTCACCTGCATGATTCTTAATTATAATTATATGCATGTAGGCCTACAGCATGCAAGCATACTGCGGATTACCTGCATATTGGCATAATTGTCATATGGACAAACGATGGCACGATATACCTCTCACCTTACGTAATTTAACTCATATCTCGCTCTTTAAGACTAGACTTCGATCTCATCTTATCACACAGGTTGTCTAGTGTTCGTTAGTTTGATTAAACTTATAGTTAACTAGTTAAGAATTATGTTTTATTGCACAGTGCACACTCACTTGTATTTTAATGGTTATTACGTCTGCCCAAATTTATTTCGCTGTTACAGGTGACCTAGGCTACTAGCGGTACACATGTTCCTTAAGGGTCCTGGTCCACTTCTCCCTTGTAGTTAGTCTGTACAGAACTGTAGGCCCACTTGTTTTTCGATGTCACTACAGTAACTGTTACTTGGGTTTCAATAAAACGTACGGCTATAGTATTAGTTATGAATATATTTTATGTCATGATATGTCAGGATTAAAACGGTAATTGAATTTTAAAAATCGATGAGTAGGCCTATTTTCTATTTAGTTTCGTATTTAAGAGAAGTTCCCTTTCCCCCGACACAGTGCATATGGACTGAGTAAAAAATCGGTGTAGAGAAAGATGTATACAATTGATTGCAACTGTAGGTAGGCCTATCTTTTTCTATAGCGACTTCAAACCGAATGAAACAGTCGCATTCAAGTGTACGCAGATCAGCATGCAATAATGATTAGGCCTATCTTAACTATGCATATTTGCTGGTGTTCTAATTTCAACGGATATAGACTATAGAGAGTTTAGACGGCCAAATGGCAATGTGCATTATATAGAAGTCTGTGCATCTACATTTGACTTTACAGGGACTCTCTATAGACAATATTACAGCAAAGTATGTATGCACTTATGTTAATATTTGCAGGTACAGACAGTTACGACAAGCAAATGGTATTACGCTGAATACGCCACATTTTCAATCGACTCCGAAGCGAAGAAGTACGCCATTCACCTTAGCGGATATTCCGGAAACGCTGGAGATTCGATGACCAACACGACGCTCGAGACGCGTTGGTATCACAACGGAATGAAGTTCTCAACCCCTGAAGCTGATAACGACCTGGGCCCTCAAAACTGTGCCGGGGATTACGATGCCCCCTTCTGGTACAACGCCTGCTGGTACGCCTGCCTGACCTGCAAATTTTCGACACCTGACTTTTCGTGGTACACTTTGAATGATGCAGGATTGCAAGACAAAGGTCAACTGCGAGCAGCCAGAATGATGATCAGAAGCAACTGACCAAGTACAAACGTAAAGTGACGACGTTGTAGAATTTTAGATGAGGCGATCGTTGTTTGCTCTGCAATTTTGAACCAACTCTAGATGTAGTTCGTGGCACTGGACGTGACATGGGCGGAGACCTAGGTGGGACAGGGGGGACGGTCCCCCAATGGAGGTGTTCGTCCGCCAAAAATCTCGCGTCTTTCCGTCCCCCCTCTCCCAAGTCTCCGCCCAGGTCTCCGCCCATGGGACGTGGAGTTAGACGTATTGCGAATTATGTGTTGTCTACCTGTGTTGAATATTTATTAGTAGTTTCTGGCTGTGAAGACGATGCATTTTTTATCAGTTTTTAATTTCGGTATCTCAAAGAGAAGTCCCCACCCCAGGAATGACACCCTAAAAGTAATCAAGAGAGAAACATAGGGTTAACGGTCCGTGATATTATGCGGACAAAGATAAGAAAAGGTCATGGGAAAAATCGCAAAAAAAGATACATCAAGCTGACAAAAGCTTAAATCCCTCTCTCTGCCAGCGCTATGCTTCTTATCGTTTGTGGACTGGTCGGTTGACCACAACCTCAGAAACCGGGCACCCACCCTAAAGCAGAAGGACGAGATAAAACACTGCTTTCTGATACTTGGACAAAGGAAGGAATTATGATATCGAGCGACAGAGGCTCGGATCTAGGAATGTCCTCGGACCTTTATTTGATAATAATGTTATTGCGGATCAGAGCAGGTCAGCAGCAAAATTGTGAGTAGAAACATTTGATTAGAAAGCTTAGAGGTTGTTTGCATCAAATGTGACGCATTAAAATGTCAACATTGAAGCGAGCGAAGTCTTGTAAGCTTACACTCGGTATCATCAAGTTTGAGAGCTCATGTAGCTTCAAAGAATCATATTAAACTATCACTTTCCCGGTTCTTGTCATGAAAAATGGCGTCAATTTAATCACGAAGAAAGGAATAGATCGCATTGGTGATTGATGAACAGAGAAAACTCGTTCGCTCTACCACAATATTCATCAGTAGAAATTTAGACTATATCGGTATTGTATGCATCACTGATAAGGACCATTTTTTTTACCACAGGTGAAATTCAAACGGTACAGCGAACCGAGTGCCCTCATGAGCTGAGCTTTGTTGCTACTTGCTAAAATGTCGGATGCAAATACCAGAGTCCCTTGCAATTTCTGTCAGATTGGCAGGTGCAAGAAAAATAGTTTTTAAAAGTTTTAAAGTGCCGGTGTCACGAAATAGAGTATTTCCCCGTATTAATCGTATCCCCCCAAATGAAGAAGAGTCGAAAAAGTCACTTCCGCGTGTATTTTTTTGGCAAATTAATTTTCATCTGCTTTGTTTGAACAATGCCACTAACAGGTTTGTTTATTCCTACTAGATATTTTTTGCTTTGGTTTTAGGGCACTTAAACTTTTAAAACACTTAAAAACACTCAGAGTAACTAAATAAATTCGAGTTGCCTTTCTCTGAACATTGCTTAGGACGCTTAAAACAATTAGAGTCACTTCAAATTTTGATTAGAGCACAAATTTTTCAATTATACGCATTTTTCAAAAAAGGGATAGACTGATTCATCCCCCCGGATAGTCTAGACCGGTTAATTCCATCCGGAGGGATAGATTAATTCATCCCCCGGATAGCTTTCAGGGGATACTCCGTTTCGTGTCACCGGTACGAATCGTGCAGATATCACATCCATACATCTAGAGGCCTATATGCGAAACCATGTTTTGCTATTCAGATTGTTAAAAATTTCAAATTATTTTTAATAAGGCATGAATCATAAACTATTCATCGCAACCCCACCGTCGCCTGGCTCCTGGGCATTAGAGCCCCTCTAAGCGCGCCTGGGTGATTGTCGTACATGTAGGCCTAATAAATTACTGAGTTTGAAAATTCATTTGTATTCGGAGTCGTTAGCGGCATTCCAATAACGAATAGGCCCAAATCTATAATAAAAAATCCGGATCTCAGTGGTGAAAATTAAGTGTAACTCGAGAGCCTAAAATGTGCTCCAATTGACATCGCGAGTCAAAAATTATATCGGCTTCTGGAGTTCCGCCCCAATCCCCGCAGGGGAGCTTACGACGCTCTCCCATGGTGCCCGTATTCCATAATATACAATCGTTAGGGGGATTCTTTGTTATGTATATTCGTTTAATTACAAAACAATCATAATTACAACGCTGTAGTTGTGCAGAAACTGTACAAATTGTACAGTTTGCTATTGGAAATCGCGGTTTTGTGCCTTCCGCATTCGCATTTTCTTCACTCTACGTTTTAGTAGGTCCCTCCCAATATTTTGAAAGTGGATGCGCCCTTGCTCCTCAAGTTGTGGGAAGAACAGTGAGATTTTTGGAATTTAGCCTACTGTCGAAATTTTCAAATTTAAGGTCCGATTTCATCTGTGTACACTGTACAAGGCATCCACTTAATATTTTCTCCGGGTGCTTACAACTGCATAATGCACCTAAGAAGTCAGCGCCTATGTTGAAGTGTCCTATTTAGGCTGACACTTAGGTCTACTCTCAGTCGGTAACCGCCACTTGCTAGTGCTACAGTAGACCTATAATCCGAGGAATTTAAGGGATGAACGGTGTGATAGAAAACTTATTGAATCGGTGAAAAAGTGGTGCAGATGCAACAATCGGTACTAGACCAGCCTTAGATATGCATTTGTTAATGATGCAATATTGTATTGTATTGTATCTGACTATTTGTAAAGCGCTTCTCGCAGCAAGAGCCTTTCAGAAGCGCTCCCTGTGCGTTCAACCCCGAGAGAAAAGGCAGGTTTTCAGACGAGAGAAAGACGATGAAAGCCTACCAGAGAGAATGATAGAGCGAACTGATGGGGAAGACCATTCCACAGGGAGGGACCGATACAGTCAAATGATCTGGATTGAGCCATGGTGGTCCTGACTCGGGGGACAAAGAGGTCGAGGCGATCAGAGGACCTAAGAGGACGCAGCGAAGACTTAGTGGTATAAGAAGAAGAAGATATTTTTGACGAAGGCTTAGGCTAATGCACGCCGAACATGGTATCAACAGAGCAACAGCCGATTGATTGACTAGTGCTGGTCTCTGTGGTAACTTTTTGCACCGACGTTCGCAGAACCTTAAAAATGGCGCTGACACTGATGTCCATCCGTGTCTCTTTGGTGAAATGTTCATCTTATCGAATCTCATCCAATCCAAATTGATCTGATTTCATCGAATTACCTCTGTTCGCCTGTTTTTATTTATTTCAACAAACATAACGTTTCTGCTCGTCTTATAGATAGGCTGTTGATCTGGTTAGCTGTTGACCAGAAATAGCATCGATGAAGAGTCGGCCTCGAGGTAATAATAGGCCTATTATGAGCAAATAAGCAGCTCAACAACGACGCGACAAAGAGCAATTACTACTTAACTATTTCACACATGATGTTTGTTGATACCCAACATGCACCGTGGACCTGGAAGAGGTGTTAAAATAAACAAATAGGCCTAAAGTGCAGAAAGCGGTAAAATGAGAGGTTGGAAAGTTCGTTATCACGTGATATGAGCTTCATATAAAAGCAAAGGAAGCAGGGCAGCTCTACTACATGTTTGGAACCGTTAAAATGGAGGAGATCGCATCGTAGAAGGGGAAGGCCATTGTAGCCTACTTGTTGGTGGATACAGATATCGAAGTTGTTACTTTTCGTCAAATTCCTATTTTTAACTTTTGCGTCAAATTCCTAGTTTTAACAACTTTTCAACTTCTCATTAAATTGCTTGTTTATATCTGCCAAATAATTTCTTACCTTCTACATCTCGTTAAACATTAAAGTCGTATATGTAGTGGTGGATCACTTATCTTATTAAAATCATTTATTTCATCCGCGATATCTTTGGCGATATTATTTCTATTGAGAGCGCCGCTCTTCTGTCGGGCGCCCTTTTGTCGGCGCCCTTTTGTCGGCGCCCTTTTGTCGGCGCCCTTTTGTCGTGCGCCCTTTTGACGGGTCACCGCCGTTGATTATTATTAATAATGAATTATCATTTTTAAATAATTGTTGAATTCTTGAAAAGAATGAACGAATGAGTGGACTATACTCGCCGAGGTTAAAGATTATGCGTATTCTTTTACTTAAAAAATGATAAAACAAAAACCAAACCTCAGTTGAAACAATTTACTATCACCAGTCTACAATAAAGTCAGCGGAGGCCACACAACAAGCTAGCGTCATATCTTAGAAGTTGCTTCAAGCGTTTACAAAAGCGATAGGCAAGAAACACATCGACGTTGAGATTTAGGCTACGTGGGAGTTGGCGCTTTCACGATTAGGTATTTTCAGGATAATGTACTTTTAGAATTAGGTACTGTCCGGATTAGGTACTGTCAGAATTAGGTACTTTCAGTAATAGGTATATTTTCAGGATAAAGTGTTTTCGGGACTAGGTGCTCTTGATCATCATTCTGGCTTTTCGAAGCAACCCTGCGCTCTCCAATTGATAATACTCGAGAAAGTACCAGGAGAATGATGGCGCAGGGCAGGTAAGACAGCAGTACCAGCAGTCGTTGAACCACCACGATCCCTGGTATTCCTGGGCGCACGAGGAGCCGTTCTTCTTGTCGTTGTCAACATCGGGGGTGCTGAACTTCATTCCGTCGAGATTCCATTGCGCAAGAGGTGCTTCGCTTGTCATGGAATCGTGGGCATTCCCAGAATAGCTGCCCATGTGAATGATGTACTTCTGAGATTCGGAGTCCAAGGAGAATGTGCTGTACTCAGCAAAATACCAATCTCCTGTTGTGTACGCCTGCATCTACATGTAGAGGTGTATAGCAAACAACACTGGTTAACGCTGTCAACTGGGTAGGCACTTATTTAATAGTACTATTTAATGGACCGTGTGTACATTGTACATAGTGAGGCGCGGTGGTGTAGTGGTGGCGTCATTGCCTTGAAGCCGGAAGGTTCGAGGTTCGAATCCACCTCGCCGCGTAAGGACCTTGGGCAAGTCCTTCACTCACAATTGCTCAGCGCTTCGGCGTGAAACTCCGATGCAGTGTCCGCTCTGCATTCGGGAGCGCCTCTGAGTAGAGAGAGCTTGAAGGGGCGCTATAACAAGTGCACATACATACATACATACATACATTGTGTAGCATCTGCAAGGTGCGAAGAAACATCAAGATTCTGCCCAGTCTAATTACTAGATTTAGCTTGATTTGTAGATTTATTTTCTAATTTGGAAAAGAAATGGACATTCTTTTTGAACCGATTTTCTTGCGGGCCAACTTGGTTAACGATTAAAAAATAATTCTCATGATGCAATAATTAATTTCTTGATACATTCAAGACATTTATTATCCTAACTCTTATAAGCTACAACCTCTTTTAGCTTACGGAGTGCTGCGATCAGATAATTTAAATTATTAATTTATTAGGTACACATGAAACCTGGTTTTAATAATTAGCTATAATAAGTATATCAGCAAACTGTGGCTTTACCTCAATGCGCAGCTTGTAAGTTATTCCAGGTACGTTCGTGATGAGGTGGATCCTATCATTTCCGAGCCAGAAATCCGCTCCATTCATGTTGCCAAACCCGACCTTGTAGCTGGCCCAGTTCAGATTGAAGTTGGCGGCCTCCGAGGTCCGCTGCATCAGGATGATCCAGTCACCGATGCAAGGCAGAGGAACCGTGGACCCTTTGGTCAGATTATTCAAACCCTGTTTCACTGAGTATCCTGCATCGATAGAAATCAATCGAAATAGTACGAAAATAATCAACAGCCATTGTGAACGTATTCAATGCCACTTTATGCGCACGAATACATTCAGTGTTTGATTGAAGGCTTTCGTCGCTTAAGAGCTGTATTATGCCAAGTAAATTTCTAATTTTTTTCCGAGGGCAACGTTGTCATAAGGCTAAGCCCTCGTCAAATCTGGATCTATCCACTTTTGCCGTCAACTCTTGTTCGCTCTTTATCTTCTTCTGCCTTCGTATCTTTCCCCGTTCGCGTCTTCTTCTTCTTCTTCCTCTTCCTCTTCCTCTTCTTAATCCTCCTCCTCCTCTTCTTGTTCTTCTTTTTCTTCTTTCCTTCTTGTTTTTTTCTTCTTCTTCTTCTTCTTCTTCTTCTTCTTCTTCGTCTTCTCCTCCTCATCCTCCTTCTCCTCCTTCTTCTTCTTCTTCTTCTTCTTCTTCTTCTTCTTCTTCTTCTTCTTCTTCTTCGTCTTCTTCTTCGTCTTCGTCTTCTTCGTCTTCTTCTCCTCCTCATCCTCCTTCTCCTCCTTCTTCTTCTTCTTCTTCTTCTTCTTCTTCTTCTTTTTTTTTCTTCTTCTTCTTCTTCTTCTTCGTCTTCTTCTTCGTCTTCGTCTTCTTCGTCTTCTTCTCCTCCTCATCCTCCTTCTCCTCCTTCTTCTTCTTCTTCTTCTTCTTCTTCTTCTTCTTCTTCTTCTTCGTCTTCTTCTTCGTCTTCGTCTTCTTCGTCTTCTTCTCCTCCTCATCCTCCTTCTCCTCCTTCTTCTTCTTCTTCTTCTTCTTCTTCTTTTTTTTTCTTCTTCTTCTTCTTCTTCTTCTTCGTCTTCTTCTTCGTCTTCGTCTTCTTCGTCTTCTTCTCCTCCTCATCCTCCTTCTCCTCCTTCTTCTTCTTCTTCTTCTTCTTCTTCTTCTTCTTCTTCTTCTTCTTCTTCTTCTTCGTCTTCTTCTTCGTCTTCGTCTTCTTCGTCTTCTTCTCCTCCTCATCCTCCTTCTCCTCCTTCTTCTTCTTCTTCTTCTTCTTCTTCTTCTTTTTTTTTTTCTTCTTCTTCTTCTTCTTCGTCTTCTTCTTCGTCTTCGTCTTCGTCGTCTTCTTCTCCTCCTCCTCCTCCTTTTCTTCTTCCACCTCCTTCTCCTTCTCCTCCTCCTCCTTTTTCGCTTGTTTTTCTCGAATCCTTTTTTCCTGTTATCTTTATTGGCCCTGTTGCTCCACCTATTCTTTTCTATCATTCGATATTACTTTATTCCTGCTCTTAGTCTTTTTTCCATATCCACTTCACGTTCTAGTACTTTTCCTGTTTCCCCAATTATATCTCACTAGCTGGGGTACCCGGCGTTGCCCGGGAAATTTAGGATACGACCCGCTCCCGGTCACAGCCACACCACACTCCACCGCATCACACCCCACAACACCCCACCCCACTCCGACCTCCACCGGTACGCCACCCGTGAAATTTTGTTTTTCGAAAAAATTCATCCCACCCTACTCCCAATCCCCCATACCCCACACCCCTTCCCACCTTCTCTTCCAACCCCAACCCCACCCCACTCCCCACCAACTCCATTCCCAAATTCATCCCACCCCACTCCCAATCCCCCATACCCCACACCCCTTCCCACCTTCTCCTCCAACCCCAACCCCACCCCACTCCACCCCACTCCCCACCAACTCCATTCCTAGTGCGTATAAGCATGAAAATGCAAGCTACCATGCAATTATGCATGTGTATAATATAAGTAGTTCATTCATTCATTTCAAGAATTTATATAGCGCCCCTTCAAGAAACCACTCAGAAGCGCTCCCAGTCCAACCACGGTGAAACAAAAAAGTTTTAAGGAGCTTGTAGAACACTGACGAGTCAACCCTAGGTAGCAGGCGCACCTGCAACGGGAGACTATTCCAGACACTGACGAGTCAACCCTAGGTAGCGAGCGCACCTGCAACGGGAGACTATTCCAGACACTGACGAGTCAACCCTAGGTAGCAGGCGCACCTGCAACGGGAGACTATTCCAGACACTGACGAGACAACCCTAGGTAGCAGGCGCACCTGCAACGGGAGACTATTCAAGACAGTTATTACTTAGTTTTCTCATGTATAACGAGAAGTGTAGCCTATGCGTATTGTGCATAGTATGAGTGTGAAAAGACGACGGACAGACTTTTTCTCACCGAGTGGAGTAACGCAGTCGCCCAGCGTGTTGTTGTTGTTGACGCACTGAGGAATCAGTGACTGATTGATTGTGGTGCACTGATTGTACAATCTGTTTCCGTACTGGAACGGAAAGTTGCAACTCTTTGGGTCCTTTGGAGCAGATGCTGAAATGAGCACATGAAATTATTGTCTGTTGAATAAGCGACGATAACGCTAAAAAATTAAAGAGTGTAAGAGGACACTCACCATAGTGTCAGTAGTACGTGGTAGTAGTAGTAACGTCACTGTGTGGTAACAAAGACCATTAGCGACGCCTTTCTCCTTTATCGAGGCTTGGGAATGGCACTGGCAGAGTGCAACCAGTGGCACAGTGTCAGTACACAATCAACCGTTCATATGTAGTCCTATGAAATAAATATCTACACATACATGTATACGGTGGCGGATCCAAAGGAAGGGCAATCTGGCCATGGTTCCCCGCATCCATAAATGTGCACAGGACGTGGGCCTCCCATCAGGTTTCAACATTTTTCAATCTATGCAGCGGGAGAAGGTGAGAGAGAAAAAGTGGCATACAATTAAAAAAGCAGTTGATCAACAATTTTTTCCTAGCATTAGCTTGGGAAAATGGCACATTTCATGTTCAGGAAAAGGTCATCAGCTATTTTGGGAGGAAATGTTTTTATATTTTCAAGACATTTTGACCAAACGACTAAAAATAAGCGACGATAACTCTAAAAAGTAAAGAGTCATCAGGTTTTTCGGCCAAGATCAAGGAAATTTTTCCCACCCACGGCAAACCATTTTGGTCCCCTCGACAATTTCTGTGTCCGCCCCTGCACATATACATGCACATATATAGATCATATACAATTATACATACGTGGGCTACGTAGGCCTACATACATATTTTCATAGGTAGAGTTAGAGCAATTTCATTTCTTAAACCTCGACATTATAATCACCAGTTAGTCTTTCAGACAGAATAGTTAGTGTTTCATAGTCAGCTTTGCAGACTAATAATATAATTTTTTCCGTTCTTGTCAGTTTCACGACCCCGAAACAAAATATATAGCGTGAGGGTCGGTTAGGGCTCAGGTTAGGCGTCGTGAGGGTTGGTTAGGGCTAGGAACAGAATTAGTGCAGTCATTCTTGCTGAAATTGAAGCTGGATTAATGAACAATAATGTTAAATTAAATAGAAGTTATATTGATGAAAACTATTTGCTGACGAAATAGAAGCGGGTTTTATCAAACAAATTCTTGCCTAAGCAGAAGCTAGATCGGTGAAAACGATTCTCGTCAAACTAGAAGTTGGACAGTTGGATTGATTAAAAATAACAACGCTGGAATATTACTTCTTGGGGGTCGTGAAACTGACAAGTAGCCTACCATTTTCTCTTGGTGGTGTAGGCCTACACGGTGGACAATTCTTTTAACATTAAATTCCTCCTTCTGCGGCGGGCGTTGGAACCCTAAATATTCGGGTTGATGGCGAAGTTCCGCAAACTTTGCACTATCGCATATGAGTAAAGCCGGTTTTCATAACAGTGGCGTTTCTGAGGGCCACAACAATGGTCGTTGCCTTGCAGCTGCAGGGTTGCAGGTTCGAATCCACTTGGAGCTATGTTACAGGCTTAGCATTTTTCCCGAATTTCTCTCGTTAGCCGAGGGTGTTCTCCAATCTATGAAATCAATATTACCGGTAATTAAGTGAGCTGCAGTGCGTACCTTTGCTAAAGCAGCCGGCATAAGATGACGGATCCTGAAAAAGCAAACACAAAGCAAGTGTGTAGCGTATCAATAATATCATTAGAAAAGTTACTATGAAACTTTATTTGGTCTTGCATTTGGTGTTGATACTTTATTTGGATATTTGGGACATTCTTTTTTAGCGGTTTTATTCCAGTTGGCATCACAATAGGCTATACATGTAGCCTAGTGTAAGTCAATTTGTAACTCCGCGTAAGTTATCCTGCATACAAAAGTGAATGGAAATAGCCAAGCTCTAAAATGAAGGTAGCCTAACAGATGATCTATACGATGAGCCTTCAAGTACTTCTACATTCATTCATTCATTCATTCATTATTAGCATTTATATAGCGCCCCTTCAAGAAACTACTCAGGGGCGCTCCCAGCCCAGCCACGGCAAAAGAAAAAAGATTTAAGGGACTTAAGGAATAAGGATTGACTGGTCAGGTGGAGGAGATGATCTAGGTATACAAAGTATACCTAGATCATGATGTCTGACATACTGAGTATTTAAAACTGTTTGATCGTCTGCAACGGATGTCCTCTAGCGCTACTTAATAACCCAAAGGGGGATCGGTTTATTCACGAGCGCTGTGTCTTGTCAGGTCAGAAAGGCTGTCCAGAGAAACCATAATGAACAGGTTGTTCACTCACCAGAAGACCATGGAGGGAATGAGACAAATGAGCTGCTATGGCAGATTACGTTTTAGGACGATTGAGCTTCGAAGGTCGGGGGAGGATTCGGTGGATCAGGCCATCAGGGTAGGAATTCTGAAGAGGTAATCTTTTAATTTGAAATAGAGAGCCGGAGGGTGACATAGAAAAAATACATTGATGTCTCCGTTCAAAATACGCTGTCTTATAAATCTATAGACGATATTGTGATAAAGGCTCTAACTGGCAGTGAACTGGTAGAGAGAAAGTGAAAGAGAAAGAGAGAGAAGAGAGAGACAGACAAACAGACAGACAGATAGAGAAACAGAGAGACAGGGAGACAGAGATAAAGAGAAGCAGTGATACAGAGAGACAGAGAGAGACAGAGACAAAACAGAGACAAAGACAGATTCAGAAAAAATGAGAAAGAGAGAAATTCAGAAAGAGAGAGAGAGGCAGACAGACAGACAGACTGACAGACAGACAGACAGGCAGACAGGCAGACAGAGACAGACAGACAGTCAGACAAACAAACAGACAGACAGATAGAGAGAGTTTCAACAAAGTCACTATATGGAATGTAGCAAAATCAGCATACGATCATAAAGAGGCAATCAGCAGCCGGAAACATATCAGTAGGCGCCTTGGATGCTAGAGCACACGTTCTATTCTTTGAATCGTAGCCATAATGGAGGCAGTTCGATGAGACGGTGCAGATTCTGGCGCACTCTATACGAGAGCGGGCGAAGACAACTTTGATGGACGGTGAGTTAGAGGCGACCGGGCATCGACCCGGGCCTTGATTGGACACGATGAAGCTGCGTTGAAGGAATAGCGCGCTGCCTGCAATTCCAGGTAGAACGAGGTGGTGTAGATAGAGTAGAATCATGGCTACCAAAAAGCCATTGGAAGTCAACGGAATCTTGGTTGATCGCTCCCAGTTTGAAAACTGAACACAGACAACGATGTGATCAATGGACATCTTTGCATGCAGACTGCATGCTTAGACTTTACGATTCATGCCACAAAATGCATATTTTAGTTAGCTATACTTCTGGATGACTGACTAGTTGATCCTGGTTAATCGGCCCCAAAGCTTAACACACTGTGATGAATGCACATCTTTGGATGCAGACTAAAACCTTAGATTTTACTATTCATGCTACAAAGTGCTTCCGAATTCATATGTATGTATGTGCACTTGTTATAGCACTCTACTTAGAGGCGCTCACGACTGCAGAACGGACACTGCATCGGAGTTTCACGCCGAAGCGCTGAGCAATTGCGAGTGAAGGACTTGCCCAAGGTCCTTACGCGGCGACTTGAGGTGGATTCGAACCTCGAACCTTCCGACTTCAAGGCGACGACGCCACCACTACACCAGCGCGCCCCACATATTATGTTTTAAGTCAACCGTTTCTGGATGACCTACTCTAACAGTGGGCATTGTGCCGAATGAATATTGAACTCAACTTGTATTATAGTATAATACGGATAAAAGTCTCTTGTCAGGAGGTTACTATGTAAGGAAGACAAACTGATCAAGTTCTTCACGCTCATTTCCTTAACGTAATCAATGTTCTTTCGTTCGGTGCTACGCCCACTTCTAAACTTAGGAAAGAGCAGGGGCGGATACAGAAATTTTCGAAGAGGGGCCAAAATACTCGGTCTTTGCACTCTTTGGTCTTAAAGAAATTTCCTTTATGGTCTTAGACCGTACAATCTTGGGTGTGAAAAGAATTTCGTCGCCGTAATATCTGAATGACATTTCTCGGGCAAAAAGTAACTGTTAGGCCAACATACCGTAGCTGATGACCCCTTTTAGTCGTTTTGCCGAAATCTCGGGAAAAATGTTACCATTTCCCAATAAAACCATACCATTTACCCCGCCAAAAGAGCTAATGACCTTTTTTTAGTCATACACAACTTTTTCTCCCTTTTACTCTCGGCATTCTCTGTCACCTTATACCCACTATATTGTTTTGAGAGCCTTACGTACCACATGGGGTATGACCTACAAAACTGATGGGGTGGGGCATGTCCAATTTCCCCGCCAAAATAGCTGGTGAGAAATAAGAAAATTTCTAAATTTTGACCGGATTTGCTCCTGGATCGCCCCTGGGAAAGACTACAATGATAAATTTATGGGCATCTTGGAAAATTCAGTTTCATCACCACGTAGCCTGCAATGTATAAAACCTGACAGCTAAAATTAAATAGGTCTAATTCTATGTTAGCACTTAGTCTAGTCTCATAGTCAATTTTTCGAAAATAGGCATAGGCTACCTGTGTGTTAGTAATTATTATCTCCTCTTGTCTGGAGATTTTGGCTCCTGACATTGTTACAAATCAGATGCAACAAATTCTTTGATTTAGCCTATACTATATAGGCCTAATCATGCTTCTACATGTAATTCGCTGTGTCAGACCAAAATGGGACATTGGCAATTATGCAATTTAACACAGTAGAAGTAATAATAAAGATAAATATTTACTCTTGCAAAATGTGCACGGCCTGACAAAATGTCATGCGGAAATGTCACGGGAAAAATGTCACGGACAAAATGCCGTAAGTATAAAAGAAAAAATAAAATGTTTATTTTAATAATTTTGACAATTTCAAAGTCGACAGAAAAGTGATTGTAACAAAACATTTTCGATGGTAAAAGCCAACAAGAAAGAAAGTAGAATCTGACTACTTGAACACTTAGTACTTGTACAATTCTAAATAGAGTTAGTGTCAAGTGTCCATAGTGTTTGTACGCTGATCATCAGTTATTAAATAAAACATTTATTTACTGTTTTATATTTAAGACATTCTGTTCGTGACATTTTATCAGTCAGGTAACTCGGGTGACATTGTGTCATTAGCCCCACAACACCTTGTGAGTTCCATTTAGTCCATGACATTTTATTGCATGACATTTTGTCATGTGAACACTGAACAGGGCTTTTTAAAAGGAATTTTTATAACTGCACAACTCCTTCTTTCCTTTCCCATCATCCATGGTAAATTATTTCCAATTGGAGGGCAATGACCTTTTGCCAGTTTTTAACTGTAGAGAAGTGCTTCTACAACTGCGCATTTTTGTGTACAACTGCAAGTTAAAAAAGCCAATCGAATTGCATGTTATAGCTTACTTCAGATGATGATTCCGAAAGTGGTTTTCGTCCGCCTGTTGCCTCGGTTCTTCTCATTTGTTTCATTTTTTGTCTGAAATTTTTTCCTGCAGAAGTCCTAAAACTTTGAATATCCTGTTTTATAATGACTACGCTAAATAGCATACATCCACTCTATACACAAAGCAGATATTTAAGGTCATGCACTGAGATTTTCCATTGAATTAGTAACGGAGAATTATTGTCCACGTAAGTTCTATAGGCCCACCGGTAAGCATCAAGCTGTATCCTGTATAGTCCGCTTATAACTACGCAACTATTATAGCCTGACGTGGGTTTGTGAGAATCGAAGAACGACGTTGTGGGTCTGCCAGTTTTTCGCGCGAAAGACTTTAGAGTGCTTATTTGTTTCGAATACCTATGATCTTCCAGTTTGTCAGCAAAGTTTCATTTCGTAGTGGAACAGCGGAGGACAAACATCTAAATTGCGTACATTGTTCGAGAATGGACTGGCAGCGAGACGGCGTATATATCTTAGCGAAGCGCCATGTAAAAGCTTCAAATGAATGGATGAATGAATGAATGTTCGGGTTAGTTTCGCCGCTATTCCTATGCTCTACGTATATATCGATTGCTAAGCAGAATAGAAAACCTAAGGATCACATAAATCACCAAGTGACCCGGTATAGGCCACTAAAACGGCAGAACGGCGTTTTATTGACGCAGCGAAGATAAAATACTTCCAATGGTAAGTCTGGCCAACGATCGCGTTTAAGGCCTTATCGCCCTTAAATGACCATAGGCGCTGCCATAATACGGGTCATTTGGCACACAGCGCGTTCCAAACCCGCTCACTCAGACAGAAACAACACTATAATGTCAATTTCTGTACTGCAATTTTCAGTACTGCTGTGACTTATAGGACGCTATTGTTGCTTTTATTGGGTACTGTGACTATTGATTTATATAGCGCCGCTCGCAGCAGTGGCCGTTCAGCTGAGAACAGAGATGGTTGAAATGGTTATTAAGAGGGAGCAAATGCCGAAAGATATCCATAAAGAATGTTAAGGCGGCGTATACAGGGTGGGCCATTAAAAAACCCTTAGGTGTTTTGCCAATATCTTGGCCAGAAATAAGAATTTCCAAGTCAACTTTTAGAGGCTTATAAACTATTCATATCTAATATTTACACATTATGGCCAGATATCATAGAAATATTTCAAACAGAACAAAAGTTGTATAGGCCTACTTTTAATGAGTTCATCCACTTTCTTTGACGATTCAAAATCGAAACGCAACAAAAAGTACCAAAAAACCCCGATTTTGTTAAGTATTATCTCAAATAATTATTATCAAATAGCCTCGATATATCCAGCTAATCATTACTATTATTATTTAGGAAAGAAACTGGTACCAGCGTAGCTGCGCTTCACTGCGAAGTCCTTTAGCAAGATGATCAAGTTGGTAAACAAGGAATCTGTCAGATTAATAATTTTGCTATTAAAGCATTGAAATTCAAGTTTCTAAAAAAGAAGAAGGACAAGATGTCGATGACCGAGAAAAAAAGCTATATTCAGGCACACTTCACGAGCAAAGGGTACTGGAGCTAAAGCTATAATCACCGCTTACTCTGATAAACAGTGAGTGCAGAGAAAAATAAATAAATTGAGAGTTGTTAAACATGCCGTTGATGAAAGGAGGTCCACTCAGTGTCAATATTGTGTGGTTTTATTGAGAAAACTCCAATTGCCCCAAATACCTGTATTGGAACCTGATGAATTATCAAGTGTAGAAAGCTATGCAGGCAAAATACTACAATATAGGCCTACTGCCAGAACCAAGAGCAATAAAAGAATTGATTCTTGCATTGGGGATGATCGGGGAAATTTTTTCCTGTGGAACACATCAACAAGACCATCCAGAACTTTACAAAGACTATTTACAGGTCTGAGCACTGGTGTTATCAAGATCATTTGATAATAGTTACTTGAGATATGACTTAATTAGTCGTTTCTGTATATTTTCGTTGAGTTACGTTTTTAAATCGTCAACAACAGTGGGTAGTCTCACTAAAAGTGATATAACTTTTGTTCTGTTTGAACTACTTTGATGAAACCTGGCCATCATATGTAAATATGAATTGTCTTTAGACCTCTAAAATTTTATTTGGAAACTCCTATTTCTGGCTAATATATTGACAAAAATCACAGTGAAGTTTTTTATGGCCCACCCTGTAGAGTGTATGAAAGGGCATTCCTCATTAAGGCAAATGGTGGAAAATGAGTTAAATTGGGCCATTGTGACCCTAAGCCCCATAACAAAGAGGAAGTGACAGTCCGAGAAGCTGCAGGAAGAGGAGAAGACTACGAACCTTGAAATGGAGCAATTTCCAGCTTGACCTAAAGGACTAGCAACTTTTGACAGAATTGCATTCGTATCTAAAATAATTAAAAGACTTTTTATGTATTTCGTCTAGACTTCTGTAAAAAGTTTATTGCTTCGTACCATTGGTCGATAAGCTTTCAAATAAATCAGAAACTTCGAATTTAATTATGCGTTTCGAGACAATGGTATTTTAGTTCACACTAACGCATTGAGCCAACAAATTTCAAAGAAAAAACATAGAAATAATAGGCTAATAATATATTTTCTTTAATGCAACGCCTGCATACGCACTTCTCTTTACATGTAGGCATACAAGTTATGCAGTAATCAAACTTAACTACCAACAGAACAGACAGCCTGCAATACACGGCGCTAAGAGCAGCCTAGAAAGCATGTCCGCCCAACAGGGGCTGGTTCGAACTCGTTACCTCTTGCTCTTCATGCCAGTCTGTCAACCAATGCGCTACAACGCGCTTCCCCCTAATGGCTTTACTGTACACTGTTAAATCTACTGTAGCCTTACACCGTAATGAAGGCCCCCAAACCGTCGATTCATTCCAGTGTGGCACTCACTCTTCGGCAATCGCTATTTTGTGCTCCACATAAGATTTGGTTTAATGAACTTAAAAACACGCGTAAAGTAGATAGTTCCGTTGCATACCTTCTCGGAAGGCTGCTTGGCCGACATTAGAAAAGCTAACGACGCGGTTTAGAACGAATAATGTTTAAAGTAAATCACTGTTTCGAGACTGTATCTTCCAGTGAAAGTGCGACAAAACATCAGTAGGTTAACTCTGCAGCATCCACTTTTAATATCCTGAGGAGTTTTGAAGACTTCAGAGTAATGGTGAACACTCTAGCACGAAAAGCGCTTAAACGCTGGATCGCTTGCTTCTACCGTCCCAATGATCCATTCAACCATCCAATCGGGAGATGACGTTGTTGAAATGAGTAGTAGGATGCAGTGGCGTAGCCGGGAATATATAATTAGGGAGGGACTATGGCCTGGCAGGATGCCCTTCCAGATACCAATCCAACAGTATTACAATAAATAAAAAGGGAATAAAGCAATAAAGAGAATACAGTAAGAAAATCAATTGTTACTACAAACAATTGTTTTTTTCTTATTTAAGTAGACAAATAACCTTTTAAAAACGTTTTCCTAACCCTAAAGTGCGTACGCCACTGATCAATTAAATGCCTCTTCTGTCTTTTCATTCTTTCTTTTTATCCTTACTTCGTTCATTCAATTCAACTGTTCTTTTTAATTAATGATTTGCACTGGAAAAGTTCCGTATTGAAGTCATAATTGTTTTATTAAGCTTAGGCCACGAACAGAGGCATCACGGCGCTGAGCTCTCATTTGATGTTGTTTGGACTGTGCACTATCGACTAGCATTCAAACTTTCTACTCGTTTGCGACCGAACGAAATGCTGGGAAAGGTCAAAATTGCTTGTACCTCCCTATAAAATTATAGGAGATTATAAATCGCAGTATTGGATATAGTCACACAGCCGTATTTCGAAATTGCTTTTTTGCAGGATACGTCCTAATTCAGTTCCTGTGGTCCCAGTTCTTTTTATGAATTAACTTTATTTCAGCAGCGATAAAGGATTTCTCTGAATGAACCTGCTTCCCACAGATCGTTACGCCATAAATGCTGGGTCATCAAGTACAGAATCGGTTCCTTTATAAGTTTAACACTACAGCAAATCTATTCGATTCATTCGTCATATGGCGTAAATGCAGCTTTAACACCAAAGAAGAGAGTTGTTTTGCAGTCTTGCTAATGGCGGACCTATTCTGACCATAATAAAAACCATTGGTCATACGGTACGACTTATTATAATATGGGCAATTGGGCATCCATGCATTTAGCGCAGTCTGGTCCGCCACAATGTCGTTGGCTAAACGTTTCCTATTAGACCTCTATGGAATCACTCAATTATTCTAAATTCTCTTTTGTGCTTTCCACACGTTTTGACAACACAATTGCCCGGCTAACTACAGAATGATTTCTCGCTATGAATGCCTGACCCTGCAGCTATAGAATGTGAGTCCAATTAATTATCGACAAGTCTTCTGGTGTCTTATGATGTCATGATAAAGCAACGGTGTTTTCTCCGGTCTGGCTTGTTGCTGTTCAACGACACTGCCATATCTAAGACTAGATGTGGGACCCGGCGTTGCCCGGGAAATTTAGGGTTTTCAACACTACTCCTCTGGGGTACCAAGCGTTGACCGCAAAATTTAGGGTTTTCGCCAACCCTCCACCCCACCCCGCTTCCCCAAAAGGCCAAACATGACCCGGGTGTGTGTGCTGACTGTGGCCTAATACAATTATTGCAGGTTGTCTGTTCTGTTAGTATAATTAATATTTCTGTGATCTGCGTTCTTGTGCTTAATTGTACACTGTAACCAGTTTCGGTTTTTCAACAGGATTGTTGATAAACGGAAATTATTATTGGGCGAGTATGACGTCATGCGGACTGTCGACTCTTTACTAATGCCGCAATGCGGCAAATGGCTGATTAAATCTGACCAAAACGCTAATATTTCGGTTTCTAAAGTAAATTGAGAGCTGGAAATAGTTGCGTTCACCTTAAAGTCTGGGTAAGACTCAATTGCAAAAAGTTTGGTAAACCGACACTCTGTCATTTCCGAGCCTTTTCTTGGACGAAGAATCAAAATACATCGGGACATACGAACATATGGAAGGACAAACTTTGAGAAATATATTACAGATGATCAGTGTCGCCCTCCTCCTTTATCCAGACTTGAGACTGGCACTGTCAGAGAACGAAACACCAATAAAGAGAGGAAGATGGGCAGACACAAACGCAGAGAGACGTAGATAGAGGTAGATATTAATGGATAAGCAATTTGAATGCGGGGAAGTATTTAGTCAAGAATGATCTAACATAGGCAACTGAGCATATTCTATTCTATATCCTATTTAAAGGTTTACAAAGCGCCTCTCACAGTGCAGCTTAATCATATATGCAGGGAGAGCTATGAAAAATATAGTTCGAGCAGCCGAAAAAGCTAGTTAAATCAGACTTTTGAGCACAACGAGAAACCATGCGCGCTGAATCTTGCCTGACCTAATAAGAGCTGCTGTTCAGATTCTTATAAAATTATGGGCGCCAAGATGCACGCATGCAACATTCGGAATGAGCGCAACATTTGGAGGACATTATTTCCAGAGACCCATTATTATCCACGAAGTTAAAAGTATATTATAATATTATGACCCCATTGAGGCTATATTTGCAGTCTATCTGCTGTCAATAAATATTACGACTATGGTTAGCAACAAATTGGCAATTTTCTTATATAACCTCACCTTAATAAATGTCAACGATCGTCTGTAGTCGGCTGGCATTAGGAGACCGTCGAACGGCGTCGAACGCATTCGTACAGTCGTGGTCTTTGATACGCACGTAATTTGAGTGCAACATGCTCTACTGCGTCGAGACAATAACTTCTGTTTCAATAGATGGGACCAAGGCAACGGACAATAAATGCACCGACCCTGACTGACTACAAAGAAAAGGTTGTCCGCTCGGCTGCCTGAGTATGCCGAAAACATGAAAGTCCCTTCCTCTTCAACTGCTTTTCTTGATTGGCCACTGAGCATCAAGTAGTCATCGATAAATGGTTACGGGTTCAAAGGAATGTCACTCATTTGACTCATCGGAACTGAGAATCGTGAGCTTTCTGCTTGACAGCAAACCGTAGGACGTCACTGCTACACAAAAATTAATGGCCAAAGGTACGTAAACATCCGGTGACAAATGACGTATTATACTCTGACGTATGTTCCTGGATTTTATAGCTGCGAAATACAATTCACGAAAACACAGTGTATGTAAAATCATGACAGTCATAAAATATTCTGGTACAGCTTATCCACCACTGCTTGACGATAAATAAAGGGGTGGGGCGACTCGACTTGGCTTTCTCGACAATACAATTATATGCCTACATAGAATAAAACAATAATTGCTGGCGCAACGTCGATTTTTCTTCGGAAGATACCACTCAGCTAAGACGATTCCGCTCTGACTCCAATCATTCATCTACGGGGTAATAATTATTGGCAAAGCGTAACTCATGCTGCAGACCCATTTTTTAGCGTAGGAAGAGCATGAGATCTTGAAAGAGCGGTTTTTTTATGATGCCTCGCATTATTTTACTGTAAATTTGTATGAATGGACAGCTTTTATCTCAATTGAAAGTTCCATCTGCCTTTTCAATAGTTTCACTAGATGCACGGGTGTAGGATATTAGCCCCCCCGGACAAAAGCCCCCCCGGACAAAAGCCCCTCCCGGACATTAGCCCCCCGGACAAAAGCCCCCCGATTTTGCCTAGGACATTAGCCCCCCTGGACAAAAGCCCCCTTTTGTGGAAATCATAGAATAGTGCCGTAACTGATTACTTGTCACTGGCATTCACATGCAAACAAAAGTTCTTAGTGTCATTTAGGTACTAATTATGTCTAAGCTTATAAATAGACTTAGATTTGAAATGAACGAATGGGAATCGTATAGGGCCTATTCAGTCTATTTGTTTAGTGTCCTACAATAAAGGTTTGTTAACGTCAGTTTCGTAGACTTATTAGGGTCGTTTCAATTCAAAATTAGATTCAATACATTAGAGAAATGAACGAATGGGAATCGTAAGCTTATACAGTAGGTCGGCCTACTTGTTAGTGTCAGTTTTGGCTACAACGAAGGTTTGTTAAAGTCAGTTAGGAACTAAACTTTTATCTAGATTTCACAAAGTTTGGACTTAATTTTTTTTACATTTATGAGAGACTTAACAAATTGAGTTGTTCGCATGCATCATTCTACAATTAATGCCTTTAAATGTTTTATAATATGCATAATAAAACTTCAATTAACTTTGCATATTCTTACAATGTTGCACTAATGTCCAATGTAGGCTTGTAGACATTCGCTTAACTTAGGCCTATTGTTTCATTTGTGCATCAGTTTTAGGTAATGATATAATGGACTGGGGGGCTAATGTCCTACTTCGGGGGGGCTTTTGTCCGGGGGGGGCTAATGTCCGGGGGCTAATGTCCGGGGGGCTTTTGTCCGGGGGGGCTAATGTCCGTTCCCCAGATGCACTTGGGTCCCTGCGCAATTAGGTCTGCCCCAGGGCTCGGCCTTTGGTCCCATCTACATGTAATCCTCGGGTCTTGCTCAACTTCTGATGGCACATGCAATGTAAACAACTACGCACACACTCTGCTTACCATCTAACGCAATCTCGATCAGCAGTTCGAGTCATAAGTGGAACTATGGATGCGCTAGAAGCGTTGATGTCCTCTAATAGACTGCGCTAGAACACGCGTAAGACCAAATTTATCCGAGTAGGCAGTCGGGAGCGGCTTGTCTTTTACCAATCATAACGTCTGAATTCCTTCATTGTATCTTTTCAATCGGGGTCCATGATATCGACGTCCTGCTGGACAGATGGCTCACTTTTACTATATGCCATCGTCGTCTAGCTAGGGGTTATTATTACTGCTGTCGGCAGCATCAGCTTCGTTCTATAACACGATCGCTTGCTTCTGCTGTCAACCTTGGTGCAGTACAGTCCTTAATCATGGCTCACCGTGGCCGTTGCTCATTGCACATCTCTGGCCTCACATCTCACCGAATGGCATGCCTGTAGACTGAGAGTTTGGGAGCCACTCGTTGGACAGTTTCCCCAGTGTGGTGACTAAGTCTTCTTCAACATGATGGACTGACCCCATATCTGTGGAGCGCGGTGGTGTAGTGGTGGCGTCGCTGCCTTGGAGCCGGAAGTCTTGAGGTTCGAATACTCCTCAAGCAGCCGCGTTGGGACTTTGAGCAAGTCATTCAGCCGAAATTGCTCGGGGGCTTCGGTGTGATGCTCCGATGTGGTGTCCGCGCTGTAGTCTGGTGCGCCTCTGAGCAGTAAGCTTGAAGGAGCGCTATAGAAATGGAGAAATAAATAAATAAATAAATATCTACCAGTTGAATGAGTACAGGATGGCTGCGCAGAAGTTTGGCGTTGTCATCGGGACCCCGCATCGATTTTTCTCCATGAATTCTGCTGTTTGATTTCGGTTGTGCCGAAGCTTCGTTCCGTACGCTGCTCGATATTGCTGTATGGAGCTATTTCTGTGGTATACGCGCATTGGCCTGGAATGGTCTTCCATTGTCGGAGCGTCTACACTACACCCAGGGGCGAATCCAGGGGGACAATACGGCCATGCCCCCATTTCAAATGTGCATAGAGCGTGGCCCCCATTTGGTTTGAACAAGCGTTAAATCAATGCAGCGGGAGAGAAAAGTAGGATACGACGACTAGAGAGATCATATTAGTATATTGCTTGCAGAGATTGCGATGGCTGATGATTAAAAAATATAAAAGGTCATCAGATTTCCTCTGGCAAAGATCACCGAAGAAATTGCCTCCTCGAAAATTTCTGTATCCGCCTCTGGTTACACCCAGGGACCCCATCTGAAGTCTTCTCGTCAAATTTCAATAGGTGTCCTTTTCGAGTGCGTTGGGTCGGGAGAGCCTCTGAATAGGTTTTTTAAAGAAGGGCCTGAATGAATACGACAAGCTGCAATACACTGTACTGTTATACATCACAGTAGTGCCTACAATGCAATTGAGTGCAATGCAATACAATAAAACGTAAAATTCGACGGGGCGTCCATACAGATGCATTGCTACTCAATTTTAAAGTCCGTCACCACGTTTGTTTCCTGATTTCACGACTCAATAATTTTAGGCCTACTTTCAGCGAACCGACAACTTCATGAAAATGTCAATTGCTTTTCCTAACCTCAGAAGCGCACGTCAACATGCAGTTCGATTTTAGCGAACCGAATGTCACTGATAATGATATAAGGTGTAGGGCTGTAGGCCTACTCCTAACATCTATTCTCAACACAGAACTTTAGAAAATTATCCTTGTCAAACTAGTACTTAAATATATTCGCAAGAGCTCCGCTTGAAGGCAAGGACTGAATTGTTGTCATTCAACCCAGGACAATTGTATAAATCGGTCAAATAAAATATATGCCCACTCTAATTATTTTTTTATCGATATAACATCGAAATGGGTCAACTTCAACGAGACTAGTTGTGCAACAATGAAACCGAACGAAGAAAAGAAATCAGGCTTCTTTGTTGCATCGATCGTTCTTCAACTTCATTTTGTTTGAGAGAAGGCAGATGGTTGCTAATCAAGTAGTTTTAAAGCCTCATGGTGCGCAGCCAAGCGGAAACTGCAGACACGGTGGCCGGCAGTCAGTTGATCAACTAGAGATTTATGTCATTATTCATTGCCTCCTGTAAGTGCTCAACCGACGTAACGGGACACCTGCACGCATTTGTTGAAATTTAATTTTCAAGTTAATTTCCAGCGTTATTGTTTTAAATTCAAATATGAAGCATTCAGATAATATATTCACAACAGTTTCACACATAACTGTGGCTTCTCTGTTTTCGTTAAACATCCTTTTGTCCCCATTAGCGATTGGGGACATATCGTCGACAAGAAGATTTGTTGTGTCCTCACAGGGAAAGAACCGATGTCCAGATTTAGGGTTGACTCAATCCAGAAGAGTTTTGGCGTCGAGGTCTCATCTGGACTGCGCAAGGAACTGTGCCACTTGGTCTGAATGTCTGCATTACAGTTTCCATGGAAACAACGGAAGTTGTACTTTGTACTCGATGACTCCTGCCAATATCTATCCGGCTGATGGATGCAGTTTCATGCTGGTGAGTGGATTTTCTTTCAACAATAATTGATAACCGGAATCAGAACTTTTCCACCTCAAAAGTTTCCGAGCAGAATTTAAAAACTGTTGTCCTGTGAAGGCCGATAATGACTTTTGCCATCGCCGAAATAACGTTCAGTCCAGATTTCCTCTTCTCAATACTGTTAGGTCATGAATATTATGTACCGGTACCAAATGTAGGCTATCAACTACGTATCATTAATAACTTAATTACTTATTTGCCGACAGTTAGATTCAATTCCTGTAAGAACTTCTTATCATCCGTCACACGTTCAGCTGATTACCTTTTATGTAGAATTGATCCATGACTTGAACCTCTGATAATCCGGTTTTTAGCCAACGCAGTTCGGTCAGACTTAGACTAGTTAGGTTATGTCACAACTGACCAATATGAAAACAGCTAGGCCTATTGCAAATACTAAAAAGGTAGGAAGCGTTTCAAGTGTAGCCTATAATACAGAGATATTTCAACACTGTTGTCCTACACTCTGTTTCTATCAAGTCAGCATCTAGAAAACGACTGACATGTTTCATATATGAAGCAATTCATTTTTGCTGTTAACGTATACAAATAAATGAAAAAGTTTGAGAATAATAATCCAGAAATAATTCTTCATTCAAAGATGAATTTCTGTCCCGATCTTATAGGCTCCTCTTTTTATGTTTTTAGGATCCGTCAACCTTCGAAGGATGCTTCAGTGCAGGTAGAGTATTGACTCACTTAACAATAATTGGTACAGAGACATAAATCAGAAAGCTATGGACTCTGAAAAATCTGCAGCATTCTCTGTTCCATGAAATCTTTTCGAAGCGTCGAAAAGTTGGCTTTACAAAAAATAAGCACGGATTGTGAAAAGAAAATGCAATACATTGCTGCTTCATAAAAACATGATACCACATCTTTCTCTGAGATGAGATTAGGCTGTTCTGCTAGAAGGCAGGTCCAATGGCCTCCATTGGCCTGCATGTCTCTGCGGATGAGATGAGTGAGGTGATTTCTCGTTGCCTTTCTCGCAGACAATAATTATTGTGGGTGGGTGAAGAAATTGTCTAAAGTCGCGGCTCGCGACGCAGTGGCGAGAAGTGTATTCGAACCTGCGACTATTCGGTCACAGGGCGATGAACTTACGGCTACACCACCGCGTCCCGTAGTTTTCTCTACTTGCCCTAAATATGCGTCAGCGACATAATTTTGATATAAATACCACACTAACAGGTTTGATTATTTTATATCAACTCTCATTGTTGTTTATCAACATTTCATTGTTATTCAAATATAGCCTCAATGCGTATAGATTCCGGTGGATGCACTCTACCGTTCCAGCACTCCAATAAAGAATTCTACGCTTGCATGGAAACAAATACTACTTCAAAATGTGGTGCTGCCGATGATCAGTTAGCTGACTGCATAGCTCCAGCAGGTTAGTCTCTGCATTGCTATTTCCTAAAAGACTGATATAAAATATCTCTATATTTTGACTATATTATGAGATTAATTATGCTGAAACACTTCCTTTATACAAATAGAAGAAAGAAATTTCTTTTTAGTTTAGTGTTACAGGCCTAGAAGATTCTTTTAATTTGTAGCACTTCGGTAATACAAAATGTCAACATGCTTCCATTGCAACGCAGGTTATTTTGTTCAGCAAGATATCGTTAACTGGACAGCCACAGTTTCTGAACCTCTGCCATGCATTAGCAACTGGATCATTTTAATGCAACGCTTCACGGCATCTCTCGACTTCAATCGAAACTGGACCGAGTACAAACGCGGATTTGGTGACATCCGCCGAACAGACTTCTGGATCGGAAACGAAAACATGCATTTAATTACCAATGCGCCTGCGACCACTTACAGATTACGTGTGGAGGTAGTTTTATTTTTAACAAAGTATTGTTTATCCCATAAGTCAGTGGCGTAGCCAGGAATTTTTCATGGGGGGTTTTATGGCCGGAAACCCTGTTTTTTGCTATTTTTCTTACTTAAATGGAAAAATAACCTTAAAAAAACCTTTTTCCGGAGCCAATGGGGGGGTTTAACCCCCGAATCCCCCCCCCCCTTGCCTACGCCACTGTCATAAGTTGAGGCAACCAACTTTCGTTTGGTTAATGTGCAAATTAGCGTAGTTATTTCTACTATGTGATCAAAATATTTAGGGCTCGCCATTATTTTGGCCGAATTGTCATTCTTTTCCCCTCTACTGAATAATTATTGTGCAGCTGTTATAATGTATAATCAAATGAACTTCTGCGGAAAACAATGAAGTTGATTGATTGACTGATTGATTGACAGAAATATGGCTTTCTGTCGGCATCAGAAGCATTATGTAAAATAGTAATCATGAGAAAATACAGTGCCAACTGTTTCATATGCCTATTAATTGTTATCAAAGCTATTTTTTCCTCAGGTTCTTTCTCTAGTACGGTTATTTTGAGACTATGAAGATGTTTTCGCTCGTACAAGATGCCTCACTTTGATTAAATTAGAGGAGAGTGGAACTAGAGCGGCCTGCGGGGCAAGAATAGACGGAAGGATATCGTAAAGCAATACGTATGCGTAGCGATTAAATTAAGCCACGTTGAAAGAAATTTATCGGCCGCATCGAACGACGTAAGATTTGTTAAATTTACTTGCAAACTCTACGAGGAAATAAATTTTTTTCGATTTTTCTAAAATCATTATAAATTGGAATAGTTAGGAATAATTTTTTTATTAAATCAAAGGTTGAAATATTCCTGGCTACGCCACTGACTTATGAGATAAACAATACTTCGACGCTAAATTTTACGATAATTTTATGTTGCAAAAACATCCATAGCGCATTGATTGCGCGTATTAGATTGAATGAATTCGAAAGATGTCAATAGTAATTAGAAAAAAATTTAATTGCTAAGGTACCGGGGCAAGAGTGGCCGTGACAGCATGGGGCAAGAGTGGCCTCAGCTACTCTTGCTCCATAAACAGGAAAAGTCTACATAATTTATTAGAAAAAACTCAACAAAATCACTTAGAATGGACCAAAAGAATTCAGTAAAGCTAGGTAAGAAAGTCAAAACAAGTCTATCGAGTGCTCTTATTAGTATTTTCATTTTTTTATTAATACTATTATCATTATTATTATTATCATTATCATGTGTGCTTTACTATTAATTATTATTAATTATCACAATCATTGCCGTCACTATTGTAAGTACTGTCATTATTATTATTTTTTATTATTACTATTAATGTCAAATTAGTCACAGGGTAGCTATCTTCAAATAAGAAATCCAAAGTGTATGGGGTGTAAATACAATGATTAATACTGCATCAGGCAAGACTGGCCGTTCATGCCACTCTTGCCCCACCGGTGGGCAAGAGTGGCTTTTCTAGAGCATGCAAAGAAATGTTTGATAAAAAAACAGATTATTTTTTCTGAAATAGTTTGTGCACCCTCCAGAGCCAGATGGTTGGTCTATGACATGGTATAGTTGAATGTTTCAATATTGTCATCTGCTCAGAGATATTTGGACGAAATCCTTAAGGGGCCGCACTTGCCCCACGCTCCTCTACAGTGATATCGTTTCGTTGTATATCTTTAGACAACACAACAAAAATTGTAAATGCATCGGTTTTCTACTTTCTCAAACAATAATTAATAACTCTCAACAGTTTATTGAAAATTATGTTTGACAATTCACTAGTTCATCCTGCAAACGGTGCTGGCAATTGATATAGGCTCATGAAACACGAATGGTCTCCATAAAATCTCGCATATTTTCGTCAATATGGTTAATGTGTTGGCGCATGTGATTTATTGTAGGTGCAAACCTGGGTGACTAAATTTTGGTATTACGCTGAATATGAAGCTTTCTCCATTGACTCCGAAGCGAACCAGTATAAACTTCATTTAACTAATTACTCTGGAAACGCAGGAGATTCGCTGTCCAACACCACAATTGGCGCAAAGTATAATCACAATGGAATGAATTTCACTACCTATGACGCTGACAATGATTGGAAACTGGATGGAACTTGCTCTGCATTGTATAACGCATCGTGGTGGTTTGGCAATTGCTGGTGGTCATGTCTAACTTGTCGTTATGGATCACAGTTTTTTTCATGGTACACATTAGACACCTATGGTCTGCAGACGCTTGGAAAACTTCGATCAGCTAGAATGATGATCAGAAGCAACTGATAGAGATATGAACATCTTTGAGCATTTGTTTCCTAGTTGGGCAAGAATTGTTTTTGTGACATTAACTTGCTGGAACATTCGTTCTGCTATTAGGCGAGAATCGTTGTGCTGCACTTGGAAAAAGACCTTTTGCCATCTAACATAAAGTTCAGCACCTTTCGACTTGGTCTAAATTATTTCTCCTTTGGTCATTTCCTCTGGATATTTCCCCCTCGTCATATTCTCGGACTTCTACAACTCGGAAAATTATCTCCAGACATTTTCCTGTCTTCGGTCACCCATCCAGGATAGACATAGGCGAGAGAGTTCACTTTTTGGCTTTTGCATGTTGTCCAATATTAATTACTTAAATAGTTGTATTGCGTATCGTGTCGAGAGACAAACGGTTGTGCTTAGAACTACTCTACCATTAACTTTTGTTTGTTTTAGATTTTAAATGTAGACCTTGCTGTTCAAAAAACTACTATTCAATAAGAATGCTTTTTCGTGGACGGAGACATAGGGGAACAGAGGTACGGTCCCCCAATGTTTGTGGTGGGGGACCGTCCATGCTCATGTTCCCAAATATTCAGGAAAGATTCCTAAATAGCATCACCAATTTTTCACAGTGTTGGGACATTGAGGTCATCTTTGGCTGATATTTCTGGTATCATCTGCTATTTAGCCATTTTGGCATTGGACAGCGGTGCAACCAGAGGGGTGCTAGGGGTGGTGGTGCTTGAGCACCCTCCGGGCTTTTAAAAAGGTGGTCGCATTTTTCCAAATCCGATGAGTTTTTAAGGAGTGGGATGAGGTTTCTCTTTCGTTCTTTGAGTTTTTCAGATTGCAAAAACAAGTTTATTACATTTTTTAGTCAAATGATGACTTACTGTTAATAGGACTACTTGCACAAATACAACTTTTGTACAACTTCATGTTTTCTTTCCAGTGCTATCTTTCAAATTAAAACTGTCAAATTTCGACAAATTATGTATTGTTGATTGAAACTCGAACTACATCACTTCCAAATTTAAGGTCTAGTTTGGTCATTCTTGTTTGGTTGTATACTATTTGCACCGGTTTCTGCTTGTGTCGTGGTCAGGAATTGAGGACGGTCTTGGGCAGTAGGGATAAACTGATTCCAGTGGTACTAGGTAAGCTTATACAGACCTAATTATACCCATGTCTGCAGTTATTCATTATAATAGTCCAGCTGCAGAAAAACTGAGTTGATGGACTTGGTATATAAAGAATTATTATTGTAATTATAATTATTTGTATTGAAACCTATGGGTGGAAACTTATGAGGGAAGGGGGACGGATCCGGAAAGTTTGTGGCGGGGGAAATGCTCATATCCTAATATTTCATAAATATTCAAAAATATAAGTAGATAGGCTATTTCTACAAAGTTATCCACCGTATACCCATAATGAACAATCTTGTTAAGATGACAGCTTAAAATGCTATCATTACAGTGTGGAACAAAATCGTTAAACAATGGGAGGGGACATTTTATTGAAATCTGAAGCCTCGTATCTGAGCACTGAAACCATGAGTATTTTTTCAAGATGACAGCTTAAAAGGCGACCATTACAGTAGGAAAAATCAAAAAGTTTAAGCAAATCGGAGTGGCCGTTTATTAAAGTCTTAAACCATATTTTTCAGCATTGTAATTATGAGAAATGTTGAGAGATATTTTGT
This sequence comes from Lumbricus terrestris, assembly GCA_949752735.1. Taxonomy (NCBI): domain Eukaryota; kingdom Metazoa; phylum Annelida; class Clitellata; order Crassiclitellata; family Lumbricidae; genus Lumbricus; species Lumbricus terrestris. The sequence goes on from OX457052.1 coordinate 31,346,365, forward strand.
TGAAGTCCTAGACCACGTGTCTGAGCACTGAAATTATGAGTAATTTTGTAAAAATGACAGCCTTAAAAGCTAAGTTTACAGTGTGCAAATCCACAAAAATGTAATAAATTAGGAGGCCACACTCTGAAGTCTTAATCTATAATATATGACTACTAGCATTAAAAAATTAGCACTTTTATTAAGATGACAGCTCAAAGGCCTACAATTGTAGTTTGGAAATTCAATAAATTTGGAGAATGGGAGGGGACATTTATTGAAGTCTTAAACCATGTCTTTCAGCAATAAAATTATGAGAAATTTTTTAAAAGAACAGCCTAAAATGCTACCATTGCAGAGTGAAAATCAATTAGTAAGAAAATTGACGCTGACGACGGGTCACATCCCAAGCCTTTTTAACGTGCAAACAAGAGCTTGGAATGTGCTCTATAGCTGATGTCAACACTTAAAAATGCGTTGTTCTCTGGGGCTACGCCCCAGACCCCGCTGATGGAGCGCCGTAAGCGCTGGCAGCTTCGCGCCTTCGGCGCTTACAATGTGAGCACCCCCAGTAAAATGTTCTGGTTGCGCTTCGGGGTAGCCCCGTTAGCACCGTTCGGTGCCAGGAAAGCTCCCTCGCTGGTGCGATGGATAACGACGTGAAACGATTCCCACAGGTTCGGTTCGATCAATATACAGAGTGGATGGTGACTCCGTTGGTATCGAACAGTAAAATCTCAACAATTGTGGCTCTTCCCCGCATATTGTTCTCTACTTGAGGGTCTTCCACACATTTTTCGACTTGCGGACGTTCCTCACATTCTTGTCCACTTGCGCGTCTTCCGCGCCTGTTACGCGGTTTCCCGAGGAATCTTGTCGTGCGGTCCTCCGCGGAAATGATTTGCCTTGTCCAAGCCTATGTCCATGGACCCCTTCTGCCCAACTCCTTCTTGCAAGTCGAATTGACACTCTATCTCAAGATCTTCACCCGTGGATGTCGTCTGATCGTCTTTCTCTGAACTCTTGCAAAACTCAGTTGATTTGGCTTGGCACTCATAAGCAGCTTCCAAAACTCGACTTCACACTACTCTCTCCAACTTTTCTTCACTTCAACTTCTCTTCCGGTGTTCGAGAATCGAGACCTAGGTGTCACCCTTGATAGTTCCTCTACCTTCACTGAGCACATTGCCAATTTTACTCGTTCTTCGCCGCCAAAATTTCTGACGACCTTTTTTTTCCTTTTTTTTTCTTTAGCCGTCAGCCGAAAATCGTGGATATTTCAATGTAAAAAAATTCGGATGGCCCTTTTTTTAGCCCTGGGTGTCTTGTATGATGGGTTTCATGCTTTTTTACATTGAATTTCGGATTTGGGCATTGACACCTGCAGGTTTCTCTTGTTTCTGCATACTTTCACGGGATGTGATGCCACATTCAGAATTTTTCTGTGAATGATTTCAAGCACGTTCAGGTCGTCAGCAGCCCGATATTCAATGTAAAAGAGCTCTGTTGGAATCCTCGCCCCTAGCTATGTATGTTTAGACACCAAGATGACATTGCTAGGTGTACTGGAAGCCGAGATATTGAAAATTTCGTATTTTGGTCGGTCATTTTGGAAAATGGAGCCATTTAAGCCGTCAAGAACATTTGCAATGGCTCTGTTGGAATCCTCGCCCCTAACTATGTATGTTTAGACACCAAGATGATATTTCTAGCCTTTTCTAGGTGTATTGGAAGCCGAGATATTGAAAATTTCGTATTGTGGTCGGCCATTTTGGAAAATGGCCGCCATTGAAGCCGTGGGGAACATTTGCAATGGCTCTGTTGGAATCCTCGCAACTAACTATGTATGTTTAAACACCAAGATGACATTTCTAGGTGTACTGAAAGCTGAGATATTGAAAATTTCGTATTTTGGTCGGCCATTTAGGAAAATGGCGGCCATTTAAGCCGTGGGGAACATTTGCAATGGCTCTGATGGAATCCTCGCCCCTAACGATGTATGTTTAGACACCAAGATGACGATTCTAAGTGTACTGGAAGCTGAGATAATTTAAAATCTGTAAACCAGGGGCCATTTTGAAAAATGGCTGCCATTGGGGCCAGGGGTCAAATATGCGATGGCCCTATAGCAGAATCTTTTTCTTATGACATGTTCGTAGATTGTACCAAATATCTTGCCTGTATCACAGAGTGATCCATTTTTAACCAGGCCGTTGTACTAGCAGCCCGAAATTCAATGTAAAAAACATGAAACCCATCATATTTTGAACCCCATTTTGGGGGTGACCCCATGGTCGGATTTTGTCGGATTTTGGATATGTTATTCAGCAGAAAATTCTGAACAGGAAGCCGTTTTAAAAGCTTTAATTACAATTTTGCCCAGGTGAAACTGTAAATTGCCTGGACAAGTAAGTAGGTTTATTGGCAAAGCTTAGCTCATGCTGCTGACCCCTTTTTGGCGTAGGTAGAGCACTAGATCTTGAAAGAGCGGTTCGATGATGCATTGCATGGTTTTACTGTAAATTAGTATGAATGGATAGCTTATTTTCTCAATGAACGTTTTATTACATTTTCAATAGCTTCACTAGATGCACATGTATAAGTCCTTGCGCAATTATGTCTGCCCCAGGGCTCGGACCTTGGTCCCATCTTCATGTTATCCTCGGGTCTTGCTCAACTTTTCTGATGGCGCATGCAGTGTAAGCAAACACTCTCTGCTTGCCATCCAACGCAATCTCGATCAGCTGTTCGAATCATGAGTGGGGCTAAGGATGCGCTAGAAGCGTGAATGTCCTCTAATAGACTGCGCTAGAACACACGTAAGACCAAATTTATCTGACTATAGGGGCAGACGGGAGCGGCTTGTCTTTTACCAATCTTGACGTCTGAATTCCCCGATTATATCTTTTCAACCGCGGTGCATGATATGGATGTCCTGCTGGACAGATAGCTCACTTTTAGTCTAAACCATCGTCGTCTCACTCGGGAGTATTATTACTGCTGTAGGCAGCATCAGCTTCATTCTATTGCACGTTCGCTTAGTTCTGCTGTCAACCTTGGTTCAGTACATTTCTTATTCACTGCTCACGGTAGCTCACCGTGGCCGTTGCTCATCGCCCAACTTTGGCCTCGCATCTCACCGAATGGCATGCCTATAGACTGAGTGTTTGGGAGCCAATCGTTGGACGGATTCTTTAGTGTGGTGACTTCTTCAACATGATGAACGCCTTTCACTGACCCCATATATGTGGAGCGCGGTGGTGTAGTGGTGGCGTCGTTGCCTTGGAGCCAGCGGTTTCGAGGTTCGAATACTCCTCAAGCCGGTACGTATGGACCTAGAGCAAGTGCAGGGACCTTGAGCAAGTCATTCACCCCCAATTGCTCGGGCGCTTCGGCGTGAAGCCCCAATGCAATGTCCACGATGTAGTCTGGAGCGCCTCTGAGTAGTGAGCTCGACGGGGCGCTATAGAAATGGATAAATAAATATCTACCAATCGATAGAATACAGGATGGCTGCACCGGATCGAGACCTCGCCGCAATTCTCCATGAATTCTGCTGTTTGATTTCGGTTGTGTGCCAAAGCTTCGTTCCGTACGCTGCTCAATATTGCGGTATGGAGCTATTTCTGTGGTATGCGCGCATTGGTCTGGAATAGTCTCCCTTTGTCGGAGCGTCTAGAACACACCCAGGCACTCCATCTGAAGTCTTCTCGTCAAATTTCAATAGGTGTCCTTTTCGAGCGCGTTGGGTCGGGAGAGCCTCTGAATAGTTTCTTGAAGAAGGGCCTGAATGAATATGATAAGCCGCAATACACTGTACTGTTATACAATACAGTGTGGCCTACAATGCATTTGAGTGCAATTCAACACAATAAAACTAAAATTCGAGGGGGCGTCTTTACCGATGCATTGCTGCTCGATTTTAGAGTACGTCACCACGCCTGTTTCCTGATTTGACGACGCAATAATAATTATAGGCCTGTGACACGAAACGGAGTATCCCCTCTGAAAGCTATCCGGGGGGATGAATTAATCTACCCCCCCCCGGATGGAATTAACCGGTCTATACTATCCGGGGGGATAAACTATTATATCCCCTTTTTTGAAAAATGCGCATAATAAAAATATTTATGCTGTAATCAAAATTTAAAGTGACTCTAATTGTTTTAAGTGTCCTAAGCAATGCTCAGATAAAGGCAACTCGAATTTATTTAGTGACTCTGAGTGTTTTAAAGTGTTTTAAATATTTTAAGTGCTCCAAAAACAGGGTAAAACAAATCATCTAGTAGGAATAAACATACCTTTTAGTGTCATTGTTCAAAACAAAGCAGATGAAAATTAATTTGCAAAAGAAAATTCACGCAAAAACGGTCTTTTCGACTTTTTTTAATTTGGGGGGATACAATTAATACGGATGATACTCTATTTCGTGACACCTGCACTCAGCGGCGTGCCGACAGCTTTATGAAAATGTCAATTGCTTTTCTTTGTCTCAGAAGCGCACGTCACCATGCAGTTCGATTGTAGCGAACCGAATGCCACAGATAATGATACATGTATAAGGTATAGGCCTACTCTTAGAGCCTATTCTCAACAACACTTTGGAAAATGATTCTTTTCAAACTAGTACTTAAATATTTTCTCAAGAGCTTCGCTTGAAGGCAATGACTGAACTGTTGTCATTCAACCCAGGACAATGCATCGGACAATTAATGCCCACTATAATTATTGTTGCCTCGATATTACATTGAAGTGGGCCAACTTCAACGAGAGTTGTGTTGAGACAATGAAACCGAACGAAGAAAAGAAACCAGGTTTCTTTGCTGCATCGATCGAACTTAAGCTTCATTGTGAGAGAAGGCAGATAGTTGCTTATTAAGTGGTTTGCAAGCCCAAGACAGAGAAGAACGTCAATACTCCATGGTCGCGCAGACAAGCGGAAAATGCAGACGGCCGTCAGTTGATCAACTAGAGACTTATGTCATGATGCAGTGTGTCCTGTAAGTGCTCAACTTACGTAACTGGAAAGCCTGCACGCATTTGTTCTTTAATCTTCCAGTTAATTTCGAGCGTTACTGTTTTAGATTCAAATATGAAGCAATACGATATTATGTTCACCACAGTTTCATACATAACTGTGGCTTCTCTGTTTTCGTTAAACATTCTTTTGTCCCCATTAGCGATTGGGGACATATGGCCGACAAGAAGATTTGTTGTGTCCACAGAGGGAAAGAACCGATGTCCAGATTTAGGGTTGACTCAATCTAGACGAGTTCTGGCGTCGAGGTCTCGTCTGGACTGCGCAAGGAACTGTGCCACTTGGTCTGAATGTCTGCATTACAGTTTCCTTGGAAAAAATGGAAGTTGTACTTTGTACTCGATGACGCCTGCCAATATCTATCCGGCTGATGACTGCAGTTTTATGCTGGTTGGTAGATTTTCTTTCCACAATTGATAATCGGAATTAGAACTTTTCCACCTAAACATTTTCCAGCAGAATTTAAAAATTATTGTCCTGTGAAGGCCGGTAATGACTTTTGCAGGGCCTCTTCTCAATACTGATAGGCCATGAATATTATGTAGCATAATTATGTAGGCTATCAACTACGTATCATTAATAACTTAATAACTTAATAACTGCCGACAGTTAGATTCGACTCCTGTAAGAACTTCTTATCATCCGTCATACGTTCAGCTGATTACTTTTTATGTAGAATTGATCCGTGACTCGAGCTTCTGATAATCCGGTTTTTGGCCAAAGAAGTACGGTCAGACCTAGACTAGTTAGCCTATGCCACAACTGACCAATAGGAAAACAGCTAGGCCTATTGCAAATACTCCAAAGATAGGAAGCGATTCAAGTGTAGAATAATAGTGAGATATTTCAACACTGTAGGCCTACACTCTGTTTCTATCAAGTCAGCATCTAGAAAACGACTGACATGTTTTATATATGAAGCAATTCATTTTTGCTGCTGTTATACAAATAAATTAAAAGTTTGAGAATAACAACAGAAATTAATTTTTTCATTTCTGTCCCGAGCTTCTAGTCTCCTCGTTTTATGTTTTTAGGATCCGTCAACCTTCGAAGGATGCTTCAGTGCAGGTAGGCTATAATTGGATCACTTGACAATAATTGGTACAGAGACATAAATTAGAAAGCTATCATGGACTCTGCAAAGTCTGCAGCATACTTTGTTCCATGAAATCTTTTCGAAAGTTGGCTCTACAAAAAAAGCACAGAAAATATGGCTTCCAACGGAACCTCTCAACCTACATGGCCCTTTTGGACCTCCAAAATAATATCATTGACTCAATGGATGAAAATTTTTTTTCACTGGGTATATTTTTTGACCTCTCGAAAGCTTTTGATACTGTCGATCACCACGTCCTAGTAAAAAAAACTTGAATATTATGGCTTTCGAGGTATTAGTAATCAATGGTTTTCTGACTACCTAAGCAAGAGATCTCAATATGTTTATTTTAAAGGTCAGAAATCCTTGGCTTTGAATATCTCATGTGGTGTACCCCAAGGGTCAATACTTGGACCTCTGCTCTTTTTGTTATACATTAATGACTTGTCCATGACATCATCCATATTAAAATTTATACTGTTTGCTGACGACACTAATGTCTTCTTCTCTCACCACTCCATTGATCACCTGTTCGACATAGCAAATAATGAATTAGCCTCAATTGAAGAATGGTTTAAATCTAATAGACTATCTCTTAATACGGATAAAACTGATTTTATTTTATTTCTTACTAGAAAGAAAATAATCCTTGATGTGAATAGGTCACTTCTAATCAACAATGTCCCTATTACCCAAACCAATTCGTCTAAATTTCTTGGGGTCATTATAGATAATCACCTTGAGTGGTCGGACCATATTTCGACCATTGCTAAAAAAATCTCTAAAAACATTGGGGTCCTCCACAGGATTAAACAATGCCTCCCTAAAACTATCCTATTTCAGCTTTACTATACACTCATATTTCCTTACCTGTCTTATTGTAACATTTCCTGGGGTTCTACTTATCTTTCCCGCCTCAGACCACTGGTTATTTTGCAAAAACGAGCCATAAGGCTAATTTGTGGTGCTCATTGGAGATCTAGCTCTGCTCCTCTGTTCTCAAATCATTTGTTGCTATCTTTAGAGAACATCAATCAATTTCAAATAGGTCTCTTCATGCATCGTTATCACCATAACCTATTGCCCAGCTCATTCAATAATTATTTTACTACTGGCTCTAAACTTCATGATCATGCTACTAGGCATGCTCATTTCTACCGCAGTGATTATGCACGCCTAAAAATTAAACAATTTTCTATTAAATACTTGGGTCCTGGAATTTGGAATGGTCTTCCCACCCACATATCTGCCTTAAATTCCACCAGTCTTTTTAAAAGCAGGTGTCGTGCGAGATACTATCCGGGCAACAGAAACTATCCGGCCACGCCCACTTCGTTGTCGGATACAATCTCGCACGTATACGTGCGAAATTGTATCCGTTGACAAATATTATCCGGGTTACTTTTCGATGTTTATTGGGAATAATTCGCTTCATAAAGCATATAACTCGGTATGCAAAGAGTTATTGTATTATATGCACTTAAGTGATATTGTGGTCTAGTGACATTGCGAGTGTGCAAGTAAATTTGGAACAAAACGTGATTCTTATTAACGAAGCGGTGTTAAGTCAGTAGGAATTTTTCTATTTTTAGAATGGAAAATTCGTGTTTTAAATTGGATCGCTTATTAAGGAACTTCATAAAAGAAACTAGGGTGTCTAACGATACAAATTTTACAAATTTAAAATGTTTTTTCAAATACATCTGTCTAACTCCATCACTGACTGCACTATGAAAATGCCAGTCCCATGCCTGAGTAAAGAAGGAGGGCGTCGCTTTAGTGAGTTTCGTTACCACACAGTGACGCTAAACTCTAAATATTACCGTAGACCTATGATCATAATATTACATATCTGCAGATTCTGTGAATCGAAACAGTTGCAACTAAGTAATCACCTTGATCATCCATCATCAAAACAACTTAACCTCTCGATCGGTTCTTGTCCATCAACCCTTAAGCTAACTTTGGCAGTTATTAAATTCTGTTTGCCACGTTGTGATTGCTCTACTATTTATCCGTAGCAGTGTTGCCACTGAGGTTTCAGAAATAAACCCAGATTTCCTTCCAAAAACCCCCAGAAAAACCCAGACTATTCATATAAGCTATTTTAGACCTCTTTTGTTCAAATTAAGTTGGTTTTTTCGCTTGTTCGTACGAGGGTAAACAAAATGTGCGTCAAAAGAGTCGAATAAAGTGCCATTACAACTTTAGAAATATCAATTGTTAGAGTTGTCAGAGACTCGGCATCCATACTGACAATAAGCCGAATCGATATATTTGTGTGCGCATGCGCAGCGGGTCGAGCCTACCAGAATTGTAAACACATAACACCCGTGGCTTAAGTTTACAAAGTCTTAAAGTTGTTCAATGTTACCAGTGAAATTTTCTTGATGCATCAACAATCCAACGTTTTAGCCACAGGTCTAGGACATTAGTACACAGCAACAACTAGGACATTACACTATTATGCCACTCGAGGATTGATCTGACCTACAGTGTATATGTATATATAAGTTCATGAGTTCAAGATTCTGACTCTTATGCGCAACTCTCTTCTCGGGGTAGCCCCCTCTTATCTTCGGGCATTGTGTAACTTGGTCTCCACTCTTCCTGGCCGCTCTGCCCTTCGCTCGGCTGCTAATGGCCTTCTAGTTGTCCCGCGCATGCGTGGAGCTATGGCCCAGTCCAGAAGCTTTGCATATCTTGGCCCTACTTGTTGGAACCGCCTTCCTCACAAGCTACGTTCTGAGCTTCTTGGCCTTTCTCTTCCTCTGTTTCGTAAACGCCTGAAGACTATACTATTTGTTAGCGGGGGCACTAGCTTGGATCGGGAGCGCCACTGAATCTATGAGCGGCGCTATATAAATGTTCAATTACAATTACAATAAATGTTCAATTACAAATATATATATATAATATATATATATATATATATGCACGTAATAGATGTCAAAAGGGTTTAACAAGGAGAAAGGAGTGACCTGATCGACCTATTTTGAGATGTCAAAATGGTTTATTTCTGCGCAGAGCTATTCTTCAGGTTATAAATTATTTGCGAATTGACAACGTGAGATGAGATCTTGATTGTGGAGTTTGAAATTAAAATTAGTGGTGGAAAATTATGTATCACAGCCATTTTACATTGAATTTAACAGAATATTCATGTGTAGTAAATACAAAATATCAACTCACCAAAATAAACCCAGATTTTGCCCCAAAAAAACAGAAACCCAGAAGATGGCGAAAAAACCCAGATCTAGTGGAAAAAACCCAGCTGTGGCATCACTGATCCGTGGGCTTAAAACCATGGATCACAGGTTACATAGGCCTAATCTTCAGAAGTTTCGACAAAATTTTCGGAGACATTGCAACGCAATAAGATTACAATAATGTCTAGCTCGTGATAAATAAATAAACTAAAGATAGATGGATTTGTAATTATGTAATATTATTTATAAATAACCCGCATTTTGTTTTCCGCAAGCAACTACAAGCAGCCCGGATCATATTTGTCAACGAAAACGCGGCTGAGTCGTCTAGCGTTGCTCTCTGACGTCATATGTCACGTGAACCAATGACAGACGTTTTCGGATAGTTTTTGTTGCCGGATAGTTTCTCGCATGACACCGGCTAAAAAAGTTTCTCATTGGGATCTAATAACATAATATATCCCTTTACCATTGTCTATGTGATCATTATTATATGATTTGTCTATTAGCTTTTCATTTAAATGGGATCATATGTCACTTACTAATAATTGCTGGTTGTGTTCAACTATTGTCTTTTTAAAATTTATCTTGTGGACTACCTGCTTATATTGGATTTCTATTACATATGCATGCATTGACATTTTTGTTCACCTACTCTGCGTCCTACTCTGAAGTCATAGCCTCTAAGCTATACTCTCTACTATTACTTGTTTCAATCACCTTTTTTTCCTCTTTCCTAGCTCTACACTTGTTTCCTCCCCTCTCTATTCCGCTTATTTAGTGCTTTCCACCATCTTGATTCAAAATCTCTGTCTATGGTGACCCAGGTCTAGCGGGATCACTCCCTTTCTGGGTTACCCATTCTCAGGGATCTCGTACTTAATAGTTATTTTATTCTGACTTCTATTTTTTATTGCACACTATTATACTGTCATTTTCTATGTTGTTCTGTTTTTTCTTGATCTCTGTGAATAAACAAGTTTTGATTTGATTTGATTTGATTTTTGATTTGAAAAGAACATCCAATACATTGCTGCTTCATAAAAACATGATAGGCCTACCACATTTTTCTCTGAGATGAGATTACGCTACTCTGCTCGATGGCAGTTCAATGGCCTTTAGACCACTGCGATGAGATGAGTTAGGTGGTTTCTCGTTGCCTTTCTCGCAGAGCATTGTGGGTGGATGAAGAACTTGTCTAAAGTCGCGACTCGCAACGCAGTGGCGAGAAGTATATTCGAACCTGCGACTCTTCGGTCACAGGGCGATGAACTTACGGCTACAACACCGCGTCCCGTAGTTTTCTCTACTTGCCCTAAATATGCGTTAGCGATATAATTTTGATATACAGGGTGCGCCAAAAAAAAGTAATCCCCTACGGTGTTCAGCCCATAGCTTGACCAAACATACGATTTTTCAAATGAAATTTTACAGGCTTATAGGCAATTCATATTTACACACGATGGCCAGATTTCATCAAAAATATTTCAAACAGAACAAAAAATACATCACTTTTAGTGAGGCCACCCACCGTTTTTTGACGATTCAAAAACGCGACGCAACAAAAAGCAAAAAACCAATTTAATTATTCTGGTCAATATCTTGGCCAGAAGTAAGAATTTCGAAATGAAATTTTACAGGCTCAAAGACAATTCATATCTACACATGATGGCCAGATTTCAACAAAATATTTCTTACAAAATAAAAGTTATGGCACTTTTAAGGAGGCCACCCACCTTTTTTGACGAATCAACGGCGTAACGGAGCAAAAAGTAGCAAAAACACGATTTTATTAAGTCTCATCTCAAATAATTGTTATCAAATAGGCTTTTATAATGCCAGATGATCGCTATTATTACTATTTAAAAAAGGAACAGGGTACCAGCGCAGCGGCGCGTCACTGAGAAGTCATTTAGCAAGATGACAATAAAATTGGTAAATAAGGAATCTGTCAGTTAATTAACAGGTCCATCAAGAACTTTGCAAAGAGACTCAAAAGAAGCTTTGGCACTGGTGGTGGGCACATTGAACACCAGTTGTGAAGCACTACCAAGTTCATTTGACAACAGTTATTTGAGATGAGACTTAATAAAATCGTTTTTTGTTACTTTTTGTCGCGTTTCGTTTTTGAATCGTCAAAAACGTTGGGTGGCCTCACTAAAAGTGGTGTAACTTTTGTTGTGTTTGAAATATTTTGATGAAATCTGGCTATCATGTGTAAATATGAATTGTCTTTGAGCCTGTAAAATTTCATTTCGCAATTCTTACTTCTGGCCATGATATTGGCCAAAAACCTACTTTTTGTTGCGTTGCGTTTTTGAATCGTCAAAAAACGGGGGGTGGCCTCACTAAAAGTGGTGTAACTTTTGTTGTGTTTGAAATATTTTTATGAAATCTGGCTATCATGTGTAAATATGAATTGTCTTTAAGACTGCAAAGTTTCATTTATAAATTCGTATGTTTGGCCAAGATATGGGCAAAAAACCGTAAGGGACTACTTTTTTGGCGCACCCTGTAAATACCACACTAACAGCCTTGATTATTTAATATTTACACATCCATTATATCAACTCTCATTGTTGTTTATCAACATTTCATTGTTATTCGAATAAAGCCTCAATGCGTATGGATTCCGGTGGATGCAGTCTACCGTTCCAGCACTCCAATAAAGAATTCTACGCTTGCATGGAAACAAATACTACTTCAAAATGTGGTGCCGCCGATGATCAATTGACTGACTGCATAGCTCCAGCAGGTTAGTCTCTGCATTGCTACTTCCTTTAAGACTGATATAAAATCTCTCTGTATTTTGACTAAAATTAATGAGATTAATTAAGCTTAAACACTTCCGTTATACAAATACAAGAATGAAAGAAATTTCTTTTTAGTTAAGTGTAGGCCTACGAGATTCTTTTAATTTGAAGCACTTCGCCGACTTCGGCAATACAAAAATGTCAACATGCTTCTATTGCAACGCAGGTTATTTTGTTCAGCAAGATATCGTTAATTGGACAGCCACAGTGCCAGAGCCTCTGCCATGCATTAGCAACTGGATCATTTTAATGCAACGCTTCACGGCATCTCTCGACTTCAATCGAAGCTGGACCGAGTGCAAACGCGGATTTGGTGATATCCGCGGGACAGACTTCTGGATTGGAAACGAGAACATGCATTTAATCACCAATGCGCCTGCAATCACCTACAGATTGCGTGTGGAGGTAGTTTCAATTTAAAAAAGTATTGTTTATCTCATAATTTGAGACACCCAACTTTCGTTTGGTTAATGTGCAAATTAGCAAAGTTATTTTTACTATGTGATCAAAAGATTTAGGGCGAGCCATTTTTGTGGCGGAATTGTCATTGTTTTCCCCTCTACTGAATTGTTAAGCTGTTATAATGTATAAATAAACTTCTGCGGTAAACAATGAAGTTGATTGATTGACTGATTGATTGACAGGGAGATAGCTTTCTGTCGGCATCAGAAACATTATGTAAAATACTAATCATAAGAAAATACAGTGCCAACTGTTTCGTGTGCCTGTTAATTGTTATCGAAGCTATATTTTTCGTCCGGTTCTTTCTCTACTACGGTTATTTTGATACTTATGAAGATGTTGTCACTCGTAAAAGATGCCTCACTTTGACTAAATTACAGTGATATCGTTTCGTTGTATCTAAGGTAGAACAGGCATAACCTTTAGACATCACGACATAAATCGTAAAATGCATCGGTATTCTACTTTTCCAAACAATAATTTAGAAATCTCAACACTTTATTGAAAATCATGTTTGACAATTCACTATTTCATGCTGCAAACGGTGCTGGTAATTGATATAGGCTCATGAAACACGAATGGTCTCCATAAAATCTCGCGTATTTTTCGTCAATATGGTTAATGTGTTGACCAATGTGATTTATTGTAGGTGCAAACCTGGTTGACTGGGTTTTGGTATTACGCGGAATATGAAACTTTCTCCATTGACTCCGAAGCTGATCAGTACAAACTTCATTTAACTAATTACTCTGGAAACGCCGGAGATTCGCTGTCGAACACCACAATTACTCCCAAGTACAACCATAATGGAGTGAATTTCACTACCTATGATGCTGACAACGATTTGAAAAAGGATGGATCTTGTTCTGCTTTGTTTAACACATCGTGGTGGTTTGGCAATTGCTGGTGGTCATGTCTGACATGTACTTACGGGACACAGCATTTTTCATGGTTCACTTTAGACACCTATGGTTTGGAGAAAAATGGGAAACTTCGATCAGCTAGAATGATGATCAGAAGCAACTGATAGAGATACGAGCATCTTTGAGCTATTGTTTCCTTGTTCGGCAAGAATTGTTTTTTTGTGACATTAACTTGCTGGAACATTCGTTCGGTTATTAGGCGAAGAATCGTTGTGCTGCACTTGGAAAAAAGACCTTTTTGCCATTTAGCATAAAGTTGAGCACCGTTCGACTTGGTCTATAGATTATTTCCCCTTTGGTCATTTCCTCTGGAAATTCCCCCGTCATATTCTCGGACTTTTACAACTCGGAAAATTCTCTCCAGACATTTTCCTGTCTTCGGTCACCCACCCAGCATAGACATTGGCGAGAGATAGTTCACTCTTTGTCTTTTGCATGTCATCCAATATTTATCACTTAAATAGCTGTATCACGTATCGTGTCGAGAGACAAGCGGCTGAGTTTGGAACTACTCTACCAATAAGATTTGTTTTGTTTTACATTTTAAATGTAGATCTTGCTGTTCCAAAAATACTATTCAATAAGTAGGCCTATTCGTGGACGGAGACATAGGGGAACAGGGGTGCTCATGTTCCCCAATATTTAAGAAATATTCCTAAATATCATTGCCAATTTTTCTCAGTGTTAGGACATTGTGGTCATTTTTTGTTAGTCATTCTGAGATCAGCTGCTATTTAGCCATTTTGGCAATGGACAGTGGTGCAACCAGAGGGGTGCTGGTAGGGATGGGCAAACTACAGTTCAACATGTAATTGAATTACAAATTACCAATCACTGGAGAAAATGTAATTGAATTACAAATTACAAATTACGGTACTTCTTTATGACCACTAAATGCACAGTAGGCCTATTTTGTTGGCTACTGGTGGTATTTTTAGATGTTGCTACTAGCAATTCATAATTATATTCTTTTAGTCTGGTCTGCAAACTGTGCATGTAGCCACGTAACTTTAAAAACGAATAATTAACCGGTGCAGGAATCACATGATTATCAACGAATCTTAATACAGTTTCATTCAAAATAATTTGATTTTGCGGAATGTAATTGAAATTACAAATAAGAAGAAATGTAATTGAATTACAAATTACTTTTATGCAGAGCAGCAAATTACAATTGCCAATTACAATTTTATATAAATTACGTAATTTCAATTACTCAATTAAATTTCTGCCACTCCCTGGGTGCTGGGGGTGCTTTAGCTCCACTAGGGCTAAAAAGGTGACCCACGCAATTTTTCCAAAACCGATGAGTTTCAAAGGGGTGGAGTGTCAGTCTTTCAGATTACACAACAGTTTGGTGATTCCTCTGTATACAATTTTTTGTCAAATGATGTATATGACATGCTGTTGTTAGAACTACTTGCACAAATACAACTTTTGTACAACTTCATGATTTCTTTCTAGTGCTATCTTTCAAATTCGAACTGTGAAGACTCGAACTACATCACATCCAAATTTTAGGTCTAGTTTGGTAATTCGTGCTTGGTTGTGCACTATTTGTACGAGTTTCTGCTAGTGTCCTGGTCAGCATTATTTCAGGACGGTATTGGGCAGTAGGGATAGACTGATTCCAGTGGTACTAACTAAGCATATACAGACCTAATTAATTATACCTATGTCTACAGTTATTCATTATAATAGTCCAGCTGTATAAGAACTGAGTTGCTGAACTTGCTACATAAAAAATTATTATTGTAATTATAATTATTTGTATTGAAACCTATGGGTGGAAACTTATGAGGGAATGGGGATGGACCCCCAAAGTTTGTGGAAGGGGGAAAATGCTCATATCCCAATGAAGCATAAATATTCAAAGATATCAGTAGAAATTTCTACAAAGTTATCCACCGTATATCCACAATGAACAATTTTGCTAAGATGACAGCTTAAAATCCTATCATTGCAGTGTGGAACAAAATTCTTAAACAATGGGAGGGGACATTTATCGAAATCTTGAGCCTCGTCTCTGAGCACTGAAAGCATGAGTAGTTTTTCAAGATGACAGCTTAAAAGGCGACCATTGCAGTATGGAAACAAAAAATCCAAGCAAATGGGAGTGGCCGTTTATTCAAGTTTTAAACCATGTTTTTCAACATTGTAATTATGAGAAATGTTAAGGGTTATTTTGTTGAAGTCCTAGACCACGTGTATGAGCACTGAAATTATGAGTAATTTTGTTAAACTGACAGCCTTAAAAGCTAAGGCTACAGTGTGCAAATCCACAAAAAATGTAAGAAATTGGAAGGCCACACTCTGAAGCATTAATATACAATAGATGACTACCAGCTCATTAAAAAATGAGCACTTTTATTAAGATGACAGTTTAAAAGCCTACAATTGTAGTATGGAATTTTCAATAAATTTAAACAATGGGAGGGGACATTTATTGAAGTCTTAAACCATGTCTCTCAGCCATGAAATTACGAGAAATTTTGTTAAAATAACAGCCTAAAATGCTACCACTGCAAATTAAGAATTAATTAGTAAGAGAATTGATGTTGAGGACAAGGCACATCCCAAGACTTTTTAACGTGCAAACAAGAGCCTGAAACGTGCTTTAGCTCATGTTAACACTTTAACACTGATGGAGCGTCGTAAGCTGCCCCAGACCTCTAGTCGGTATGTGCTTCGTGCCTTTGGCGCTTGTAACTTTCGTGTACAGACAAACTTAAAACCGAACAATCGCTCAACCTTCCATTCGCAATATGGTGCCCTTTCTATATTTCATGCATGATCAAACTAAAAAACCGAAGAACCAAGCCACCTTCATTTGCCAATATAGTGCCCTTTCTACAATTCATGCATGCTCAAACTCAAAAACCGAAGAATCACTCAATCTTCTTTTCCGAATTTGGAGCCGTTTCTACATCTCATACACGCACACAAACTCAGAAACAGAGGAATCGCTCAACTTTCCATTCCCAAAATGGTGGCCTTTCTAACTTTCATACGCACGCAAACTCAAAACCGATGAATCGCGCAGCCTTCCTTTCCAAAGATGGTGACGTTCTATTTTTCATACACGCACGGAAACTAAAAAAAAACCGAAGAATCGCTCAACCTGCCATGTTCTATCTAGCTTCACGCAGGTCAATCTTCTGTTCCCAAATTGCTACACAGACAACATTTCTTGCTCACATAAGACCAAACATCATGCACACACGCAACTTTCCCGCCCAACGTGTTGCGCAATCGATCTTTCTCACAAAAGCGCACAACTTTACAGCTTGTATGGCTCAGTCCAATTGTCGCGTATAGGCCTACATGTCACTTTCCACCCCAATTATCGCACATATACAACTTTTCTCACGCGGTTAAATCCAAACGGTACAGAAGCACGCAACATTCCAACCAAAATATAGCACACACTCACACAAGCATACACACACAAACACGCACAAACACACAAACACACGACCTTTTTCATGCACCTAAGTCCAAATACGGCACACGCCAGCAACTTTCCAATAGCAAGGTGTCGTACCTTTAGACTTTCATAATTATACACATAAATCCAAACACCAGTAAATCGATACTTTTCTTAAATATTAGTATATATCGCTAAACATACGAAGACTTCAAACACGCATTCAACAGCATGCACCTTTTTCAGTAGCCTATGTGTGTGAAAATACAGGGTACAATTTCGGGAGCAAGGGCAAGGGGAAGACCGAGGATGGGATGAATCGCCTATATTATCTTGTGGATGCAACTACCTTTCGAGAGGATACTGAAGGAGACGGAGCACAGGAAAAACTGGCGAAGGCGTGTCCATGAAGCGACGAACCCTCGAATCGAGGAAGGTTAAAGACAAGACAAGACGTGTGTGTGTGTGTGTTTGTGTGTGTGTGTGTGTGTGATAGATTGGAAGGGTCAGAGAACGAGTGGAGGGAGAGTGAAGTCCACAGACTCCACAGACACACGAACTCTTCAATTTCTAAGATACAGACACATAATTTGATAAAATTGTTCTAACTTAAGGTAACAAGGTCGCATGCAACAATGAAGAATGTAAGTTGTGCAAGGTAAATACTTGAAGCATATGGCGACAAATGTGCACGAAATAATCACTGACACAGACAAAATGATAAATATAAGAGATGTGCGAGCGAGCATGACTTGAACTTTTCGAATCTTTTCAATGTAAGACACGGACTTTTTGCCATTGTATGAAGACAAACATATAAATTTACGAAGTGTGAAACGTAGGAAATTCATGTTGAAGGTGCTAAGTTGGTGAAATATGGAGAAGGGGGAAAGTGCGTATTCTTAGGTTTGTGGAAACAAAGGTATTCATTATTTGCGATATGACAACATTTTTTGTGAATTTCGAATATAATGAATGAAGAAATATAAGGTAGAGTTCCAAGCAGCGAATTACAAGTCTTTTTAGGGTTGAATGTGGTAAGTTGATGAAAAACGGGGTGGATGAATGCATGGAATGTTCGGAATGAGCGCAACATTTGGAGGACAATACCCAGAGATCCATTATTATTCACGAAGTTAAAAGTATATAAGTTCGCAAGATGTCGCCACATGCAGTGAGACAACTAAAATAGACCTGCTAATATGTGTCTACCCACGAGTTTTAAAGGATGTGGGCGTCTTTTTAGCCCTGGGTGTCTTGTAGCACTCTCTCCTAATAATATGACCCCATTGAGGCTATATTTTCAGTCTATCTGTGTTCAGGAAATATTACGACAATGGCTAGCAACAAATTCTCAATTTTCTTATTATTATCACCTCACCTTAATAATTGTCAACAATCGTCTGTAGTCGGCTGGCTAATATTAGGAGGCCGTCGAACCCAACAGTCGTGGTCTTTGATAAGAACGTAGTTTTGAGTGCAACATGCTCCACTGCGTCGAGACAATGACTTCTGTTTCAATAGATGGGACCAAGGCAAAGGACAATAAAAGCAGCGACCCTGACTGACTACAAAGAAAAGGTTGTCCGCTCGGCTGCCTGAGAATGCCGAAAACATGAAAGCCCCTTCCTCGTCAATTGCTTTTCTTGATTGACCACCGAGCATCAAGTAGTCATCGATAAATGTGTTACGGGTTCAAAGGAATGCCATTCGTTTGACTCAATGGAACTCGGAATCGTGAGCTTTCTGCTTGACAGCAAACCGTAGGACGTTTCTGCTACACAAAATGACGAAACCATAGTTGTTTTTTTTGTTTTTATTCTCTCCCAAAAAACGTCGTTTTTTTCGTTTTTTTAAATTTTTCCCATCGTTTTTTATGTTTTTATTTTTTTCTTTAACTTTATTTATTCATTTACTTTCTGTTATTATCTTCCTTAATTTTAATTTTTCTGATATTCCTTATGTTTTCCGCCAACTCTCAAGGATTCAGCTAACTAAAGTCATTATTGCATCGTTTAACATCATCATTTAAGAGATAGCCTGCGTGTAGTAGGTTCATAATCAATGTTTTCAAGGTTAAAATGCCGTTTTAGATGTAGCAAAGTCAAATTATTTTCCGTTTCCGTTTTTTATCGTTTTTTTGTCGTTTTTTATTTTTTCGAAAAAACGGCGTTTTTCCGTTTTTTATTCCGTTTCCATCGTTTTTTTTACATCTATGGACGAAACGCAAGTTAACATCCGGTGACATATGACGTATTATACTCCGAGGATTTTATATAGCTGCGAAATACAATCCACGAAAACAGTGTTTGTACATGTAAATGGCAGTCATAAAATAGGCCTATTCTGGTACAGTTTATCCACCATAGCTTGACGATAAATAAAGAAGTGGAGCGACTCGATCTGGCTTTCTGGGCAATACAATTATTCTCCCCTTGCTTAATGACGTAACGACTCATTTGCATAATGGCCTGCGCCATATTGGTTCGCAGGCAATGCTTGTTGACATTGGATACGTATGCGAATGGCGCTTATTGTAAAAATGATTTTCTGTGTTTTTACTGTTTTATCTGCGGCAAACTTACTGACAGAGATAAAGGTTCAATTAGAGAAGTCCAAAGTACACGAGCTTGAATGTCGAGGTTAACGTGAGAAGAGCATCGGCGGCTAAACTACAGCCAGAGACATGCAATCTATCGCAAGCAAAATAGGCCTAATGTAACAAATGCTGTGTCAGTCCAATTATACGATCTAACCTAAAATCTACAAAAAGCGTAGGCCTAGTTGATAATTTTGTAGATAAATTGCCAGAAGACAAGTAGCCTAAATTTAGGATTAGAATCGACGTCAAGAAGGGATTTTTAACCCGTTGGAGGTGAGGTGGGGTGTGACACACCCCAGAGGCATTCTACTTTACATTTTTAGCGGAAAACATGGAGCCAGTTCTAATTTGTTTTTTCTACCTTTGTGAATATGAAATACGGACACTTTATCACAATTTCAGGTAATTTGAACGAACAGTTTTTTTTATTTATTTTGTTGCATATTTAAAGGAAATTGCATTTTTTCGTAGAAAAAAATTATACATGTTGATTTTATGAGCCATGATTTGCAATGCGAGTGTGCCTTGAACACGTCAATTCTGTGTTGGCATTGAGAAGGCTGACGACAATGATGGCTAAAACATTTTATGTTGTATTAAAAATATATATATTATGATTATTCGTGCACTTGATAATGTTGCACATGAGGACCCAAACTTGCATGGGTTAAGTACACATTGGATGGGTTCACCTTCTAGCCATCTAATGAGGATTGAAAACAGATATTTGTTCTTGGTAATCGTCTGTTTAGTTGATTATTGATAATAGAAGAATAGTTTAACTCAAATTAGTATTTTCCATTTGATATCGCGGCTTGAAAATAAAAATATGTATTGGGGTTTGTCAGACCCCACCTCACCTCTGGCGTTACAAATGGTCACCTCACCTCCAAAGGGAAAATAAAATAATGTAAGTTCCAGTAACTTGGGTCTACGTATACCAGAGTAAGCAGACTTATGAGCCCAGCACGAGCGATGCTGAAAGTTAACCTAGCCTACAAAATTATAAGCGACATCGTGCATGCAGATTACAAAATTTAATGTCAATTTTATGAAATTATTAGGTCGGCTGCCGGACAGCAGAACTTAGCCCAAACGATTTACTTCTGCTGAGCTCAGTGCCAGATTAACCATGGCGCAACTGGCGCACTTGCGCCAGGCCTTCTTTCGGGGGTAAAAATTTAAAAAAAATTGAGAAATCCGATTATCCGATCGAATCTGTTTATATAAGTCACAGTCCGGCTTATTTAAAATGTTTAATTTCTAAAACAAGAATTGCATATAAAATTTGGTGGCATTATAAAAACAGGCCTTCTACAGTACTACTACTATAATGATGACGTACTAATTAATTGTGTACTGTAATGATGACGTATGACGTAATCAATTTATGCGCGGATCGACCCCCATCACTAAATAAAATATAGATATTCGTACGGTACAGACGACACAGTGTATGTTCCATGTAATATTATTATCTACTATTTAGTGTTTATGTAGCTGCTTATTTCTTTTTTAAATTTTAAATTTTAAACAAATAAAATAAGTAGGCCTAAAGAAAATGAAGAAATTTGAGTCCGGTTGGCAGAAACGTCAAAGAAAACGCGAACTTGAAGAGGTAGGCAAACAGCAAGGTGGTAGTATTGATAAATTTCTGGCAGTAAAAACACGAGAAGTGCCGCAATTTAGCCTATAGATGGTGTCTCGACTCAGCGTCAGAAGCTGGATGCAGTTCAGGCTTAGGCCGCTCAGCAGTGTCAGCACTAATGCCAACAACAGACACCCTTGATTTCAGCAATGATATCATTGATATGCCTAAATTTGAAACTACCATAGATCTAGGGCCTACCATTAAAACAAGAGAATCAATCCGTTGGAAACGTGCCTCAAATAGATGCTGCTCTGTGGACTATGAATGAAGATTTGGTCAGTTATTGGCTGCAGATGGGACCTGAACCATGTCGTAATCAAGATGGCATGTACTCTAAATCCATAAAACAACTGGTAACTAAAGTAAAATTGAATAGTACCAAAAGAAAACTAAACGATTCTGCTTTTTTACGATCACACCAAAAAGGGGAAAAAATTCTCAGACATTGGCTCTTGTATTCGCCATCAACTGGGCTTTTTTAAAACAACTTCCATCGACAAAAACAGGTAGGCCTACAGCAGTTACTCCACAAAAGATGCTGAATATAATGTACCGCTATAATCTGAAAGACGGCTTTCCAAATGTTTGTATTGCACTACCGGTACGTATTTACTTAACTTTGCCTGTAAGTATACTGCAGTGGAGAAAGATCATACAGTCATTTAAAACGCATAAAATCATCTTTGAGGTCAACAATGGGCCAGGACAGATTGACAAATTTAACTCTTTTGAACATTGAGTCGGAAATCTTGACAGATCTTGACTTTCAAGATATCATTGATTCTTTCTCTACTTTAAAAGCGCGAAGGAAAGACTTTTAAACTCGACGAACATTTTTGAACAGTTGAACTGTGTAACGTCTCCGTTTTTATGCTTATTTTAGCGGGTATTTGAAAATGTACTGCATTTAAATGATCTGTTCAAAAATACACCAATTCTTTATAAATGTATGATATAATTGAAACTATTAAATACACAATACAATTACGCAATATTCCTATTTACTTATTTGGCGTATCACTAATTATAATTAACTAAATGCTTATCTGTACTCCACAGTTGAGATATATGACATATCGTTTCTGTAGTGTTAAACGGCCTTGAAATAGTTCTGCAGATTCTCTGTAGATTCACTGAATGAAGATTAGCAACCCGGTGCTATATTTGAAGAATTAGTTCTGCTGATTCTCCGTAGATTCACTGAATGAAGATAAGCAACCTCGTGCTATATTTGAAGAAGGATAATGAGATACTGTCAAGCTGTGGAATCCAGATCGAATACCAGACAAGACAATATTCAATACTTCCGTAGCATCAAATTATCACACTCCAACCAATGAGAATTTCCTTCCCAATTGAAAATGACCTTGAAATGTCAACCAGAGACAACGAGCCCAAAATCGTTTCTCAACACACGAATATCGTCTCACCAACCGTCACAATCACAATGTAGACTTCACGGACGTTAGAATTCGCAACTTCGAATTTCTAAATCGCCTCTACTCTCACACGAATGCCTCGTACTGTTTTACGACCAGATACGAGCATAATCCTCATCCTCACCATTGAATAAACTTCAAATGAATTGCCAGACACAACTGAGCAACCATCTTTCTCAATGTTCATGTAAGGAATCACCGTTTTATATTGAATTTCAATGACGTGGCTATTTCCATTCAATTCTGTCCGTTACGCTCATTTCGATGCTTTTTATTGGTTACGCGTCGATGCAAATGTTTTCGCTTACGTAAGCGTCCGTAGTAACACTTGACGTCACCATGACTGCCTCACTCATGTACGCAAGATTCGTGGTCTCCTAGTTACTAACCCACTAGACGCCAAATTATTAATCTAGATACGCCGACTAAATTATCTAGCTTAACTCCTACTTAGAATTAACATATAATATCAGACAAGTTAGTTTGATAGATAATAGCGATTTAATACGCTACAAATACCCCTCCTTCAAAAGTCTGTAATCAGGCTTTACAATCTCACCTAATTATCTATCAACTAAATTTCTATCAACTTCCTTATTCTATCTTACACAACAATACAACATTACTGAACTTCTTATCTACATTATTATAATACATTACTGATATATTTAAGTACTATGTAATTCCTCTACTCAAATAATCAGACATAACATTATTGCTTCCCTTGAAATATCGTATCGTAAAGCAATAATTTTGAAGTGCTAGACTCCACCTCATGACTCTCGCATTTCTCATCCTTCCTTCCTTCATGTACTGTAGTCCGCAGTGGTCCGTCTCTATCACAAACTGCTTTCCACACAAGTACCTGTCAAACCGACTAATTCCCCACATTATCGCTAGACATTCTCTCTCCTCAACTGAATATCTCGTCTCTCTTTCCAATAATTTCCTACTAGCATATGCAATCGGGTGGTTTATCCCTTCATACTGCTGTATCAGGACGCAACCTATTCCTCTTCCTGATGCGTCTGTCTGAATCACAAACTCCTTTTCCAAGTTTGGCAACTTTAATATTGGTGTCTTAGCAAGTGCTGCTTTCAGCTTGCTAAAACTCTCTTCTAATTCTTCGTTCCAATCAACATTATTAGCTGCTGACTTCTTTGTCAAATCACTTAATGGTGCCATCAGTTCAGCACAATGAGGAATAAATTTTCTGTAGTAATTTATCGCTCCCAAAAAGCTTCTTATTTGTTTCTTCGTTTTCGGTTGTGGCATCTCCACAATCTTATCTATCGATTCTCCTTTAGGACTAATGTCGTCGTTGTTTAACGTGTGACCCAAGAAATCTATGCGACCATAGCCTAATGAACATTTCTTTGGTTTCAAAGTCAGGTGAGCATCTCTCACTCTTTGAAAAAATTCTCGTAAAATCTTCATATGTTTAGTCCATCCTTCTGTATGAGCTAGTATGTCATCAACATAACTCTCCAGATTCTCGGTTCCATGCAAAATCTTTCTTATCAGTCTATTATAGCTTGAAGCACTATTTACCAATCCAAATGGTAGAACGTTGAATTTATACAACCCACTCGCACAAATGAAAGTCGTATAATCTTTTGATTCTTCGCTCATTGGAATTTGCCAATACCCTTTGCAAAAATCAAACTTGCTATATATTTTGCTGCCACTCAGTTTATTGAAGATATCCTCGTTTGACATCATCGGCTCTGGATCAAAAACTGTCACTTTGTTCAATTGCTTATAGTTGCAGCAAAGTCTATTGCTTCCATCAGCCTTCTTAACAACAACAAGCGGTGCTGCGTATGCTGCTTCTGATCTTTCTATTATCCCATTCTCTAACATTATCTCAATTTCCTTATCAATTTCAGACTGTAGATGATACGGTGTTGGATAAGCTTTCATCCTAACAGGTTCATCACTCGTAAGATGAATCTCGTGTTTCACCATGTCAGTTCTTCCTGGTTTATCTGTAAATATGTCTTGATATTCTCTCAGTAATTTCTCCAATTCACCTCTCTGTTCATCTTCTAATTGTGGATTAATATCAACATCCTTGTAAGTCTCAGTTTGCTTACTGACATACAGGTTTAATATCTCCTCCTCTTCGTCTTCACCTTCTCTACCATCATGTACAATAGCTGACACATATGCTATTGTCTCAGAACCTGACAATTCTTCTTCACTCCTCTCGTAATATCTCTTTAGTATGTTGATGTGGTATGTTTTCAGTTTTCCACCATCAACCTCAACTTTATAATCGTAATCGCCGATTTTCCCTCTGACTACAAATGGTCCTTGCCATTTAACAAGCATCTTATTATTACAACTCGGCAGTAACAATAGGACTTTATCACCTATCTCCAGTTTTCTATATCGTGCCTTTTTATCGTAGTACTTCTTGTTCTTCGCATTAGCTTTGTGAATTGCTTTCTGCGCCATGTTACACGTTTCCTCTATACGTTCTCGTAGATCCGTCATATATGTGTACACATCCTTCACCTCGTCTTCCACTTTTTCATTTGTCCACAGTTCCTTCAATATCTGTACCGGACCTCTACATGATCTTCCGAAGATTAATTCGAAAGGCGTGTATCCGTGGCTCTCGTGTACAGTATCTCGTAATGCGAAAAGTAGTGGTGCCAAGTACCTGTCCCACTCTTTTACTTGTTCACCTATCAGTTTTCTCAGTGTAGTCTTAATCGTTCCATTAAGACGTTCTACACAACCGTTTCCCATCGCGTGGTATGGACTTGTCATCGTATGCTTGATTAATAACATCTTGTTTACTTCGGCCATTAGTTCTGACGTAAACTGGCTCCCTCTATCTGTATGAATTCTTTCTGGTACGCCCATCCGACAGTAAAAGTTAAACAAGGCTTCCGCCACTTCCTCGGTACTTATTCCTTTCAACGGTATCGCTTCAGGATACCTGGTGCTTAAGTCGATAATCGTTAATACATAACGATATCCTCTCATAGACATTGGCTCTATGGCTCCTATGATGTCCACACAGACATGCTTGAACGGCACATCCAGCACTGGAAGATGTCCCATCGGTGCCTTGTAATTCACTTTCTTATCTACTGCTTTCTGGCATACATCACAACTTAATATATATCGCCGAACTTCTTGATTTATCCCTGGCCAATAAAATTCATTCACAATTTTATCGTGAGTCTTCTTCATGCCTAGATGAGCTGACAGTAGCGAGTTATGTGCTACAGCTAGAACTTTGTTTCTCAACTGTTTCGGAACCATCAACTGCCACTTCGCTTCATCTTTCAATACTTCCTTCCATCTCCGGTACAACAATCCATCTTTCTTTACGTACAGCACTTTTTCTGTACTCTTCTCATCGCCATTCCACTCAGATGCTTTATCCCAGTAACTCTTCAATGTTTCATCTGTCTTCTGTAATTCCTTTATTTCTTTTGTGGTTATATTCAGGTCGGGCATTTCTGTGACCTTGAGTGGTTTATATTTCACCACTTTCTTCGACTCAGCTCTCGTTTCTATCGCTGCTGTCGTTTGATGTGCGTCACTGTTCATGACGTCATCACTTCTAACTTTCTCTATTACGTCATCATATTCCGTGCTCATTTCATCACTCTCAAATCTTACTGTCTTCTTGGCATCTTGCCAACGTGAATTAGCATTCACAATTCCCTTGAGTATTCCTTTATACTCAACTTTTTCTTGTTTCTCACTCATAATCGTCCCATCCACTTTCTCTCCTTTGTCACAATTAATCACATTTTCATCCGTGTTCTCATTCGTTACGGTATATTTCAACCCTCTCACGCGTCCAATAATTATCGGCTTTACTGGTTCATCCATAACCATTGCCTCAACTTCACCGGTAAAATACTCGCTCTCAATGTTTACATTGGCTGTAGGAAAACACCTTAAGCTCCCATCAACTAGGATGCAGTGCGTTTCCTTCCCAGTCAAATCACTATTCTTGATTAGCGATCTCCTCACAATACATGTACTCGCTCCAGAATCGTAAAGACAATTGGCGTCTACGCCATTGACCTTCGCTTGACATTCATCTATACTTTCAATGTCAATGCAACCATCTTTCCGTTCTGTAACTACCGTACTTGCTGCCATGTGTTTCGGTACTTCTTCTTTACCTTTCCTATCCTGGCGTTCTACTGTTCTGTCTATTTCATTCGATTTCGTATTTTCATTCGCCTGTACAGCTCTGTTCGCCCTATTCTCGTAAATCTGTACTGCTGCAGCTGTGTGTTTAACAAACCCTTTGGCTTTATGCACACAATCAAATGCTTTATGACCCACCTTACCGCATGCAAAACAAGTTATCTTGTGTTCCGCTGCCTGCTCTCTATCTCTACTATATCCTCTATTCACATTTCCACTGTGATTTGTCTCTTTGTTCTGTCGCGTTTCGACTCTTCCTCTATTTACATTTCCTTGGAATTTCTCTCTCGATTTCTCTTCAAATGACTTTCCATTACCTCGGTCATTATTGAATCTCCCTTGAGGTTTTACAGAATTCTCGGCATATCTGTACCCATGAGCTTCAATGTAGGATTCTGCACACGTCAATGTGTCTTTTAAGCTCATTTTTCCTTTCTCTTTAATAAACATCCTCAACTCATTACTACAAGTGAGGAAAAATTGATCCTTTAGCAATAGATCCTCGATTCCTTC
The DNA here is from genome assembly GCA_949752735.1 of Lumbricus terrestris. Classification (NCBI taxonomy): domain Eukaryota; kingdom Metazoa; phylum Annelida; class Clitellata; order Crassiclitellata; family Lumbricidae; genus Lumbricus; species Lumbricus terrestris. The sequence continues at coordinate 31,373,699 of OX457052.1, forward strand.
GTAGGTCTGCTCAAATCCAGCTTGTAGCAACCATTGCTGCAAATATCGTTGCAATCTGTAAATGAAATTTGAAGGAGTTTCTCCTTGTTCCATCTTGCTAGTCTTAAACTTGTTACGATACCCTCCTTCTGTCAATTGGAATCTTTTCAAGAGATGCTTCTTTAAACAATCGTAGTCTTGTGTTTCCTCAGCCGACAAACGCTGGTACACTTCTAATGCTTTTGATTCTAAATGTCGCGCTAGCATCAGCGACCACACATCTCTCGGTATCTCATATGTCGTACATGTCCTCTCAAATCTGAGTAGGTACGCATCAAGACAATCTTTAGCCTCGTTAAATATTGGGAATTTAATATTCTTCATTCCCTTATGACTTTGGTTTCCTTGATGATTGTCTCTCATTGTCATATAAGAATCTCCATCATCTCTGTTTCGTCCATCTCTCGATTCTATTTCTCTCATTCTCGCTTGAATCTCGAGTCTCTTATGCTCTAAAGCTTCATTCGCTTCTCTTGCAAGCCTCGCCTCGGTTGCTTCTCTTTCAAGCCTAACGTCAGCCATCCTCGCCATTTCCATTTCGTTTTCTCTAACTGCTTTTGCTTCTGCAGTTTTTGCCGCCTCTCGCGCTAGTTCCAACTCACTCTCTCTGGCTGCTTTGGCTTCTTCTCGTTCATCCGCTCTCTGCTGTCTAAATTCGTTTTGTCTGTCTCTGACAAATGCCTTCAGCTCTTCACCTTCCAATGAGAATGAACGTCCCATATCCAACCACTGTTGCCAGTCCGTGATCGACATTCTTACTTACTCACTTTTGTCAAGTAGTAATAAATTTAACGCTCTAATATGCGCTATACAATTTCACACTCGCTTATAATAATTATTAAAATTATTAAGTGTCACACTAGTGCGCCCTCTTAACGTAATACAATCTCTGGTGTATGTTACGCAATAAGGATTATCGCACCGACTCTAATGCTTAAATCTATACACGCGCTGCGCTGGCGTTGCGCTGTGCTTAACAATTTCCAAATAGATCGTCATTTTAATTAGCTTTGTCTCTTCAATATAAATGTCAGTAAAGTTCAATCTAATCAACAATAATATTGTCAATTTTATCCCGACGCGAGCATCCCATTTGTAACGTCTCCGTTTTTATGCTTATTTTAGCGGGTAATTGAAAATGTACTGCATTTAAATGATCTGTTCAAAAAGACACCAATTCTTTATAAATGTATGATATAATTGAAACTATTAAATACACAATACAATTACGCAATATTCCTATTTACTTATTTGGCGTATCACTAATTATAATTAACTAAATGCTTATCTGTACTCCACAGTTGAGATATATGACATATCGTTTCTGTAGTGTTAAACGGCCTTGAAATAGTTCTGCAGATTCTCTGTAGATTCACTGAATGAAGATTAGCAACCCGGTGCTATATTTGAAGAATTAGTTCTGCTGATTCTCCGTAGATTCACTGAATGAAGATAAGCAACCTCGTGCTATATTTGAAGAAGGATAATGAGATACTGTCAAGCTGTGGAATCCAGATCGAATACCAGACAAGACAATATTCAATACTTCCGTAGCATCAAATTATCACACTCCAACCAATGAGAATTTCCTTCCCAATTGAAAATGACCTTGAAATGTCAACCAGAGACAACGAGCCCAAAATCGTTTCTCAACACACGAATATCGTCTCACCAACCGTCACAATCACAATGTAGACTTCACGGACGTTAGAATTCGCAACTTCGAATTTCTAAATCGCCTCTACTCTCACACGAATGCCTCGTACTGTTTTACGACCAGATACGAGCATAATCCTCATCCTCACCATTGAATAAACTTCAAATGAATTGCCAGACACAACTGAGCAACCATCTTTCTCAATGTTCATGTAAGGAATCACCGTTTTATATTGAATTTCAATGACGTGGCTATTTCCATTCAATTCTGTCCGTTACGCTCATTTCGATGCTTTTTATTGGTTACGCGTCGATGCAAATGTTTTCGCTTACGTAAGCGTCCGTAGTAACACTTGACGTCACCATGACTGCCTCACTCATGTACGCAAGATTCGTGGTCTCCTAGTTACTAACCCACTAGACGCCAAATTATTAATCTAGATACGCCGACTAAATTATCTAGCTTAACTCCTACTTAGAATTAACATATAATATCAGACAAGTTAGTTTGATAGATAATAGCGATTTAATACGCTACAAACTGTAACAAGTAAAATTAAAAAATCTCCTATAATCCAATCACAGCTTCATTTTGTGTTCATGAATTATTAATGTATGTTTTTCTATATAATTAATTTCCCCCCCATTGTTTGATAATTTGATTGGATAGAGGGCCTACTTTAGTTTTGTTGCATTGTTTGCGCCAGGCCTCTAAAAAGTTAATCCGGCACTGGCTGAGCTTTAAGCAGTTCCAGAACACTGGTCACAAAGTCGTAGAAAATAGCACATGTCATGTCAAAATTGATGCTTAAAATTAGGCCTATTCAGCGGCGGCGCCAGGATTTTTTTTCTGTACGCACTTTTTTTCTGTACGCACAACTTCTGTACGCACTTTTTTCTGTACGCGCAACTTGCACAAAATAAGAATACGCGAAATGAAGTTATGAACTGTTATGACGATCTTTAATGGGCATGCAGTGAGTGAGAAGTGTATGTGGTCCACTACTAAAGTAGATTCAATAGAATTTCATCGCTTATAATATTTCACGCTTTAATTTACAATTTGTTAATTTTTTTGCCTCTGTACGCACTTGCGTAAGTGCGTGCGCCTAACGGCGCCGCTGGGCCTATTGACAGTTCCGCTTTTACAAGGTCGATGCTCAGCTAGGTTTAATTGCGATTGCTAGACAACAGGTCGTCCATAATGCTGAACGCTCTCTCGCAAAAAGCATTAAAACGGAATGAGAGAATATAGGTCTACGAAGGACAAAATATGCTATACTGAGTATCAGAGGTTTGTAAAGTTTTGAAGACTTCAAGCTCTGTCCAACATTTGATGTTCAGCCAACAACGTCAAATTCATCGAACAATCTATTAAGTTTAGTGTGCAAAATAAGAACAATATTGTGGAATGTGGGTCTTAACAGCAAATTTCGGGACAAATTGGGATCAGTCTGGGACACGGGACGCACAGGGCCAATTCCGGGACTGTCCCGACGAATCCGGGACGGTTGGCAGCCCTATAGATGTACGTTGGAAGAAGCCCAGCCATTTAAAGTCCGTGAAGCAGCAAAAAGCATATAGACCTAGGCCTACTTGTTAATTATAGCAGATTTGGGCTCCGGCCGAAATTCGCTTCAGGGATTCGGGTCGATCCAGGCTGGATGGTGTTTAGACTGCTATATCTATTAAGGTATAGGCCTATGGATAGATCAATAGGCCTATGACGATAACTTTATTCCATCAACTAACAATTCACCGTGTAACGGCGTGTAGCCAACGTTGACAACAGTTCACAGCTATACACCAATATGGCCGACCACATAGGCCACGCCCTTTAACAAAAAAGTCTATAGGCCTGTCTAGAAGAGGATAATTTGTTGGCGCAACATCGATTCTTTTTCACAAAATAGGGCTCAGCTGAGACGATTCCGCTCTGACTCCAATCATTCATCTACTGGGTAATTATTGGCAAAGCTTAGCTCATGCTGCTGACGCCTTTTTTGACGTGGGTAGAGCTTGAGATCTTGAAGTGCGGTTGGATGATGCATGGTTTTACTGTAAATTTGTATGAATGGATAGCTTCTTTTCTCAATGAACGTTCCCTCTGCCTTTTCAATTGTTTCACTAGATGCACATAGGTTTCTGTGCAATTGGGTCTGACCCAAGGCTCGGCCCTCGGTCCCATATACACGTAATCCTCGGGTCTTGCTCAACTTCTGATAGCGCATGCAGTGTAAGCATAATAGACTCTCTGTCTACCATCCAACGCAATCTCGATCAGCAGTTCGAGTCATGAGTGGGACTTTGGATGCGGTAGAAGCGTGGATATTCTCTATTAGACTGCGCTAGAACACTCGTAAGACCAAATTTATCTGGCAGTCGGGAGCGGCTTGTCTTTTACCAATTTTAACGTCTGAATTCCCTGATTTTATTTTTTCAACCGCGGTCATTATATCGACGTCTGGTATATTATATGCTGTATGCTATATACTGGACAGATGACTCACTTTTACTCTTTTCCATCGTCGTCTCACTCTGGATTACTAATTTCTGTCATTTTGTGCTCTCACCCAAAGACAAATCGAACAGTGAAGGCTAAAGACATTCAATCAATCAATCAATCAATCAATCAATCAATCAATCAATCAATCAATCAATCAATCAATCAACCAATCAATCAATCAATCAATCAATATCAATCAATCAGACAATCAGACAATCAATCAATCAATCAATCAATCAATCAATTTTTTATTGGTCGCGTGTATCAAACACACTAAGATATAAGGTATAGGCATTATATTGTAATTTGATAAACTGTTTTTTGTACCTGATAGCAGTGTGTCTATCGTAATCGTTATCGTAATCTCCTAATTTCTAAAGCGCCACTGGAAACCAAGCGCGGGGCACCGGCTTATTCACGAGCGCTGCGTTGAGTTAGAAGAGTTGTCCGTGAGAGTTATCCATGGTGGTCCGGGTCGAGGTACCGTAGGATCAGAGGTGTGGACTATCAGTTTTTGTTACCATTAAACGAATATAATAATAATAATTATAATAATACAGCTGTCAGCAGCATCAGCTTCGTTTTATTACACGTATGCTCCTTAATTGCAGTGGCGGTGCCAGGATTTCAGTGTAATAGGGAGCTGAATCCTCGCGAAAGAAATATTCATTTTCATCCGCAAAAATTACTCAGACGTTTTTATAGTCATTCCCCCGAAATTTCCATTTTCATCCGCCAAAACTTCAGGTTTACACGTAAAAACCCCGGATGTCCTTGATTAGGGGAGGGGCTTAGCCACTATAGCTCCCCTGTCGCCGTCACTTCTTAATTGGTTCAGTTATATTCCTTAATCACGGCTCACCGCGGCCGTTGCTCATCGCCCAAGTCTGGCCTCCCATATCGCCGAATAGCATGCCTATAGACTGAGTGTTTGGGAGCCCCTCGTTGGACAGATTCCGAAGCATGGTGACTTCTTCTTCAACATGATGGACGCCATTCACAGACTCCATATCTGTGGAGCACGGTGGTGTAATGGTGGCGCCGTTGCTTTGGAACCGGTAGTTTCGAGGTTCGAATCCACCTCCAGCCGCCGCGTATGAACCTTGAGCAAGTCATTCACTCGCAATTGGCCGGGCGCTTCTGGAGCGCCTCTGAGCAGAGAGCTCGAAGGAGCGCTATAGAAATGGAGAAATAAATAAATAAATATCTACCAGTCGAATGAGTACAGGATGGCTGCGCAGAGGTTTGTCGTTGTCATTGGGACCTCGCCTCGATTTTTCTCTATGAATTCTGCTGTTTGATTTCTGCTGTGCCAAAGCTTCGTTCCGTATGCTGCTCAATTTTGCGGCAAGGAGCTTTTTCTGTTGTATACGCACATTGGTCTGGAACGGAGCGTCTAAGCTACACCCAGGGGTGAATCCAGGGGGCAATCTGGCCATGCCCCAATTTCAAAAGTGCATAGGGCGCGACCCTCCATTTGGTTTGAACAAGCGTTAAATCAATGCAGCGAGAGAGAAAAGTAGGATACGACGACTAGAGGGAACATAGTATAATTATTGCTTGCAGAGATTCCGTCGACAAGATGACTGAAAGGTCATCAGATTTCTTCTGGGAAAGATCAACGAAAATGTTGGTCCCCCTCGAAAATTTTTGTATCCGCACCTGGCTACACCCAGGGACCCCATCTGAAGTATTTTTGTCAAACTTTAAAAGGTGTCCTTTTCGAGCGCGTTTGATTCGGGAGAGCCTCTGAATAGTTTTTTTGAAAAAGGGCCTGATCGAATATGATAAGCTGCAATACACTGTAGGCTACACTTATGCATCACAGTATATCCTACAATGCAATTGAGTGCAATGCAACACAATAAAACGTAAAGTTCGACGGGGCGTTCATACAGATGCATTGCTACTCGATTTTGGAGTACGTCATCACGTTTGTTTCCTGATTTGACGACTCAATAATTATAGGCCTGCACTCAGCGTAGCGACAGCTTTATGAAAATGTCAATTGCTTTTCTTTGTCTCAAAACGCACGTCACCATGCAGTTCGATTTTAGCGAACCGAATGTCACTGATAATGATTGGCCTATAAGGTGTAAGCCTACTCTTAGAGTCTATCCTCAACACAGCACTTTAGAAAATGATTATTGTCAAACACGCACTCAAATATCTTCTCAAGAGCTCCGCTTGAAGGCAAGGACTGAAATGTTGTCATTCAACCCAGGACAATGCATCGGTCAATATAATATGCCCACTATAATTATTGTAGCCTCCATATAGCCTAGCTCAAGACAATGCATCGGAAAATATATGCCCCCTAAAATTATTGTTGCCTTGATATAACATTGAAATGGGTCAACTTCAATCAGAGAAACAATGAAGACAAGCGAAGAAAAGAAATCAGGCTCCTTTGCTGCATCGATCAAGCTTCAGCTTCATTTTGTTTGAGAGAAGGCAGATGGTTGCTAATCAAGTGGTTTGAAAGCCCAAGACAGAGAAGACCGTCAATACCTCATGGTCGCGCAGCCAATCGGAAACTGCATAGCCTACATGGTGGCCGGCCGTCAGTTGATCAACTAGATATTTATGTCATTATTCAGTGCCTCCTGTAAGTGCTCAACCGACGTAACTAGACAGCTTACACACATTTGTTCTTTAATTTTCAAGTTACTTTCGAGCGTTATTGTTTTAGATTCAAATATGAAGCAATCCGATGATATATTCACCGCAGTTTCATACATAACTGTGGCTTCCCTGTTTTCGTTAAGCATTATTTTGTCCCCATTAGCGATTGGGGACATATCGCCGACAAGAAGATTTGTTGTGTCCGGACAGGGAAAGAACCGATGTCCAGATTCAGGGTTGACTCAATCTAGAAGAGTTCTGGCGTCGAGGTCTCGTCTGGACTGCGCAAGGAACTGTGCCACTTGGTCTGAATGTCTGCATTACAGTTTCCATGGAAACAATGGAAGTTGTACTTTGCACTCGACGACTCCTGCCAATATCTATCCGGCTGATGGCTGCAGTTTTATGCTGGTGAGTAGATCTTTCCACAATTGATAACCGCAGTTAGAGCTTTTCCGCCTCAAAATTTTCAGAGCAGAATTTCAACATTGTCCTGTGAAGAACGGTAATGACTTTTGCCATCGGCGAAATAACGTTTAGTTCACATTTCAAAAGGCCTCTTCTCAATAGTGATAGGTCATGCATATTATGTTGGCAATCAACTGCATGTACGGTACGTAGCCTATCATCCTTAATAACTTAGTGATCAATAACCTATCGCGAACATAAAATAGAGTTCGATACGCTGGTGAGTAGAATATCTGCAATCGACGCCACTGATAAATGACAACAATTTAGTAAGCTTACTATGGGAGGGGTTTAGACTTTAGAGTAATAGTTAACACTCTGGCACGAATGCCTTACGGGTGCGGGATCGCTTCTGGCTACCCTCCCCAGGGGCGGATCCAGAACGTTTCGAAGGGGGGGGGGGGGCAAAATTTTCGTTCTTGCTGGTGGAACAGGGGAAAAAATGTTTGTGATTTTCGCCGCCCAAAAAAGTTGATGACCTTTCGACCAATTTTCCGAGAAAAGATACCAATTCATCCGCCAAAAAAGTTGATGACCTTTTTTTTAGTCATCGGCCAATTTTCCCGGAAAGAAGATACCATTTCAAACGCTGAATCGAACGGGGGGACGTCCCATACGATTTTCTAATGGGGGGGCCTCATGTCCTGTTTTTCTCTCCCGCTGCATAAATTTAATGGCTTGTTGAAACCAAATGGGGGGGCCACGTTCCATGCAATTTTTCAATGGGTGGGGCCATGGCCGGACTGCCCCCCACTGGATCCGCCCCTGACCCTCCCTAAGGTTAGGTGAATTTTTCATTTGGGAGAATGATGGCGTTCGCAAAACCAGTGGAATATGATGGGCGCCCTGTTGGCTGCCGACAGATAGATTCGACTCCTGTAAGAACTTCTTATCATCCGTCACACGTTCAGCTGATTACCTTTTATGTAGAATTGATCCGTGACTTTTTTGGAATGAATGAATGAATGAATGAATGAATGAATGACTGGAGCCAGTGGCCGCGCTAGGGGGGTTAGGGGGGTGGTCGGAAATTTTGGCGGTTGAAAATGGAAAATTTCCTCCGCTAGGATTCAGCCCCCCAAAACTGATATCCTGGCGCCGCCACTGACTCCAGCCTCTGATAATCCGACTTTTAGCCAAAGCGGTACGATCAGACATACATGTAGACTAGTTATAGGCCTACTGCAATTGATCAATATGAAAACAGCTAGACCTATTGCAAATACTCAAAAGATAAGAAGCGTTTCAAGTGTAGACTAATAGAGAGATAATTAAACACTGTAGGTCCTCCTGGTCTACACTCTGTTTCTGTCAAGTCAGAATCTAGAAAACGACTGACATTAAGCAATAAACATTTTTGCTAAAATTATGGCGTATACAAATAAATAAAAAAGTTTGAGAATAATAACCCAAATTAATTTTTCATTCAAAGATGAATTTCTGTCCCGAGCTTCTAGTCTCCTCTTTTTATGTTTTTAGGATCCGTCAACCTTTGAAGGATGCTTCAGTGCAGGTAGAGTATTGACTCACTTAACAATAATTGGTACAGAGACATAAATTAGAAAGCTATGGACTCTGCAAAGTCTGCAGCATCCTTTGTTCCGTGAAATCTTTTCGAAAGTTGGCTTTACAAAAAAGCACAGATTGTGAAAAGAACATCAAATACATTGCTGCTTCATAAAAACATGATAGACCTACCACATTTTTCTCTGAGATGAGATTACGCTACTCTGCTCGAAGGCAGTTCAATGGCCTTTAGGCCACTGCGGATGAGATGAGTTAGGTGTTTTATCGTTGCCGTCCTCGCAGACAATTGTGGGTGAACGAGTTGTCCAAAGTCGCGACTCGCGACGTAGAGGCGAGAAGTATATTCGTAACTGCGACTCTTCGGTCACAAGGCGTCTAATTCACGCCTACACCACCGCGTCCCGTAGTTTTCTCTGCTTGCCCTAAACATGCGTCAGCGAAATAATTTTGATATAAATACCACACTAAAAGCTTTGATTGTGTATACATCCATACATCAACTCTCATTGTTGTTTATCAACATTTCATTGTTATTCAAATATAGCCTCAATGCGCATAGATTCCGGTGGATGCACTCTACCGTTCCAGCACTCCAATAAAGAATTCTACGCTTGCATGGAAACAAATACTACTTCAAAATGTGGTGCCGCCAATGATCAGTTAGCTGACTGCATAGCTCCAGCAGGTTAGTCTCTGCATTGCTATTTCCAATAAGACTGATACAAAATTTCTCTGCATTTTGACTATATGATATTAATTAGGCTGAAGCACTTCCGTTATGTAAATACAAGAATGAAAACGAATTTCTTTATATTTTAGTGTAGGCCTGCGGGGTTCTTTAATTTGAAGAACTTCGGTAATACAATAATGTCAACATGCTTCTATTGCAACGCAGGTTATTTTGTTCAGCAAGATATCGTTAAGCCTAATTGGATAGCCCCGGTCTCTGAACCTCTGCCATGCATTAACAACTGGATCATTTTAATGCAACGCTTCACGGCATCTCTCGGCTTCAATCGAAACTGGACCGAGTACAAATACGGGTTTGGTGATATCCGCGGGACAGACTTCTGGATTGGAAACGAGAACATGCATTTAATCACCAATGCGCCTGCAATCACTTACAGATTACGTGTGGAGGTAGTTTCATTTCTTACAAAGTATTGTTTATCTCATAATCTGAGGCAACCAACTTTCGTTTGGTTAATGAGCAAATTAGCAAAGTTACTTCTACTGTGTGATAAAAAGATTTAGGGCGAGCCATTTGGCGGAATTGTCATTCTTTTTCCTCTACTGAATTGTGCAGCTGTTATAATGTACAAATGAACTTCTGCGGAAAACAATGAAGTTGATTGATTGACTGATTGATTGACAGGGATATGGCTTTTTGTCGGCATCAGAAGCATTATGTAAAATACTAATCATAGAATAATTTATATCTCACAACACTTTATTGAAAATCATGTTTGACTATTCGATATATCATCCTGCATACGGTGCTGGTAATTGATAGAGGCTCATGAAACACGAATGGTCTCCAGGGGTGTTTTTAAGGAATTTTTAGAACTGCACAACTCCTTCTTTCCTTTCCCATCATCCATGGTAAATTACTTCCAATCGGAGGTCTACGTCGTTTTTGCTAGTTTTATCTGTAGAGGAGTGCTTCTACAACTGCACATTTTGTGTACAGCTGCACGTTAAAAAAGCCCTGGTGTCCATAAAATCTCGCATATTTTTCGTCTATACAGTAAATGTGTTGGCCAATGTTATTTATTGTAGGTGCAAACCTGGTTGACTGGGTTTTGGTATTACGCTGAATATGAAACTTTCTCCATTGACTCCGAAGCGAATCAGTACAAACTTCATTTGACTAATTACTCTGGAAACGCAGGAGATTCGCTTTCCAACACCACAATTGGCGCAAGGTATAATCACAATGGGTTGAATTTCACTACCTACGACGCCGACAATGATTTGAAACTGGATGGATCTTGTTCCACATTGTATAACGGATCCTGGTGGTTTGGCGATTGCTGGTGGTCATGTCTGACTTGCACTTATGGAACAAAGTTCTTTTCATGGTTCACTTTGGACACCTATGGTCTGCAGACCAATGGACGGCTGCGATCTGCCAGAATGATGATCAGAAACAACTGATAGAGATATGAGCATCTTTGAGCATTTGTTTCCTAGTTGTGCAAGATCTTTCGGTGGTGACATTAACTTGCTGGAACATTCGTTCTGCTATTAGGCGAGAATCGTTAGCTGCACTTGAAAAAAAGACATTTTCGCCATCTTGCATAAAGTTGAGCACCTTTCCACTTGTTCTAGATTATTTCCCCTATGGTGATTTCCTCTGGAAATTGCCAGTTATATTCTCGGACTTTTACAACTCAGAAAATTCTCTCCAGACATTTCCCGGTCTTCGGTTACCCACCCAGGATAGACATTGTCGAGATAGTTAACTTTTTGGTTTTTTCATGTTATCCAATATTAGTTACTTAAATAGCTGTATTACGTATCGTGTCGAGAGACAAACGGTTGTGCTTAGAAATATCCTACCATTAACTTTTGTTTGTTTTACATTTTAAATGTAGACCTTGCTGTTCCAAAATACTATTCAGTAAGTAGGCCTATTCATAATCGGAGACATAGGGGAACAGTGGGTACGGTCCGTCAATGTTTGTGATGGCGAACCGACGACCGTCCATGTTAATGTTCTCCAATTTTTAATAAATATTCCTGAATAGCATCGCCAATTTTTCACAGTGTTAGGACATTGAGGTCATCTTTGGTTAATCATCTGATAACATCTATTTAGCCATTTTGTCAATGGAAAATGGTGTATTTCCAGGACATTTCTATCAAATGACTAAAAGAAGGTCATCAGAAAATTTGGTCGACAAAATGTTGCTGTCGGCGACTGAGCCGTGCGCCCAAAATATTGCGCCTCGGCGATCGTCATTCGGCCGCTCGTTCGTCCTCCCCAACTTATAGACCAAGTCTCCGCCTATTGGCCTATTTTATTATTATTGCATAATTAGGAGTTTTATAAAGCGGAAAGTATGTATGACTATAGACACAGAACTTCCTTGTGTTGTCTTTATTTTATTTTATTTTTTTTATTTATTTTTTCCTCAACCAAAACAACAAACATGATACAATTATGGCATTGAATAATACTTCAACATTATTTGGTGAAGAATGGGGAGACCCAAAAGGGATAGAAAATCCCGCTGATAGGGCCACCCATAATTCATGTAAAATATAACAGAAAAATATGACAGAACATTCAATTGTAGGAATAAAAAAATGATGAGGGAGAGAGAAAAAAAATATTTAGCAATCGAAATTTTTGTATATAACGAGAAAAAAACCCAACTCTTAACTAATGACTTAACTAAAGACTTAACTAAGGGCTTGGCGAAACCACTGAGCAGAAACCATAACCGTTAAATATCAGGAAGTGTGTAAAGTAGATAAAGGCGAAGTTTATGCTTAAATAATCTTGTGTTAGGTAGGGAGTGAAGATATGTAGGGAGAGAGTTCCAATATTGGGAGCCAGTATATTGTATAGAGAATCGACGAGTGTTAGTATGTGCGTAGGGAAGGTCATAAACAGTTAATTTTCTAGTTGAATAAGAGTGGCGATGAGAGGTAAGGTTAAAGAAATCATTAAATACAAGTGGTAATAGGCCATGGTTATAGCGGTACATAAACTCTCCTATTTGCAAGTGCCTAATTTGATCGATCTTTAATAATCCAAATTCCTTGAAATACAGAGCGGTGTGGGCCCGGCGAGGAATATTAGCTATAAAACGGATTGCATATTTTTGAAGGGTGACTAGTCTGATAAAATTAGATTTGTAAGTAGACGTCCAAATTAAATTACAGTAGGTTAGATAAGGATAAATAAGAGAATAGTATAGCATAGACCGGATAGAGACAGGAATCAGTTTAGATGAGCGAAATAGCACACCAACAGTCTTAGCAATTTTGCTAGAGATATTATTGATGTGTTCCTTCCAATTTAGATGCTGGTCAATGTATACACCCAAAAATTTTGTGGAAGTCACTTGGGTGATAGGAGTCCCTTCAATAAGTAGAATAGGAAGTTCATTGGGATATTTTTTCTTATGGGATCTGAAGAGGATGTAGCTGGTTTTATCCAAATTTAGAGTAAGTTTATTAGATCGAAACCAATCAACGACTCGGTGAAGCTCAGAATTTACAGTGTTGAAAAGGGTATCAATAGATTTATCAGAATGAAATAAGTTAGAATCATCAGCAAATAGCACAAAATACATAGAAGGCGATACATTTGGTAAATCATTAATATAGATTAAAAATAAAAGAGGTCCAAGATTAGATCCTTGAGGGACACCGTGAGAAATGAGTTGTAGATCAGAGTTACAATTATTAACAGAAACCAGTTGAAAACGATTTTCCAGATAGCTAACAAACCATTGTAATTGTGTCCCTCTAATTCCATAGTTATAAAGTTTTTTGATCAAAATATGATGATTTACAGAATCAAAGGCTTTAGCTACATCAAGGAAGATACCAAGGGAGTATTCGTTATTTTCAATTGCATTAGAGATTTTGTCTTGTATGCTTAGAAGGGGCATGTAGGTAGAATGACCCTGTTGGAACCCATGCTGAGACTGAAATAGTACTTTCTCTTTTGATAAAAAACTATCTAAACGTGCGTACATTAATTTTTCAAATATTTTAGCGAAGAATGGGAGTACAGAAATCGGTCTGTAGTTAGAAACATTGTCCCTCGGGCCCTTTTTATGAATGGGTATGACCTTGGCAGTTTTCAATGCAGAGGGGAATACTCCAGTGGTAAATGAGCAGTTGACAATCTCTGATAGCGGAATTGCAATTTTAGGCAATGTTAATAGGGCTATGGCAGGGTCAATTCCATCGACTCCTTTACTATGCGTAGTGCGAATGGTATGCGCAAGGTTCATTATTTCACAAGGTGTAGAAGGGATTAATGCTATAGAATGTGGAAGGGGTTGGGATAAATAAGAGAGAAAAGAGTTAGTTGCAGCAGGTATTTTATTAACAAGAGATTGTGCAATGCCTGTGAAAAAATTATTGAATTTAGTTGCTATAGTCTGAGGGTCAGTAATTTGTTCATCATTTACATTCAATGCAGTAATTACAGATTCTCTGTTAGTATCTCTATCCAGTATACTCCTCAGAAGACCCCAGGTTTTTTTAAGGTTATTACTATGGATTAAAAATTCGGATGCATAATAATCTTTTTCGGCTTGCAATTTAACTTTCTTAAATTTGTTTCTATATAGGATGAATTTCCTCTTGTTGGCCTCATTTGGATTTTTTACGAATGTTTTATATAGTTTCGCTTTCTTATTACTAGATTTTACCAGTGCCCGAGTCATCCACGGCTTTTTTGGGATAGAGTTGCGAGCATAAGTCCTAGTGGAAATTGGAAAACAATCATCATAAAGCTTCTTATAATTGCTAAGAAATAGGTCATAGGCCTTATCAGTGTCTAGTTCTGTACAAGCTTCACGGATATCAGACCAGTCCGTAGAATCTAAGGATTGCAAAAATTTGGTTTTATGGTCATCAGATACTAGGTTGAATGTCAGTGTTTGAGGCTTGTTAGGAGGTTTGATGGGACTAAAATCAAACCATGCTATGATTGGTAAATGATCAGAGATGTCTTCGATGAGAATAGAGGAATAAATAAGTTTGGTCCAAATGTTAGTGAATATGTTATCTAGTAATGTAGATGTATGGTCAGTAATCCTAGTAGGTCTGGTTATGAGAGGCAATAGATGATGGGCGGTAAGGCAGTGGTAGAGATCAGCAGTGGCCTTGTGGCTATTAATTTTCAAGAGATCCATGTTAAAATCACCTAAAATTACTATGTCTTTTGATTTTTTTAGCATACCATCTAAAATGTTGTTAATTTCTTCAGAGAAATCTTCTAGTTTAAGCCCAGGTGGCCGATAAATAACCCCAACTGTGGTTGTCCCAGTTTTATGTACTACGCGAATAAAAAGACCTTCAAAAAATTGAAAAGGAGAGGAATCAGATCCTATTGAGTCTAAAATTTGGTACGAGATTTCTTCTCTAATCAAGAATCCCACTCCTCCTCCGCCCTTTCCAGATGCTCTGGAACGATGAACAAATTGATAACCAGGCACTTTTATTAGATCGGTATTGGATTCGTTCAGCCAGGTTTCTGTTAATGCAAGTATAGATACTGGTAAAGAGTTCAGCAGATCTTTGATTTCATTAATTTTTGGTAAAATGCTTCTTGTATTTACATGCAAAAATGATAGAGAATTTGGAGAGGAGGCTAGCTTTGATCTGAGGGATTGAATAGACGAATATGTACTGTCACATTGTAAATCATTAAAATAGTTGCTATCAGGATCTAGATCAGGGTTGTTTAATAGAGTTCGATTATCATTCTCCTCTGTTAATACTTCTAGGCTTAAGTCTCCTAGGTCGCTTTGAAATCCTACATAACCATCGGTTGAAGTTTTTAGTATATCCTCACTGGACCCAACTTGTGCTTGGGAAAAAGGGAATAGATTAGCTGTAAAAGAGTATTCATTTGTGGAAGATTGCATCAGGGTATTAGAAATAATGGAGGTAGGGTGTTCAGATATAGAATCACAGCTGTCAATTGAAAGATCAAGTTCATGCTCAGTGTTTTCGCTTAAGCTAGGGTTAAATACACCGAAGTGTATGTCTCTCAGCAAGCTGGCAGAGAGGCGTACAACAAAAATAACCTATTTACAGAAGTACATTTAAGTATAAACAGGTAAGTTTTTAAAATGCAATTTTAAAACTGAGAGTACGTTGAGAGGAGTGGAGTAGTAGACACAACAAATAAAAGTGTGGTATAATAAAGGTTCAAATGCTCAAATGCCACCAAAATGAATATGCAGTCAGCAAAAGTAGAAAAAGAATTAAAACAGGATAAAATAACAATTCATCAACTTACACACATCAAGTTAATTACTTTGCATAGGTGCAATTGAGTCCAACCATCAATTGTCATTAAGGCATCAAAGTCAGAGATTAATATGCTAAAATCAACGAAGAACAACAGCTTAGAACTGTACTTAAATTGTTCAATTACTTGTCAATCACATCTTGAGTGAATGTAAAACATTATTTAGGTCATATATAGTACAAGCAAATGTTTTAAGTCATCCACAGGGGGAAAAAAACCATCATGTTAAAAATGAAAATAATTACAAAATAATTAATAGATAAAGATACAAAAGTGAACAGCGAAAATCTAAGTAAGCCAAAAAGTTTTAAAAACATTTCTTTAAAAGTAACAAACGTGGAAGTTTAAAACTGAGAAGTTAAGATACATGTGAGAGATAGAGAGGAAACACAGAGGTGAGATTATAAGATCTATAGCAAAAAAGTAGACTAGACTGAAAGAGAGGAAACAGTTCACGGTGAATGTGTAAAACTCTGTTAGTCTCTAGACTCTTTCATAGTTTTGTAGAAGAGTATCCAAAAATTGAAATTGGAAATAAATGGATGAATTCAGCAGATATAGATTAGATTTGTTCCAAACTGCTGATGACAGAGAAATAGTGAGTTAGTCACATGCTACCTTATTGGGATAAGTCTGAGATTTGGTTCTCCAATTCGTTGAGGAAAGTGAGCGAGTCCACTCTGAAAGGCTTCTCGCTCAGATGGTCGGTTTTCTTCAGAAAGACTCTTCCTCCGGCTGTCCAGGTCGAATGGATAGCTTTTGATTTTAGGAGACTTCTTGCCTTGGCGAATATTTGGGAATTCGTTCGTGTGAGGTGCTCGTTAATGAAGATTCGAGGATTCTCTGAGTCAGTCCGTAGAAGTTTCTTCGATCCAATGATAGCATCTCGTACCTTTTTTTGCGTAAATTGGATGACCAATGGCCGGCATTTGCTTTTCCCCTGGGCTGGGATTCTGTATGTGTAGGAAATATCCTCCTCTTTAATGTTAAGCTGAAGTCGTTTATTACACACGTCAATTAGGTCCAGTGTATCAGATTGATGAGAAAGAGCCTTGGCACTCTTGTTACTGACCAGATATTTATCAGTGGATTCAGAAAGTCCATGGAAAACCAAATTGCTGAGTCTAGATTGGTTCTCCACTTCGTCAAGTTTCTGGCGGAGCAGAGTGTTTTCTTGTTCCAAAGACGATTGTTTGAGGTCATGGGATGCATGCAGTTTTGTGCATATATCTTTTGTGGCTTGTTCGATCGAGTTTTCCAATTTTACAGAGAACGATTCCATGTACTTGTCGAATCTTGATTCAACAGCAGTGTCGACGAGTTTATTCAGGGTGGCCATTAATCTGACTGCGATTGCATCAAGAATTCGCTCGTCTTGAAAAACTTCAAGGAGGTCCTCGACTCTAATTCGGTCCTCGGCTTTCATTCCTTTTTTAGACATGGTTTCGTAAAGAATATCCTCGTAGGCAGAAAGACCAGATGCACGAATAAGTTCCGTTCAATCGTGAAATCTTTATACGACGATAAATGTCTGTTTATTATTAAAAATTAAGAAATTTAGGTTTCTTGTCGCACGCCGCACGTGTTGTTAATCGGCCGCCATCAATCACTTTAGATCTCTCAAAGTTCGTAATATTATAAGAAGACTCTTGATGAGGATATCAATAAACACACATCTGGAGGTTGAGGGTTGACTAAGACTCCAATAGGAATTTTTTAGTTTAAGAAACGAAACAATATTCAGTTTGAAGTTGCTTGAATTTAATTTAGAACAATACCATCGATGCTAGCACATGTACGATTGTACGTGGTGTTAAAGCGAATATTGTATCCGCAAGGTTGTCCAGATGACCAGAAATACGAGGTAACGAGCCAAATTCGAACATCAGTGAGAAAGTTACTGAGAGTTACTGACCAGCAACTGTATGATAACTTAATAGTTAGTTATCCATAGTCATAATAATCATCTCTCAGAATCGGAGTAGGACTAATGGTAATAGCTGCAGGAGGGCTTTGGGTAGTTGCAGGTGGTGGGGGAACACTGGTGGTCGATGGCAACGGTGTGGAGGTGACTGATCTCGGAGTCGCCGTAGAACTTGTAGTTGTTAAGGGAGCTGCAGAACGTGCTTGCGTAGTGCTAATAGTTGGACAGCCGCATCTAGACGCGAACATAAAAATAAATTATCACATGATGGTAAAGCACCGGATACTTGCCGACACCTTTATTGTTACCAACTTGCTAACGTCGCTAGGGTGCCCAACCACCGCAGGAACTAAACAATCTGCAACTTGTTTTTTGGACAAAATTTTCCTTCTAATCTGACAGTGATGCCGATATAAATGCCTGCAACATATTCACAAAATGTCAGTTTAAATCTTCTGAAATTCATAGAGTTTCTACTCTATTTATATACGGTTCAAGAAACAAATGCCACATTCTCCTATATATGGGTAAATGGGATAGGTCTAAATGTTATGTCATGTAGGCTTATGTTCACTTTGTAGTCGCGCCTGTAGAACTTGTATGAGTGGGCTTCCAGAAGGGCGCTATAGAAATTCATGAAATCATTGAATGAATGAAAATCATTGCGCTGCATAGGAGTCCTTCGCCTCAAAGTAGAAAGCACACATCTGTTTGCATAAAACAGGTTCCTTAAAATGCCATGTAGGCCTACTCCATTACTAAACCATTTCTAACTGTTTAAACTAAATCTTCTACTATGCGATCATTTATATAACGGATCTGAAGTCATAAGCCAGTTTTAATGTCAATCAAATGCTATAGGCCTATGTAGTACCGGTATGTATACCTGTACACCGTGAAGCTTTTGCACCGTGGACGAACGATCTTGCAAAACTTGTCCAAGTCACCACGAAAGCAGTCTAGGACATTGTTACATTCTGTAGGACTTGCAATCGGAACCTGAGGACCAGTGCACCCGGAGCAGGTCACCAATGACGTTGTTTTACCGCAGCTGGCATCAAGGATGTCGATCTTGCTGATAGTACCAGATGTGCCGCACTTTAAAAAGTTACATGATTCAGAATTATAGGCCTATAGGCCTACGTATTAAAACCAGTAACCAAGGTTTAGTAGAAATTGTATCAAGTTCTCATAGGCCTACACACGACGCCAAGTTTTCTGCATTTATCCTTAACTCACGACTTTCGCTATGTATATAATTATAGATGCTTTGATTTTTTTGTTCAGGAGGGATTGTATTTAATGCACGGCAAAAAGTTCAAAATTCACGATAGCATTTAGTAAAAAATGGAGAAAATCACGACAAATTAAATTCGTGAAACTGGACCTTTAATTTCCTATGATCAAATCAAACAGCGGCAAAAAAATTGGAAAGAAGCAATGCAATTTCAGTCTATGAATAAAAGTTGAAGCTAAAGACCTGCAACGATTCACGCTTGTATTGACTATGACAGCGTTTCTCAAAGTCGGTTTACCGCGGGATGAGCTCAAGGTTTCCGCCAAAAAGTTGTGAATCAAAGAAATTTTAGTGAAATTTTACACAGCTGGCGTCAGTAGGCCCTTTAAACATTTTTATGTTTGACCGTTATAAGCTTAGATACAAAATAAAATATGATGACCGTTCATGCCGGAAGAGCCCATTAAATTTTGCGCTTAGTCTATAATGTACACCCATCGATGGAATAAATATTTAATGTTAACGCAAATGGAAAATTATTGTATCAACCGTGCATGCTGGAAGCGGTTGTTTCTTTCCGTTGAGATTCTTGATCTTGTCCTCAACTGCCTTCTGATATGGCAGAGCTTGTCTACAGTAGTTCTTGTCGTCATCTCCGTAGTCTGTGGATCCTCTGGAGCCACGGGAGTCTCCTGACCTACCGCTAGATTCAGCGTGAACCTTATATGGTAAAATATCAGAGCACAACAAAAGCAAGAAGATCGCGATGCAGATAGCAAGCATCTTCGCCATATTAATATGCACGTCAGACCAATGTGCGGGTGAGACCCAACAATTGGATACTGCTGCACAGGCTGGACTATTTATTTCGTTTGAGCATTGGACGACCAGGTGCGTTCTGCATTGTCAAAATGCAGTAGAGTGCAACTGTTTCTGCCACAGGTAATTATATTATCAACAGTCTAATACAGACAAATACATTTTCAAAATGCCTGTCATTGTAATTTATTTCAAAATTAAAAATCTTTAAACAGATGCATCCTACAAGAATCAACAATTTTGACAAAAATCGCGTGGGTCCTATAATAATTGTAAATCTATTAGTTAGGCCTATACTCATCATGTTTAGTAACTTATTGCTCTTGCATCCAATGGCAATTGTGCATACCTTTTGTTACAGCATAATTCAAAGGCACACCTGTCTTCAAGTTGCATGCGAATATTGATTTGCAAATTTGTCAGTCGATCTAAAGTTGAAAGCGCGAACATCGAAAACATCCGGCTCGAGCTTATAATGAAAAGCCGTAGCAACAAAGAACGTGGTCCCCTCCGAACATATGGCAGAAACTGGTGTACACGGTGTACGTAATTCTGTATCGTGCTTATTCTGCGTGAATTCGTTTCATGATTATTAGAAAGCCCTAAGTCTAATATTATTTGGCTATAGGCCCATTGGCTACCCTATGAAAATTCCTAGAATTGGCATCAAAGTGCAGGCGTCCTCAAAAGGCATAGAAATTTATCTGTGCGAAACCAGAATCGCTTTCTAGTTTTCGTGCAGCTGGATTCAACAGAGAAAAGGTGTCTCGTTTTTATGATGCACTGGGGCCGTAATGTTTAAAGGCGATGTTCAAATTATTCTTGCAACAAACATTTATAATAGTTTATAGTGCAAAAATCACCTTAGCAAGTATAGCGCGCTATTCGACATGGAAGTTGGAGAAGAGCGAACTGTTCTCATAGGAAAATTTTGACGGATTCAATATATATTCAAATCCATGCTAGAAGGGGATAAAAAGAAAGAAGATAACTTCTTCAAAAGGACCAATAAAGAACAAAGGAAAGAAAACAGGAAACATTATGGAAAAGAAAATGCGAAAGGCTAATGAAAATAAGCATGAAAATAAAAATGGAAGAGATGACGAAAAGAAAACAGAAAAGAAAATGGTCGAAAGGGTCTTTAAAAAAAGACAGCAAGAAAAAGAAAACCATATCTGAAATTTAAGAAAACGAACATTCAATACGGGAAAGCTGCCACCCCAGATTTCGCGAAGACGAAATTTTTGTCTATCTCGATGTACCAGGTTGCGGTTTGCCAACCTGTTTTTGCTTATTAAACGAATACACACAGAAGACGAGATAGTGACAATGTCTGATACGGGGAAACCGCGACCCTCTGGTTGGTTGGCAGAGAAACCGAAGATAGCGAGATAACACGATAGTGTAACAACGGAGAAGTTCCTCGTATATACGGGGAGGGAGGATTAGCCCCGTTGCCATGCACCGTTCGGTGAGAGGAATGCTCCCTCGCCGGTGCGATGGATAACAGCGGTGAACAATTCCCGCTGGTTCAGTTCGATCAAGAACAGTAAAACTCTCAACAATTGTGGCTCTTCCCCGCTGATTCCTTTCTCCTTGACGGTCTTTCGTACCTCTTCGACTTGCGGACGTTCCGCACTTTTTGCCCACTTGCGGCGTCTTGCGCGTTTTCTGCGTCTGTTACTTACGCGGTTTCCCCGCGGAATCTTGTCGTGCGGTCCTCCGTGGAAATGTTTTGGTTTGCCGCCTAACGTCCGACTTAGTTACTGCCGCGGTTTTCCAGCGGTGTCTTTCTACTTGCGGGACTAACTGCATAATTATCTGTCTGTCTGTTTCTCTGTTTATCTCTGTCTCTGTTTCTGTTTTTGTCTCTGCCTGTGTGTGTATTTGTGTGTCTCTCTTCTTCTCTGCCTGTCTCCGTCTCTGTCTCAGTCTCTGCCTGTCTGTATGTCTGTCTCTTTCTCTTGGGTATCTTCATCCGATAAATCTGACCATGGTTCGTTCAGGTGTGTGAAAGACTGTACAGTTCCCGTTAAGAGAAGTGAATACAAAGGTCCTCGTGAAACGAGGCGTAAAGTTAGTGGCGCTTACCTCTGGTTCCGGTTGCAATACAGAGATATAGATTGTATACAGCAACGAATACTATGAGTCTGTGCGCTTCCGGGAACTACCGAAATGTTCACTATCTGACGAAGAGAATCTGGCTCAAGAGATATAGGGGCGGAATATAGACCATGGCACTCTGCTGGCAGGTCTCGAGACAGACTGATTCAGATTAAGTGAACAGAAAAGGTTATGAAAACCGGGTAAGGGCTGACTCGCGATACATAGAGTGTAAGCCATTGGCGAGGAGTACGAACGTCCCAGTTACAAAGGAGATAGACGCAGACCCAGACATGTGGGATTAGCGCAGACCAAGAAAGTGACCGATATGTGCACGGTCGGATAACAATCTGGTGGAGTGGGGTGGTGGGGGTGGGAGGGTGTTTGGGGGGTGGAGGCGTGGGTGGGGGTTGGGGTGAGGGGGACGGGTGGAGGTGGGGGTTGGAGTAGGGGTATAGAGGGGCGAGAGTGGGGTGGAGGGGATGGGGTGGGAGGTGTGGATGGAGTGGGGGTGGTGGGGGTGGGAGGGAGTTGGGGGTGGAGGGGTGGGTAGAGGGAGTGGGGTGGGATGGGGTGGAAATTTTCCTGAAACCTAAATTTCACGGGCGGCGTGCCGGTAGAGGTCGGAGTGTGGTGTTGTGTTGTGTGGTGGGAGTTGTGGCCGGAGCGGGTCGAATCCTAAATTTCCCGGGCAACGCCGTGCACCCCAGCTAGTTGATTATATGAACGTTTACAATTGGACAACAAATTTAAATCAATCATCCACAGCAGTTCGTCGCGTCAGAATTATCTTCGATTATCTCAATTTTGCTTCAAAATCGAGTTTAGACTAAACACAAGGTTAGTGGAGATAGGCAATGCGAAGATAATTCTCAGGCGACGGGTTACTGTAGTGTCCTCGTTTGAGCGTTCACTGCAGAACAGCCAACGCACCGATGAACAGCAACAAAAAATGAACCGCAATAATAATTGCATACGTTCACTTTTGCCCTTGCAATTTTAAAGATGATAGTTTGGCGTTGATGGATCCGACGACGTTTGATGGATGCTTCAGCGCGAGTAGGCTAGCAAAATAATTATAATTATTTGTATATCATACAATTAATCTAGACCGTAGGTTTAGAGCAATCATTATTCGTAAAATCAACTTCAGACGGCAAACAGAAGTGTTGAAGATGAAAAAATGTGACTTTTCCGTCTCAGTACATTCTCGTCGCCCTCTCCCTTTTGGACCACATTCTCGTCGCTCGCCCTCTCCCTTTTGGACCACATTCTCGTCGCCCTCTCCCTTTTGGACCACATTCTCGTCGCCCACTCCCTTTTGGACCACATTCTCGTCGCCCTCTCCCTTTTGGACCACATTCTCGTCGCTCGCCCTCTCCCTTTTGGACCACATTCTCGTCGCCCTCTCCCTTTTGGACCACATTCTCGTCGCCCTCTCCCTTTTGGACCACATTCTCGTCGCTCGCCCTCTCCCTTTTGGACCACATTCTCGTCGCCCTCTCCCTTTTGGACCACATTCTCGTCGCCCTCTCCCTTTTGGAAAACATTCTCGTCGCTCGCCCTCTCCCTTTTGGACCACATTCTCGTCGCCCTCTCCCTTTTGGACCACATTCTCGTCGCCCTCTCCCTTTTGGAAAACATTCTCGTCGCTCGCCCTCTCCCTTTTGGACCACATTCTCGTTGCCCTCTCCCTTTTGGACCACATTCTCGTCGCCCTCTTCCCTTTTGGACCACATTCTCGTTGCCCTCTCCCTTTTGGACCACATTCTCGTCGCCCTCTTCCCTTTTGGCCCAACCGGACTTGGTACACAAGGACCAGGGCCAATTTGGCCTGCAGCACGCGCAAACTCACTGAAGAAACGGCCCGCAACAGAGACCACCCAATCGCCGTTCGCCGCAATGTGTCTGTTCAGAGTTCCCGAGTCCTATTCCAGAAGTATTTGTCATCCAGCTCTCATAGCTGTAGAATGCCCATATGACGGTGTTCTGGCTTAGGCCTACTGGGTATACGAAGGAATAAACGACGCCAGCGCGTAAGCAAATTTGGGGAAAAAATCTCCAAACTTAATAATTATCGAGTTTTTACGCTGTAATTCTTTGTAGTTTTGCGTACCGTACATGTCCACGAGATAAGGCCATAAATGGACATCCACTCCCAACATATTTCCTGAAAACTTCTTGGTCTTTTCCAAGTTATTCTATAGCGCAAAGGGTTTTATCGTTGCTTATGAATTCCACTCACAGAAATGGAATGCAACACAAATTTTGCTCCGCTGCCTGCTATGAGACATTATCGACCATTAAATGTGTCATGAATTTTGTGCAGTTCTTGGGAGGCAGTAGCCTAAACGTTCCTAAATTGACTATATCCTGCCTCTGAAATGCATTCCAGATTTATTTTTTGCATCTGAAGAATGCATAATCTGTTTTTGCTAAATGATTCATTAATAGTCAATCCGATATGAGGCTAATAGCCTAATAGGCCTACCTGTTGGTGTAATTTAGGACAGCATGAATCCTTGTCATCAATCCAGCATCAGTGTAGGCAAACATTCGTTTAATCGAACTTCTGTTTAAATTACAAATATTTATATCTACCCAGTTCCAATTTAAGCAATATTATTTTCATCAATCCGGCTCAAATTTCAGCAAGAATATTTTCATCAATCCAGCTTCCATTTAAGCAAAAAAAATATTTTGTATCAATTCGGTTTCTATTTAGCGAGAAATCTTTTCATCAGTCCAACTTGCGCACTTAGAACCGCCGTTTTAAAGTAATACCACTTACACGCAATATGTTCTATCAGTGGGTTTGTTCTACCCTGAAGGGGAATTGTCCGGAAGTTTTGTCCAGGGGTTTTGTCCAGGGGGGAAATGTCCGCGCCCCGAAACTCCACCTCTCGCTATCTCCCCACAGGTCTTTCACTCAAAACTGAAAACATTGCTCTTTCACAAATCCTATCCTGATTCTTCCTCTTCTCCTCACATCCCTCGCCATTTCAACTCTAAACATCGCCCACCTTAGCCTCCATCTATCTTGCCTGACTCTCCGGACTTGACCCGCTGCCTATCGATTTTGTTTTGATTAAGCGCCTGTGAATAAGCTTGTTCCCGCGACTTGGTTTTTGTGGGCGCTGTAGAAGTCTCGAGATCACGATTACGATTACGAATGAATACGATATTAAGCTGCAATACACTGTACTGTTATACACGACAGTAGCCTACAATGCAAATGAGTGCAATGCAATACAATAAAACTAAAATTCGACGGGGCTTCCATACAGACGCATTGCTACTCAATTTTAGAGTCCGTCACCACGTCACCACGTTTGTTTCCTGATTTGACGACTCAATAATTATAGGCCTACACTCAGCGGCGTACCGACAGCTTTATGAAAAAGTCAATTGCTTTTCTTTACCTCAAAAGCGCACGTCACCTTGCAGTTCGATTTTTAGCGAACCGAATGTCACTGATAATGATATAAGGTGTAGGCCTACTCTTAAAATCTATTCTCAACACAGCACTTCAGAAAATGATTCTTGTCAAACTAGTACTTAAATATCTTCTCAAGAGCTCCGCTTGAAGGCAAGGACTGAATTGTTGTCATTCAACCCAGGACAATGCATCGGTCAATATAATATGCCCACTATAATTATTGTTGCCTCCATATAGCATTGCAATGTGTCGACTTCAATGAGAGACTAGACAGTGCTGAAACAATGAAACCGAGCAAAGAAATCAGGCTTCTTTGCTGCATCGATCATGCATGCTTCAGTTTCGTTTTGACAGAAGGCAGTTGCTTGCTAATCAAGTGGTTTGAAAGCTCAGGACAGAGATGACGTCATGGTCGCGCAGCCAAGCGGAAACTGCATACACGGCGTCCGTCTGTCAGTTGATCAACTAGAGATTTATGTCATTATTCATTGCCTCCTGTAAGTGCTCAACATACGTAACGGACAGCCCGCACACATTTTTTGAAATTTAATTTTCAAGTTAATTTCCAGCGTTATTGTTTTAGATTCAAATATGAAGCATTCAGATAATATATTCACCACGGTTTCATACATAACTGTGGCTTCTCTGTTTTCGTTGAACATTATTTTGTCCCCATTAGCGATTGGGGACATATCGTCGACAAGAAGATTTGTTGTGTCCGCACAGGGAAAGAACCGATGTCCATATTTAGGGTTGACTCAATCTGGAAGAGTTCTGGCGTCGAGGTCTCGTCTGGACTGCGCAAGGACCTGTGCCACATGGTCTGAATGTCTGCATTACAGTTTCCATGGAGACAATGGAAGTTGTACTTTGTACTCGATGACTCCTGCCAATATCTATCCGGCTGATGGCTGCAGTTTTATGCTGGTTGGTAGATTTTCTTTCCATAATATTCATAACCGGAATTTGAACTATTGCACCTCAAAATTGTCCGAGGACAATTTAAAATTTGTCCTGCGAAGGCCGGTAATGACTTTTGCCATCGCCGAAATTACGATTAGCTCACAATTCAAAAGGTCTCTGCTTAATAATGTTAGGGCAGGCATATTATATAGCTTCTATTCTCCTCTTTTTATGTTTTTAGGATCCGTCAACCTTTGAAGGATGCTTCAGTGCAGGTAAACTATTGGCTCACTTAACAATAATTGGTACAGAGACATAAATTAGAAAGGTTTGCACTCTGCAAAGTCTGCGGCATTCTTTGTGTCATGAAATCTTTTCGAAACGTCGAAAGTTAGCTCTACAAAAAATAAGCACAGATTATGAAAAGAGAATCCAATACTTTGTTGCTTCGTAAAAACATGACACCACATTTTTATCTGACGATGATGGGTAGGATACTCTGCCCGAATGCAGGTCCATTGGCCTGTATGTCTCTGCGGATGAGATTAGTGAGGTGGTTTCTCGTTGCCTTTCTCGCAGACAACTGTGGGTGAAGAACTTGTCTAAAGTTGCGACTCGCGACGCAGTGGCGAGAAGTATATTCGAACCTGCGACTCTTCGGTCACAAGGCGACGAACGTAACCCACGGCTACACCACCGCGTCCCATACTTTTATCTACTTGCACTAAACATGCGTCAGCTAAATAATTTTGATACAAATACCACACTAACAGCTTTGATTATTTACGCATGCATACATGAACTCTTATTGTTGTTTATCAACGCTTCATTGTTATTCGAATATAGCCACAATGCGTATGGATTCCGGTGGATGCAGTCTACCGTTCCAGCACTCCAATAAGGAATTCTACGCTTGCATGGAAACAAATACTACTTCAAAATGTGGTGCCGCCGATGCTCAGTTGGCTGACTGCATAGCTCCAATAGGTTAGTCGCTGCATTGCTATTTCCAGCGGCGGCGAGACTGGGCTAGGGGACGGCTAAGCCCCCCAAAAGGGCCATCAATTTTTTGGCCGGATGACTCAGAAAAGAGGTCGTCAGAAATTTTGGTGGACGAAGATGGAATTTTCCTCTGCAAGTTCAGCCCCCCTCCCCCAAAACTGAAATCCAGGCTTTCTATTTCCTATAAGACTGATATAAAATTTCTCTGTATTTTGACTAAATGAGATTAAATAATCTGAAACACTTCCGTTATTCAAATACATTCTTTTTAGTTTAGGTTACTCTCTGCATTGCTATTTCCTATTAGACTGATATAAAGTGTCTCTATATTTTGACTCTAATTAGGTTAATTAAGCTGAAACACTTCCGTTTTACAAAAAACAAGAATGAAAGAAATTTCTTATTAGTTTAGTGTACGCCTGCGAGGTTCTTTTAATTTGAAGCACTTCAGTAATAAATTCAAAAACTGTCAACATGTTTATGTGGCAACACAGGCTACTTTGTTCAGCAAGATATCGTTAATTGGACAGCCCCGGTTTCTGAACCTCTGCCATGCATTAGCAACTGGATCATTTTAATGCAGCACTCCAAAACATCTCTCGACTTCAATCGAAACTGGACCGAGTACAAACACGGATTTGGTGACATCCGCCGAACAGACTTCTGGATCGGAAACGAAAACATGCATTTAATTACCAATGCGCCTGCGACCACTTACAGATTGCGTGTGGAGGTAGTTTCATTTTATTTTTTTAGGAAGTGTGGATTCTTTCATAAGTTGATGCAACCGAGTTTCATTAGGCTAGTTTGCAAACTATTCTATATTTACGATGTAATAACTGGTTTGCAGAATATTGCTGTTTCTTTGGTTCTACCAGTTGTCACTGAATTGCGTATCTGTCCTTATTATGTCTTATGTTTTACTTAACTTCTCGGGTGAACAATGAGGTTGATTGATTGATTGTTTGTTTGATTGATTAGGATATAGCTTATATGTCGACAGCAAATCATGATGCAAAGTATAATCTTAGGAAACTATATGACAAACTATGGTGCATGCCTTTATCTGTCATCAAAGCTCTCTTGCCCTTCTCCTATATACAGTTGTTTTGAGAAAATACAGATGTTGTCACACATAGAAAGGAATATCTTCATAGTTAAACTATGCTTCAATTCGATTGCACAAAATTATATTCTAATCGTTTCCTTGCTACTGTTTGATCTTATAACCTATTGTCCAAAATATTTGTGAGAAAGATGTCGGTATTCTACTTTCCCAAACTATGACTCTTAACACTTTCTTCAAAATTATGATTCACAATTCGTGATTAATTTTCATCATGCAAACATTGTTGGTAATTGACAGAGGCTCATGAAACACAAAATAAATTGTCCCCATAAAATCTAGCATATATTTCGTCAATATGGTAAATGCCTTCGCCTATACTAATTATTTTAGGTGCAAACCTATGTGACTGGGTTCTGGTATTACGCTGAATATGAAACTTTCACAATTGACTCCGAAGCAAACCTGTACAAACTTCATTTGACTAATTACTCTGGAAACGCAGGAGATTCGCTGTCAAACGACACAATCAATCCAATGAATAATCATAATGGGATGAATTTCACTACCTATGACGCTGACAATGACTTGAAACCGGATGGATCCTGTTCCGAAGTGTATAACGCAGCGTGGTGGTTTGGCAATTGCTATTGGTCATGTCTGACGTGTAGTTATGAGTCAAGGTTGTTTTCATGGTTCACTTTACACACCTATGGTCTGCAGAACGTTGGGAGACTTCGATCAGCTAGAATGATGATCAGAAGCAACTGACAGAGATCAATTAGCATCTTTGAGCATTATTGTGTGTGTGTGTGTGTGTGTGTGTGTGTGTGTGTGTGTGTGTGTGTGTGTGTGTGGGTGTGTGTGGGTGTGTAGCTTGTAAGCATAAGTTGTGCCCAGCCAGTGAAAGTATATTGTTATACTAAATCTATATCCAAACTTTGGACTTGTTGTGAAAGTATAAAATATTTCTAATGATTATTTGAATGAGCAAATTTGCATTTTAGGCCTATGCCACAAACAATACTAGGCCTAAAGCTAGGACTATAGGGTTAGGCTATAGCGAGTCGTCTTGTAAAACGCTTAAAACGTAGACTGTTTTAAAATATACTTGTAATTAAATAGCATGTAAACAGAGTCTTTGTGTCTAAAACATTGAGTCGACTGTAGGCTAAACAATGTCAGAAAACATTATTCATACACCTGCAACCCCACGTGTGCCATTAGTGAACTGCCGCAGTTCTAGCTAGTTCTAATATGGTAGCCTACGAAAGACGGAGGGGCGCAAAGGATAGGGAATTTCATTAGGTTTAAGCACACTGTATTATTTTACGAAGGAAGGCTTTGGAAAACCAGTTGTGCACACTGTACTCACTTAGTTTCCTCCCGTCTATGAATTAATCAATAAATAAAAATGTTTTATTTTGAAACAAACTTAAGTAAGTAGCCTAATTATCTACTTTATTGACCCGCCTGCAAACGCACAGCGGAAAACTTAAGCAAGTCAGGTTTGCACATCGTTGCAACGGTGACCCGTCAAAAGGGCGCCCGACACAAGGGAACCGACAAGAGGGCGCCGACAAAACGGGGACGACAAAAGGGTGCCCGACAGAAGAGCGGCGCTCTTAAAAGAAATAGTATCGCGAACGATATCGTGGAGCAAATAAAGTATTTGAAAAAGACAAGTGACAATTTATTAGCGATCGGTTTACTTATTTCCAAATATCTAAACTCCGGTTGCTGTGCTGCTTGCATTCTTTTATCAATTACTAGCTGGGGTACCCGGCGTTGCCCGGGAAATTTAGGATTCGATCCGCTAAGGCCACAACCCCACCCCACCACACTCCGCCCTCTACCGGTACGCGACCCGATAAATTTGGGTACCACGAAATTTCCACATCCACCCCACCCCTCCACCCCCAACCCCTCCCACCCCATCCCACTTCTCCACCCAACTCCTCCCACCCCCATCCCACCCCACCCCCTTAACCATCCACCCCACACTCCACCCCATCTCTCCCCCACCCCCTCCATCCTCCTCCATCCCAACCCATCCAACCCCCACCCCCACCCATCCCCACCCCAAACCCCCACCCCTCGACCCCCACGCCATCCCACCCCACCCCTCACCCCCATCCCACTCCTACACCTCCACCACACCCCCTCTCTGACCCCCTCCACCCCACCCCTCGACACCCCACCCCTCCAACCCCAACTCCATTTCCACCCCTCCACTCCCCCCTACCATCCCACCCTCCCTCACCCCGCCTCTTCCGGTAAGTGACCCGTGAAATCCGTATTTGCGTTAGATACCTTTAAAACGGTTAAAATTACTGTTTGTATACGTGGCAAGCGAATGAAAATTTATAGCGAAAATCGGTGTTTTTGACCCCCCGCACCCTGGCCCCCCTGGTGGTAGAGATATGCCAACCACTGATCCGGGGGGTTCTGATGGACGTCTATCTAAGAAAAAATTTCAAACCAATAGCTGCGTTTTTGTGAAAAAAATTTGGGGTGTTTTGCTCCCCACCCTGGCCCCCATAGTGGTAGGGAATCGCAAACCCCCTCGACTTTGCGTCTCGTGCAGAGACCTACACAGTAGTGAAGGTTTGGAGTGAAAAGCTCAAAAACTGTGAGCGTGCATTCTGGACAAACATACATACAAACATAGCCAAATCCTTTCTTATAGATATAGATTTTTACCGTTTTAGGTCTAGATTCCATTATCCTGCTGATTTCAATGTCTACACTACCATCATCAGACATTATTTCCACATTATCAGCAAATTCCCTTTCCTTCCTTCTTTCAAAAGAAATTGCCGTTTCGCCTCTTCTAACATAGGACTCAGTTTCCTCTTCTAACCTGTCATCGCCTAAATCTCTAGAACTAATTTGACCCCACTGACTGGGACCAATTGTAACGCCCGCCCCTATCGCTATCCCCAGAGTCGCCACTTCCGGATCATCGAAAGAAGGGACCGCGTGTTGCTGTGGATGAATCCTAGAGATAGAGGGGGGACAGGAAGACGTGATTTCCGGATTCGATTCCCAGCGACGGGAAGTCGGCCAGATATCTCGGCTGCCTAACTCTCTATAGGAAATGGGAGCTTTGCTGGATAACCTTTCACTCCGTCGGGGTATACCAGGGTTGCCCGAAAAAGATAGGTCCTTGGATCTAGCACACAAGCTTCCTCCCAGGCCGATGGTCGAGTGGTATGGCCCGTCCGCAGTGGTAGTTGCGGTGGACCTATGTCCAGGGTTCAAATCCACAGCAAATCTTGGTACCGGCGATGTTTCCAGTCTTTCTAAGCGTGACACAACCTCTGTCAGTGCTTCCCTGACTGTACAGCAGAAATCGCCTCTTGCGTTTCCCATGCCTGCGACTGCATGGCTTCTTTGGTTTCTTTAACATCACATTGTACAGAAGAAATAGCATCTCTAGTTTCTCTAGCATGCATTTGTATTACTTTCCTCTGGAAAGCGCCATCTGGCGTAGGTCACGTACGCCTCAGATGCACCAATTCAACCTTGAGAAAACACTGTTATCTCAACACATGCGTGTCCTTCTCTATCCGTCTCCCTGTCTGTGCTTGTCTATCTGGCCGTATTGCTCCGCCACCCTTTCCATCAGACCGCCGGAGACGAACCGTGAGATAAATTGCCCGCTCGTAGACAGCAATCGGCTCTCTCTTTGAAGTCGGTCGAGGCGAAGATCGACTATATCGTGCGAAAATACACGAATCGATGAAACGGCAGCTACATGCCTACGTCACCGACCGCCGAGATCGAGTCAAACCAATATCAACTTTGAAATCTAGATCACGAGAAGCACCGAAATAAAACAAATATATTAGACCCCATAATCGATCAAAAATAAAATTAAAATAAAATTAGCGACTGGAAACCAGTAGCGTCTAGTTATACGCGGACGCTACACTATGGATGACAGTTATTAACTGAATCACTTGTAAATTGAGGGAGGGGGGGGGCGAGGCAGCGAGCGTTGTGCTCACTGCATTGCATATACATCGAATGAAATCTCAGACGAATATTTGTATAGAAATCAAACAGGCACATAGTTGCTCTCTTATTATTATATGAACGTTCACCAGTGGACAACAAATTTAAGTCAATCATCCACAACAATAACAATTATCGAGTTTTTACGCAGTCATTCTTTGTGGTTTTGAGTCCATGTCCACAAGATAAGGCCATAAATGGACATCCACTTCCAACATATTTCCTGAAAACTTCCTGCGTGTCCAGCGTGGGACGATTACGATTAGCCGATCATAGTTGTGGAGGGGCTCAACTTCTTGGTCTTTTCCAAGTTATTCTATAGCGCAAAGGGTTTTATCGTTGCTTATGAATTACACTCACAGAAATGGAATGTAACACAAATTTTGCTCCGCTGCCTGCTATGAGACATTATCGACTATAAAATGTGTTATAAATTTTGTGCAGTTCTTGGGAGGCAGTAGCCTAAACGTTCCTAAATTGACTACATCTTGCCTCTGAAATGCATTCCAAATATAGATTTTGCATCTGAAGAATGCATAATCTATTCTTGCTAAATGATTCATTAATAGTCAATCCGATATGAGGCTAATAGCCTAATAGGCCTACCTGTTGGTGTAATTTAGGACAGCATGAATCCTTGTCATCAATCCTGCATCAATGTAGGCAAAAATTCGTTTAATCCAACTTCTATTTAAATTACAATTATTTATATCTATCCAGCTCCAATTTAAGCAATATTATTTTTATCAATCCAGCTCCAATTTTAGCAAGAATATCTTCATCAATCCAGTTCCAATTTAAGCAAGAACATTTTCATCAATCCAGCTTCCATCGAAGCAAAAACTAAAAATTATTTTGTATCAATTCGGTTTTTATTTAGCGATAAATCTTTTCATCAATCCAACTAGCGTTCTTAGAACCACCGTTTTATAGTAATACCAGTTAGATCTACACGCAATATGTTCTATCAGTGGGTTTGTTCTACCCTGAGGGGAATTGTCCGGGGTTTTGTCCGGGGTTTGGTCCAGGGGGAAATGTCCGCGCTCCGAAACTCCACCTCTCGCTATCTCCCCACAGGTCTTTCACTCAAAACTGAAAACATTGCTCTTTCACAAATCCTATCCTTATTCTTCCACCTCTACTCACATCCCTCGCCATTTCAACTCTAAAAATCACCCACCTTATCCGTCCATCTATCCTGCCTGACTCACCGGACTTGAGCCGCTGCCTATCGATTTTGTTTTGATTAAGCGCCTGTGAATAAGCTGGTTCCCGCGACTTGGCTTTTGTGGGCGCTGTAGAAGTCTCGAGATTACGATTACGATTACGAATGAATACGATAAGCTGCAATACACTGTACTGTTATAGGCCTACATGACAGTAGCCTACAATGCAATTGAGTGCAATGCAATACAATAAAACTAAAATTCGACGGGGCGTCCAACGCCGTCCATACAGACGCATTGCTACTCAATTTTAGAGTCCGTCACCACGTCACCACGTTTGTTTCCAGATTTGACGACTCAATAATTATAGGCCTACACTCAGCGAACCGACAGCTTTATGAAAATGTCAACTGCTTGTCTTAGCATCAAAAGCGCACGTCACCTTGCAGTTCGATTTTAGCGAACCGAATGTCACTGACAATGATATAAGGTGTAGGCCTACTCTTAAAATCTATTCTCAACACAGAACTTTAGAAAATGATTCTTGTCAAACTAGTACTTAAATATCTTCGCAAGAGCTCCGCTTGAAGGCAAGGACTGAATTGTTGTCATTCAACCCAGGACAATGCATCGGTCAATATAATATGCCCACTATAATTATTGTTGCCTCCATATAACATTGCAATGTGTCGACTTCAATGAGAAACAATTAAACCGAACAAAGAAATCAGGCTTCTTTGCTGCATCGATCATGCGTGCTTCAGTTTCGTTTTGTGTGGTTGCCAATCAAGTGGTTTGAAAGCTCAAGAAAGAGATGACGTCATGGTCGCGCAGCCAAGCGGAAACTGCATACACGGCTGTCGGCAGTCAGTTGATCAACTAGAGATTTATGCCATTATTCAGTGCCTCCTGTGAGTGCTCAACCTACGTAACGGGACAGCCCGCACGCATTTTTTGAAATTTAATTTTCAAGTTAATTTCCAACGTTATTGTTTTAGATTCAAATATGAAGCAATCAAATGGTATATTCACCGCAGTTTCATACATAACTGTGGCTTCTCTGTTTTCGTTAAGCATTATTTTGTCCCCATTAGCGATTGGGGACATATTGCCGACAAGAAGATTTGTTGTATCCGCGCAGGGAAAGAACCAATGTCCAGATTTGGGGTTGACTCAATCTAGACGAGTTCTGGCGTCGAGATCTCGTCTGGACTGCGCAAGGAACTGTGCCACTTGGTCTGAATGTCTGCATTACAGTTTCCATGGAGACAACGGAAGTTGTACTTTGTACTCGATGACTCCTGCCAATATATATCCGGCTGATGGCTGCAGTTTTATGCTGGTGAGTAGATTTTCTTTCCACAATTGACAGGCCTAACCGAAATTTGAACTTTTCTACCTAAAAAGTTTCCGAGCAGAATTTAAAAATTATTGTCCTGTGAAGGTCGATAATGCCTTATGCAATCGCTGAAATAACGTTCAGTCCAGATTTCAAAGAGCCTCTTCTCAATACTGTTAGGTCATGAATATTATGTAGCATATGTAGGCTATCAACTACGTATAATTAATAACTTAATAACTTAACTGCCGACAGTTAGATTCGACTCCTGTAAGAACTTCTTATCATCCGTCATACGTTCAGCTGATTACCTTTTATGTAGAATTGATCCATGACTTGAACCTCTGATAATCCGATTTTTAGCAAAGGCAGTACGGTTACGGACAGACATAGACTAGTTATACTACAACTGACGAATATGAAAACAGCTATGTCTATTGCAAATACTCAAAAGATAAGAAGCGAGTCAAGTGTAGCCTAATAGAGAAATATTTCAACACTGTAGGTCTGCGCTCTGTTCCTATCAAGTCAGCATCTAGAAAACGACTGACATGTTTCCTATATGAAGCAATTCATTTGTTTCTATGTGACGTATAGAAATAAATGAAAAGTTTGAGAATATCAACCAAAATTAATTCTTTATTCAAAGATGAATTTCTGTCCCGAGCTTCTAGTCTCCTCTTTTTTATGTTTTTAGGATCCGTCAACCTTTGAAGGATGCTTCAGTGCAGGTATGCTTTTCGCTCACTTAACAATAATTGATACAGAGACATAAATTAGAAAGGTTTGCACTCTGCAAAGTCTGCAGCATTCTTTGTTCTATGAAATCTTTTCGAAACGTCGAAAGTATTATACAAAAAATAAGCACAGATTATGAAAAGAGACTCCAATACTTTGTTGCTTCGTAAAAACATGACACCACATTTTTATCTGACGATGATGGGTAGGATACTCTGCCCGAATGCAGGTCTATTGGCCTGTATGTCTCTGCGGATGAGATTAGTGAGGTGGTTTCTCGTTGCCTTTCTCGCAGACAACTGTGGGTGAAGAACTTGTCTAAAGTTGCGACTCGCGACGCAGTGGCGAGAAGTATATTCGAACCTGTGACTCTTCGGTCACAAGGCGACGAACGTAACCCACGGCTACACCACCGCGTCCCATACTTTTATCTACTTGCACTAAACATGCGTCAGCTAAATAATTTTGATACAAATACCACACTAACAGCTTTGATTATGTACGCATGCATACATGAACTCTTATTGTTGTTTATCAACGCTTCATTGTTATTCGAATATAGCCACAATGCGTATGGATTCCGGTGGATGCAGTCTACCGTTCCAGCACTCCAATAAGGAATTCTACGCTTGCATGGAAACAAATACTACTTCAAAATGTGGTGCCGCCGATGCTCAGTTGGCTGACTGCATAGCTCCAATAGGTTAGTCGCTGCATTGCTATTTCCAGCGGCGGCGAGACTGGGCTAGGGGACGGCTAAGCCCCCCAAAAGGGCCATCAATTTTTTGGCCGGATGACTAAGAAAAAGGGTCGTCAGAAATTTTGGTGGACGAAGATGGAATTTTCCTCTGCAAGTTCAGGGCCCCCTCCAAACTGAAATCCAGGCTTTCTATTTCCTATAAGACTGATATAAAATTTCTTTGTATTTTGTCTAAATGAGATTAAATAATCTGAAACACTTCCGTTATACAAATACATTCTTTTTAGTTTAGGTTACTCTCTGAATTGCTATTTCCTATTAGACTGATATAAAGTGTCTCTATATTTTGACTCTTATTAGGTTAATTAAGCTGAAACACTTCAATTCAATTCAATTCAATTCATTTATTGTAACCAACCATCAACATACACAATAGACATAGTATAACATGCTTCACATAATCGGATGGTAACAAGGAAGGCCCTAAGGGATGAATATCCCGCTAACAGGGACACCTAATTACATATGCAATTTTAACAGATGGCTAGACGTTTTACCATAACCATAACCATAACCACAGTTTTTATTGCTCAACGTGACAATTGACAAAACATCTTTATTACATAAAACGGATATATAAACTAACAGAAAGCAAAAGTAGAGAACCCCTAAGGGACAATTGTCCCACTGGCAGGGTTTCCCAAATACAAGTTCAGATAAACAGCAACAGGTTATGCAAATTATTAAGTACCAAGGTATAAAGATTAGTTATTATCGTAACTAGTTAACTACATCCTGGGGAAACGTAAGAAGGTGATGTTGAGTTAGTCAATTTAGAAAAGTCGTTAAAAATAAAAGAATATAAGTAGTAACATAGATGGTGATCGGTAGATTTGTCAGGAGACAGCGTAAAGTAAATGATTTTTAAGTTTACGTTTAAACAAGGTGAAGCAGACGGAATTCTGAATAGACAATGGTAAGTTGTTCCAGGTCCTAGGACCCGCACATTTAATTGAGAACAAGCGAGTATTAGTTCTAGTGATAATCCTCCTATAATTAAGTGAGGATCTCAATTTATAGGGAACTAAATCAGAGGTTAGAGTAAATAAATCAGCAAAGGCATGAGGCAAAAGATTATGCATATGTTTGAGCATAAGTTCGGACGTTTGCATGATTCTTATCTGATCGATGGCAAGTATTCTTATTTAACTAAGAGGAGATGTGAATGAGAACGGCGGGAGAGTCCCATAATAATTTTGGCAGCTCTGTTTTGAAGTGAGGTTAATCTTGTAAGTCGAGAAGAGTAGTTAGAAGCCCAAACAATATTGCAATATGAAAGATATGGATGGATAATAGAGTAATATAAGCTAAGTCTAATTCGAGGTGGTAGCATTTAAGCAATACGGGTCAAGATACCAACACTTTTAGCTATCTTTTTAGATATGTTTTCAATATGCACCTTCCAAGTTAGAAATTGGTCCACATGGACACCCAAGAATTTAGTTGATGTTACTTGGGGTACCGTATATTGAAGTTGTCCATAGAAATTGTTAATTTTATGTCAGGAATTGATTTACGATGGGAGCAAAAGAAGATATAGTTGGTTTTACTAAGACTCAAGGAGAGCTTATTAACTCGGAACCAATCAACAACGTGTAATAGCTCATGATTCATTATTTGAAAAAGTAATTCATAAGATTTATGGGAGGCAAAAATGTTAGTATCGTCAGCAAATAGAACAAAGCGCAGTAAAGGAGAGGCGTTAGGAAGGTCATTGATAAAAAGTAAGAAAAGGAGGGATCCAAGAACAGACCCCTGTGGAACACCAAATTTGATCAAATTGTTTTTGGATAATGAACCATTGCAAGAGACCTGTTGCATTCTATTTTCAAGGTAGCTTCTAAACCAATCAAGGGCAATACCCCTTACTCCAATATTATGTAATTAAGAAATTAAAATATCATGATTAACAGAATCAAAAGCTTTTGCAATGTCAAAAACAAGAATGAAAGAAATTTCTTTTTAGTTTAGTGTAGGCATGCGAGGTTCTTTTAATTTGAGGCACTTCAGTAATAAATTCAAAAACTGTCAACATGTTTATGTGGCAACGCAGGCTACTTTGTTCAGCAAGATATCGTTAATTGGACAGCCCCGGTTTCTGAACCTCTGCCATGCATTAGCAACTGGATCATTTTAATGCAACACTCCAAGACATCTGTCGACTTCAATCGAAACTGGACCGAGTACAAACACGGATTTGGTGACATCCGCGGGACAGACTTCTGGATCGGAAACGAGAACATGCATTTAATTACCAATGCGCCTGCGACCACTTACAGATTGCGTGTGGAGGTAGTTTCATTTTATTTTATTAGGAAGTATGGATTCTTTCATAAGTTGATGCAACCGAGTTTCATTAGGCTAGTTTGCAAACTATTCTATATTTACGATGTAGTAAATGGTTTGCAGAATATTGCTGTTTCTTTGGTTCTACCAGTTGTCACTGAATTGCGTATCTGTCCTTATTATGTCTTATGTTTTACTTAACTTCTCGGGTGAACAATGAGGTTGATTGTTTGTTTGTTTGATTGATTAGGATATAGCTTATATGTCGACAGCAAATAATGATGCAAAGTATAATCTTAGGAAACTATATGGCAAACTATGGTGCATGCCTTTATCTGTCATCAAAGCTCTCTTGCCCTTCTCCTATATACAGTTGTTTTGAGAAAATACAGATGTTGTCACACATAGAAAGGAATATTTTCATAGTTAAACTATGCTTCAATTCGATTGTACAAAATTATATTCTAATCGTTTCCTTGCTACTGTTTGATGTTATAACCTATTGTCCAAAATATTTGTGAGAAAGATGTCGGTATTCTACTTTCCCAAACTATGACTCTTAACACTTTCTTCAAAATTATGATTCACAATTCGTGATTAATTTTCATCATGCAAACATTTTTGGTAATTGACATAGGCTCATGAAACACAAAATAAATTGTCCCCATAAAATCTAGCATATATTTCGTCAATATGGTAAATGTCTTCGCCTATAATAATTATTTTAGGTGCAAACATATGTGACTGGGTTCTGGTATTACGCTGAATATGAAACTTTCACAATTGACTCCGAAGCGAACCTGTACAAACTTCATTTGACTAATTACTCTGGAAACGCAGGAGATTCGCTGTCAAACGACACAATCAATCCAATGAATAATCACAATGGAATGAATTTCACTACCTATGACGCTGACAATGACTTGAAACCGGATGGATCCTGTTCCGAAGTGTATAACGCAGCGTGGTGGTTTGGCGATTGCTATTGGTCATGTCTGACTTGTAGTTATGAGTCAAGGTTGTTTTCATGGTACACTTTACACACCTATGGTCTGCAGAACGTTGGGAGACTTCGATCAACTAGAATGATGATCAGAAGCAACTGACAGAGATCAATTAGCATCTTTGAGCATTATTGTGTGTGTGTGTGTGTGTGTGTGTGTGTGTGTGTGTGTGTGTGTGTGTGTGTGTGTGTGTGTGTGTGTGTGTGTGTGTGTGTGTGTGTGTGTGTGTGTGTGTGTGTGTGTGTGTGTGTGTGTGTGTGTGTGTGTGTGTGTGTGTGTGTGTGTGTGTGTGTGTGTGTGTGTGTGGTGTGGTGTAGCTTGTAAGCATAAGTTGTGCCCAACCAGTGAAAAGTATGTTGTTATACTAAATCTATATCCAAAAACTTTGGACTTGTTGTGAAAGTATAAAATATTTCTAATGATTATTTGAATGAGCAAATTTGCATTTTAGGCCTATGCCACAAACAATACTAGGCCTAAAGCTAGGACTATAGGGTTAGGCTATAGCGAGTCGTCTTGTGGAACGCTTAAAACGTAGACTGTTTTAAAATATACTTTTAATTAAATAGCATGTAAACAGAGTCTTTGTGTCTAAAACATTGAGTCGACTGTAGGCTAAACAATGTCAGAAAACATTATTCATACGCCTGCAACCCCACGTGTGCCATTAGCGAACTGCCGCCGTTCAAGCTAGTTCTAATATGGTAGCCTACGAAAGACGGAGGGGCGCAAAGGATAGGGAATTTCATTAGGTTGAAGCACACTGTATTATTTTACGAAGGAAGGCTTTGGAAAACTAGTTGTGCACACTGTACTCACTTAGTTTCCTACCGTCTATGAATTAATCAATAAATAAAAATGTTTTATTTTGAAACAAACTTAAGTAAGTAGCCTAATTATCTACTTTATTGACCCGCCTGCAAACGCACAGCGGGAAACTTAAGCAAGTCAGGTTTGCACATCGTTGCAACGGTGACCCGTCAAAAGGGCGCCCGACACAAGGGAACCGACAAGAGGGCGCCGACAAAAGAGGACGACAAAAGGGTGCCCGACAGAAGAGCGGCGCTCTTAAAAGAAATAGTATCGCGAACGATATCGTGGAGCAAATAAAGTATTTGAAAAAGACAAGTGACAATTTATTAGCGATCGGTTTACTTATTTCCAAATATCTAAACTCCGGTTGCTGTGCTGCTTGCATTCTTTTATCAATTGTTTTTACCGTCTTAGGTCTAGATTCCATAATCCTGCTGATTTCAATGTCTACACTACCATCATCAGACATTATTTCCACATTATCAGCAAATTCCCTTTCCTTCCTTCTTTCAAAAGAAATTGCCGTTTCGCCTCGTCTAACATAGGACTCAGTTTCCTCTTCTAACCTATCATCGCCTAAATCTGTAGAACTAATTTGACCCCACTGACTGGGACCAATTGTAACGCCCGCCCCTATCGCTATCCCCGCAGTCGCCACTTCCGGATCATCGAACGAAGGGACCGCGTGTTGCTGTGGATGAATCCTAGAGATAGAGGGGGGCAGGAGGAGGTGGCTTCCGGATTCGATTCCCAGCGACGGGAAGTCGGCCAGATATCTCGGCTGCCTAACTCTCTATAGGAAATGGGAGCTTTGCTGGATAACCTTTCACTCCGTCGGGGTATACCAGGGTTGCCCGAAAAAGATAGGTCCTTGGATCTAGCACACAAGCTTCCTCCCAGGCCGATGGTCGAGTGGTATGGCCCGTCCGCAGTGGTAGTTGCGGTGGACCTATGTCCAGGGTTCAAATCCACAGCAAATCTTGGTACCGGCGATGTTTCCAGTCTTTCTAAGCGTGACACAACCTCTGTCAGTGCTTCCCTGACTGTACAGCAGAAATCGCCTCTTGCGTTTCCCATGCCTGCGACTGCATGGCTTCTTTGGTTTCTTTAACATCACATTGTACAGAAGAAATAGCATCTCTAGTTTCTCTAGCATGCATTTGTATTACTTTCCTCTGGAAAGCGCCATCTGGCGTAGGTCACGTACGCCTCAGATGCACCAATTCAACCTTGAGAAAACACTGTTATCTCAACACATGCGTGTCCTTCTCTATCCGTCTCTCTGTCTGTGCTTGTCTATCTGGTCGTATTGCTCCGCCACCCTTTCCAACAGACCGCCGGAGACGAACCGTGAGATAAATTGCCCGATCGTAGACAGCAATCGGCTCTCTCTTTGAAGTCGGTCGAGGCGACGATCGACTATATCGTGCGAAAATCCACGAATCGATTAAACGACAGTTACATGCCTAAGTCACCGACCGCCGAGATCGAGTCAAACCAATGTCAACATCAGCGTTGACACTCCTTGGGTTATTTCACAAGATCTTGGGTTTTTTGATCCGAACTTGGGAAATGGTTATTTTTGACGGGCTTGGGTTTTCTCATGGGTTTTTTTTTCGGCGGAAAAAGGAATTTTTTGACAATTTCGGACCTTTTTCGTGAAATTGTGGACTTTTTTCCGAGATTTGTGCCGGATGACTAAAAAAAAGGTCATCAGATTTTTGGACGGGAAATTCGGAAAATTTTCGGAAGATTTGTGGGAAATTCCGGGATTTTTCGAGAAATTTCGGGAATTTTCGGAAGATTTGCTCAACTTGGGTTTTCTTGGTTTTTTTACCCTTCAACTTGGGTATTTTCAAACTTTTGAGTGGCAACACTGGTCAACATTATAATCTAGGTCACGAGAAGCACCGAAATAAAACAAATATATCAAACCCCATAATCGATCAAAAATTAAATATAAAAAAAATAGCGACTGGAAGCCAGTAGCGTCTAGTTATACGCGGACGCTACACTATGGATGACAGTTATTGATTTAATCACTTGTAAATTGGGGAGGGGGGCGAGGCAGCGAACGTTGTGCTCACTACATTGCATATACATCGAATGAAATCCCAGACGAATTTTTGTATAGAAATCAAACAGGCACATAGTTGCTCTCTTATTATTATATGAACGTTCACCAGTGGACAACAAATTTAAGTCAATCATCCACAACAATAACAACTATCGAGTTTTTACGCAGTAATTCTTTGTGGTTTTGAGTCCATGTCCACGAGATAAGGCCATTAATGGACATCCACTTCCAACATATTTCCTGAAAACTTCCTGCGTGTCCAGCGTGGGACGATTACGATTAGCCGATCATAGTTGTGGAGAGGCTCAACTTCTTAGTCCTTTCCAAGTTATTCTATAGCGCAAAGGGTTTTATCGTTGCTTACGAATTCCACTGAGAGAAATGGAATGTAACACAAATTTTGCTCCGCTGCCTGTATGTGTCATAAATTTTGTGCAGTTCTTGGAAGGCAGTAGCCTAAACGTTCCTAAATTGACCACATCTTGCCCCCGAAATGCATTTCAGATTTAGATTTGAATCTGAAGAATGCATAATCTATTCTTGTTAAATGATTCATTAATAGTCAATCCGATATGAGGCTAATATAGGCCTACCTGTTGGTGTAATATAGGACAGCATGAATCCTTGTCATTAATCCAGTATCAATGTAGGCAAAAATTCGTTTCATCGAACTTCTATTTAAATTACAATTATTTATTTCTATCCAGCTCCAATTTAAGCAATATTATTTTTATCAATCCAGATCCAATTTTAGCAAGAATATCTTCATCAATCTAGTTCCAATTTAAGCAAGCACATTTTCATCAATCCAGCTTCCATCTAAGCAAAAACCAAAAATTATTTTGTATCAATTCGGTTTCTATTTAGCGAGAAATCTTTTCATCAATCCAACTTGCTTACTTAGAACCGCCGTTTTATTGTAATACCACTTACACGCAATATGTTCTACCAGAGGGTTTGTTCTACCCTGAAGGGGAGTTGTCCGGGGTTTTGTCCGGGGGTTTGGTCCAGGGGGGAAATGTCCGCGCCCCGAAACTCCACCTCTCGCTATCTCCCCACAGGTCTTTCACTCAAAACTGAAAACATTGCTCTTTCACAAATCCTATCCTTATTCTTCCACCTCTACTCACATTCCTCGCCATTTCAACTCTAAAAGTCACCCACCTTATCCGTCCATCTATCCTGCCTGACTCTCCGGACTTGAGCCGCTGCCTATCGATTTTGTTTTGATTAAGCGCCTGTGAATAAGCTGGTTCCCGCGACTTGGCTTTTGTGGGCGCTGTAGAAGTCTCGAGATTACGATTACGATTACGAATGAATACGATAAGCTGCAATACACTATACTGTTATAGATGACAGTAGCCTACAATGCAATTGAGTGCAATGCAATACAATAAAACTAAAATTCGACGGGGCGTCCAACGCCGTCCATACAGACGCATTGCTACTCAATTTTAGAGCCCGTCACCACGTCACCACGTTTGTTTCCAGATTTGACGACTCAATAATTTTAGGCCTACACTCAGCGGCGCACCGACAGCTTTATGAAAATGTCAACTGCTTGTCTTAGCCTCAAAAGCGCACGTCACCATGCAGTTCGATTTTAGCGAACCGAATGTCACTGATAATGATATAGGGTGTAGGCCTTCTCGTAGAGTCTATTCTCAACACATCACTTTAGAAAATGATTCTTGTCAAACTTGTACTTAAATATCTTCTCAAGAGCGCCGCTTGAAGGCAAGGACTGAATTGTTGTCATTCAACCCAGGACAATGCATCGGTCAATATAATATGCCCACTATAAT
Source organism: Lumbricus terrestris (assembly GCA_949752735.1). Taxonomy (NCBI): domain Eukaryota; kingdom Metazoa; phylum Annelida; class Clitellata; order Crassiclitellata; family Lumbricidae; genus Lumbricus; species Lumbricus terrestris. The sequence continues at coordinate 31,418,030 of OX457052.1, forward strand.
TATTGTTGCCTCGTTATAATATTGCAATGTGTCGACTTCAATGAGAAACTAGTGCTGAAACAATGAAACCGAACACAGAAATCAGACTTCTTTGCTGCATCGATCATGCATGCTTCAGTTTCGTTTTGACAGAAGGCAGTTGGTTGCCAATCAATTGGTTTGAAAGCTCAAGAAAGAGATGACGTCATGGTCGCGCAGCCAAGCGGAAACTGCACACACGGCGGTCGGCAGTCAGTTGATCAACTAGAGATTTATGTCATTATTCAGTGCCTCCTGTGAGTGCTCAACCTACGTAACGGGACAACCTGCACGCATTTTTTGAAATTTAACTTTCAAGTTAATTTCCAGCGTTATTGTTTTAGATTCAAATATGAAGCAATCAAATTATATATTCACCACAGTTTCATACATAACTGTGGCTTCTCTGTTTTCATTAAGCATAATTTTGTCCCCATTAGCGATTGGGGACATATCGTCGACAAGAAGATTCGTTGTATCCGCACAGGGAAAGAACCGATGTCCAGATTTAGGGTTGACTCAATCTAGAAGAGTTCTGGCGTCGAGGTCTCGTCTGGACTGCGCAAGGAACTGTGCCACTTGGTCTGAATGTCTGCATTACAGTTTCCTTGGAAACAATGGAAGTTGTACTTTGTACTCGATGACTCCTACCAATATCTATCCGGCTGATGGCTGCAGTTTTATGCTGGTGAGTAAATTTTCTTTCCACAATTGATAGCCGGAATTATAACTTTTCTCCTAAATTTTTTCCGAACCGAATTTAAAAATTATTGTTCTTTGGAGGCCGATAATGACTTTTGCCATCAGTCCAGATTTCAAAGGGCCTCTTCTCAATACTATAAGGTCATGGATATTTTGTACCATATGTAGGCTATCAACTACGTATAATTAATAATTTAATAACTTAACTGCCGACAGTTAGATTCGACTCCTGTAAGAACTTCTTATCATCCGTCATACGTTCAGCTGATTACCTTTTATGTAGAATTGATCCGTGACTTGAACCTCTGATAATCAGATTTTTTGCAAAAGCAGTACGGTTACGGATAGACATAGACTAGTTATACTACAACTGACCAATATGAAAACAGCTATGTCTATTGAAAATACTCAAAAGATGAGAAGCGTTTCAAGTGTAGGTGCGGTGTAAACACTGGTCAACTACGGTCGTGTTATAACTTCTGGTCCCGCGGGCCCGCTTATCTATTAAGCAGCGCCGTGCTTTCTCGGTTGTGGGGCCTACAGTCTGGAACGACCTCCCGGTTACGCTTCGCTCTCTACTTGTGGCCCATCCGGCTGGTTTCTACAAGTCTCTCAAGTCTTTTTTCTCTGCTCGTGGTTGGGCTGGGAGCACCTCTGAGTAGTTTCTTGAAAGGGGGCTATGTAAATGCTATGAATGAATGAATGAATGAAAGTGTAGCCTAACAGATAAATATTTCAACACTGTGGGTATGCGCTCTGTTCCTATCAAGTCAGCATCTAGAAAACGACTGACATGTTTATGTTTCATATATGAAGCAATTCATTTTTTCTATGTGACGTACACAAATAAATGAAAAAGTTTGAGAATAACAACCGAAATTAATTCTTCATTCAAAGATAAATCTCTGTCCCGAGCTTCTAGTCTCCTCATTTTATGTTTTAGGATCCGTCAACCTTTGAAGGATGCTTCAGTGCAGGTAGACTATTGGCTCACTTAAGAATAATTGTTACAGAGACATAAATTAGAAAGGTTTGGACTCTGCAAAGTCTGCAGTATTCTTTGTGTCATGAAATCTTTTCGAAGCGTCGAAAGTTGACTCTAGAAAAAGTAAGCACAGATTGTGAAAAGACAATCCAATACTTTGTTGTTTCGTAAAAATATGATACCACATTTTTCTCGGACGATAATGAGTAGGGGTAAGTGGTGCAAAAGTTACAGGGTAGGTTAAGAGTGACATCCCCATTTTCAAAGCATTTACTTATTTTCTGAAATCTTTACCTAGTGCGAACATTGACTATATCAATAAATGTTATGTTTTCATGAGCTGAGAGTTTCCAAGAGTTGAATGGTAAAAAATCTAATATTTTTTCGATTTTTCGTGCTATTTGTAACTCTAACGAGTATCTCAACTAAGTTGCTCCTATTCAGTATTAAGATCGCTCTTGTTAAAGTTTTATTTTGTGTTTTGCGGAAAAGTGTGTCCTTTTAATGCTAAAAGTGTTAAGAAATTAAGCAGCGTAATAATTCTGATATAAGCTTAGGCCTATCCCCGTAATTATGAGCCGTCTAAAACACCCTTTCTAACGCTTACACATCACACATTTATTTCCACAGCTAATTATAATATTGTTATTCTTATACAGCATCATTGCGTACGGATCCCGGTGGGTGTAGTCTGCCTTTCCAGTACACCAACAGAGAATACTACGAATGTGTGAAACTGAATTCCACACCTCAGTGCGGTGATGCCAATGGCCAGTTGGTTGACTGCATAACTCCAGCAGGTAAGTGACTACAAATACACCGTATAACCGAAATATTCTTGAACATCAACTTAAATGATTATTTGAATTTGAAAAGTGCTGTTCAACAATTTTCAACAAAATGTTTTGCAACGCAGGCTATTTCATGCGCCAAGATACCGTGACTTGGACCTCTCCTGTGACTGAACCTCTGCCATGCATCAGCAACTGGATCATTCTCTTGCAACGTTTCCAGGGAAATGTCGACTTCAATCGAAATTGGACGGAGTACAAGAATGGATTTGGAGATATCCGTGGAGGCGACTTCTGGATAGGAAACGAAAAAATGCATTTAATCACCAATTCACTTGGAATCACTTACAAGTTGCGTGTAGAAGTAAGTTTATCCGTCAATCGTTGCTACCAAAAATATTGAAAACTTAATGTTTCCTGTCATAAAATGGAAATAGTTACATTTTAAGGCGCTGTCTGCAGGCGTTTGTATTTCCACGAGGTTTCTGAACCGAGAACTCCTCTGGATTGTGCATACCGATATAGACGCTTTATAAATGTCTAGATGCAATAGGCTACCATACGTTACGATATATAGTCTAACTTAGAATATACAAAGATAATCAAAATTTTGTGGTGTAGTGACAATGAAATATGATCATCAAGAAATTATGTGTTAAAAATAGTGTAAAGTACCAGGTAATGCACAAAATGCAGATTCATCATTATCGTCGTCTTCGTCGTCGTCGTCATCGTCGTCATCATCATCATCATCTTATCATCATCATCATCATCATCATCATCATCATCATCATCATCATCATCATCATCATCATCATCATCATCATCGTCGTCATCGTCATCGTCATCATGATGATGACGATGACGATGACGTCATGATGATCATGATGATCATCATCATCAGCGTCATCATCATCATACCTAAATCAGTTTGGCGAAGGACTTATACCCTTTTTTTGTTTAGGTACAGACCTATTTAATAGGATTCTGGTATTACGCTGAATACGAAACATTCTCAATTGATTCTGAAAAGAACCTTTACAAACTTCATGTGACCAATTACTCCGGAGACGCAGGAGATTCGCTGTCGGACACAACCAAGGGCGCAGCGTCATATAGCAACGGAATGAATTTCTCAACCTTCGATTCTGATAATGACAGGAAACCATTTGGGTCTTGTGCGATTCAGAATACTGGATCTTGGTGGTTTAATAATTGCTTTTTGTCTTGTCTGACATGCATTTATGGAACAGCACCTTTTTCTTGGTACACTCTATCCACTTCTGGTACGCAGACCAATGGACGGCTGCGCTCTGCCAGAATGATGATCAGAAGCAAATGATAGACACAAATAACTTCTTTGCTAACGTTTTGCGTTTTTAGTGAAGTAGCCTATAGCTGCACTGCACTAGATTTACTCGTGAATTTTGTGTCTCTCTTTTATTGTTTTAACATCAAGATGCAATTAAACGGAATTTTTCATCAATTGGAAATTCTTCATTACCCCTAAAGATCAAGAGTACAGTTTTATGTCAATATTCATGTCATTGGACAGGGTAATAGGTATATGATTCAGTTTAAAACTGCAATATGATTAGCTACATTTTCAACTGCTATCCATATTTTCAATTACAATCAAAACATCGTTCATTGCTTGAGCTAAAGTGAACAATGCCAATTATTATTACTAGACCTACTGCCAAGTCTGCCCGGTTAAATGTATTTAAATGTATTTTGTGCTATTTGCTGATGATTCTAACTTATTTCATTCTGATAAATCTATTGATACCCTATTTAACACTGTTAATTCTGAGCTTCACCGAGTCGTTGATTGGTTTCGATCTAATAAACTTACTCTAAATTTGGATAAAACCAACTACATCCTCTTCAGATCCCATAAGAAAAAATATCCCAGTGAACTTCCCTTTCTACTTATTGAAGGGACTCCTATCACCCAATTAACATCCACAAAATCTTTGGGCGTATACATTGACCAGCATCTAAATTGGATGGAGCACATCAATAATATCTCTAGCAAAATTGCTAAGACTGTTGGTGTGCTATTTCGCTCATCTAAACTGATTCCTGTCTCTATCCGGTCTATGCTATACTATTCTCTTATTTATCCTTATTTAACATACTGTAATTTAATTTGGGCTTCTACTTACAAATCTAATTTTATCAGACTAGTCACCCTTCAAAAATATGCAATCCGTTTTATAGCTAATATTCCTCGCCGAGCCCACACCGCTCTGTATTTCAAGGAATTTGGATTATTAAAGATCGATCAAATTAGGCACTTGCAAATAGAAGAGTTTATGTACCGTTATAACCATGGCCTATTACCACTTGTATTTAATGATTTCTTTAACCTTACCGCTGATCGCCACTCTTATTCAACTAGAAAATTAACTGTTTATGACCTTCCCTACGCACATACTAATACTCGTCGATTCTCTATACAATATACTGGCTCCCAATGTTGGAACTCTCTCCCTACATATCTTCATTCCCTACCTAACACAAGATTATGTAAGCATAAACTTCGCCTTTATCTACTTAAAACACTTCCTGATATGTAATGGCTATGGTTTCTGCTCAGTGGTTTCGCCAAGCCCTTAGTTAAGTCTTTAGTTAAGTCATTAGTTAAGATTTGTCTTTCTCGTTATATACAGAAATGTCGATTGCTTAATATTTTTTTCTCTCTCCCTCATCATTTTTTTTATTCCTACAATTGAATGTTCTGTCATGTTTTTCTTTTATATTTAACAGGAATTTTGGGTGGCCCTATTAGCGGGATTTTCCATCCCTTCTGGGTCTCCCCTTCTTCACCAAATTTATGTTAATGTGTTATTCAATGCCATAATTGTACCATGTTTGTTTGTGGTTTTGGTTGAGGAAAAAATAATAATAAAATAAAAAATGCGCAAGGTTTCATGCGATGGCGCACCAAACCAAGGCGTTTTAAGGTCGTAATCCAGAAGATCATCAGGTTAAGAGACACGAAGAAGAAGAAACAAGTTAGGTGAAATTTAAGTTGCAACCCATATAACACACGCACGCACGCGCGCGCGCACACACACACCCACACCCACACCCACACACACACACACACACACACACACACACACACACACACACACACACACACACACACACACACACACTCAGCACATCAGCCCTGTTGGAGATAGAATATGAAAGGAAGAAACTTGAATCGGTTCTCGTTCAAATTCATCCGGAAGACTATAAAGCTCTGAAAGCTTTCTTTGTCGTAGACACTGAAGAAAGAAATGTTCTGACTTTCGGTGTGATCCTGCTAGCCTTCGACTAGACCAGAAAAGGTGGCAAGAAATGTTTCTCTTTTTCGGCAGAGGAAAGCAGATCGAGAGCTTTTTGTCACAATATATTACATCAAAGAGTAGGCCTAACATGCATACACGACAGCAGAAAGTTTTGCAAGAGAGAGCAAAACACAATAGTCACGGTTAGCAAATTTTATTAGCAACAGCTTGAAAATGCACATGGCCCTATAATGAGATCCCTTCTAGCTAGCCCGGAGGTTCGCCAATGGGGATGAAGTGCTAGCGACTACATTTTCAAGGCCTCGGCATGTGAGAGCCAGGGCTGCAATCCCACAAGAAGGCGCAGGCTGGAAAAAAAATTTCGGGGAAAAAGTCATCAACTTTTTTGTCCGTAAAGTTTTTTGGGGGGCGAGATTTCAGCCCGAGGACTAAAAAAGGTCATCAACTTTTTTGGGTCAAGAAAATATTTTTTCAGCGCTGCTCGTTCTGGTCCGAGTCTCAGCCCCAGCAAAGCCCAAATTCTTACCAAGTTATTTTTTTAGCCCCTCCAACTCCAAGAACGGAAACCAAACCCCGCCCATGCGCAGGCCCTAAGCAAATATAATATTTATTCTTCAATAAACCAAAAACAACATGTCATTAGCCTCGACACGATCTGCAATAGAAGTGGATTAATTATTTGACTTCAACAAGAATGCTTAGGCTACCATCCATATCAAATACTGACCTAAAACTTTAGATTAGGCCTAGCTGCTATTCAAAAACAGAGACTACCAAGAGAAAATTCTATAATCATATTATATTGATGTATCAATCAATCAATCAATCAATCAATCAATCAATCAATCAATCAATCAATCAATCAATTTTTTATTGGTCCATGTGTGTCAAGCACACTAAGATATAAGGCAGGAAAATAGTTACATAAAGCATAACAAGTATCACAAATTAAACAGGCAATAATCAAGGTAAGAACTAATTAGTTGACGCAAATTATAAAATTTAAAAAAAAACACTACTGAAAAAGATACTAAAAATCATGAACACTGATCGACGCATGCTTATTGCAATACTGTGTCGAAGATACTCACTCAATTAGACTGATTGAAAACATGATCTAAAATCAACAACGTCCTGGAAATGAACGACTTGGCCTCAGAGCATGGCAGTAGCCACAATGCAGGAGAGGAATTATAGTACATTCAGGCTATATTAATTTTAGAGAGTCAAGAATGGCCATTTGCAATGTATATTACAAGGGTTATGAAACAGCCAAGTCTAGCCAAAGATGTCAGATGACCATCAAAATTATGGCATGATGTAAGCAAATCTATCTATACTTGACATTCCATTGAATACAAGACAAATGAGCGTATAGGAAATTATGCGCCATAAAACTTGAATGCACATAACTGATGTCTTTCAATTTATGATCATTGATTTCTGCTTTGAAGACGAAAGTTAAATTCTTGCTATTCTTCTAAGCAGATCAATCATACCTGCTTTAATCTTAAGACTATGAGGCAGAGAATGGAGAGCTAAAAGATCTGCTGTCCGGGGTTGATTCGTTGTCTAGACGATAACAATTTGACTTATAATGAACTGACATTCATTGACATCAGCAGCAGAATAACTTTAGACTTATTTGGCAAGACAGGCAATAACAATGACGTATAATTCTAGTCCAAACAATTCTTCGACTTCATAAGGAGGGTCCATTGGCTACCTGTCAAGCGATCTTCAAACAGGGATAGGCCTATAATAGAATAGAAAACATTAAAGAAACGCCGCCAACCATGAAGAATATTGCAAAGACCGAACGAATATTCTTGCACAATAGGAAACCGCGTCTCGATGTGGCACAATGAAATGGCCTTTAGCTATGATGTGAACCGTGATCTTGCGCGTAACTCGTTTGAGCGCCTAGCCTATAAGGAGGTACTCGAAGTTGAAAATGTGTCATTTTGGTTCTGAAAATGAAGCAATCATCTGCTTACGTTAAGGCCTCAGGCGTTGCTGCGGCTTTCCTGTATCTCCTCGCTCTGCTAAGCATCATGTTGCACACGGCTACACTTGATGGTATATCGACAAGAAGATTTGTTGTGTCTGTGCAGGGAAAGAACCGATGCCCAGATTCCTGGTTACCAGGTTCTAAGAGAGTTGGGGTGACGAGGTCTCACCTGGAATGCGCCAGGAACTGCGCCCTGTGGTCTGAATGTCTTCATTTCAGCTACCAAAGAAACAATGGAAGTTGCACTCTGCACTCGATGACTCCTGCCTATCTCTACCATGCTGATGAATGCATTTTTATGCTGGTAAGTCGAATATCTCGTCAAAAACTGCCGACCACACCACTGATAAACGTTTACGTCAATGCAGGCTTTCTATGCAATTGAGTTAGAATAATGTTCATCACTCTGGCACGAAGAACAAAGGGATGCGAGACCGCTTCCCGCTACCCTATTGCATTGTATAATAATTATTGTATCTTACTATTTATAATGTGCTTCTCACAGCAAGAGCCATTGAGAAGCGCTCCTATAGGGAGTGTAAACTAGACGGAAACCGGTCATCGAGGTGACAAAAAGAGGTGCAAATACTACCATAGCGATTATTGATGGTGGTAATTCATTCCACAGTGAGGACCACAGGACCTATGCAGACAAATGATCTGTATCTAGTTATTTCAAGTGTAACAGTAAGTTTGTTTGTTTGTTTGTAAGTTGTAACTGAGCCTTCCATTTCGCAGATAGTTGGTAGAACTCGGAGTAGGACGTGAAGGGCGTTTGTTGGCTGCCGACAGTGAAATTTTCTCTTATGCAATTGTAACGGAAACCGCCCGCGCCCTCTAGCGGCTGACGGGAGAGTGGATGACGATCTCTCCCACCAGGTGGTAAGGCTTGCGTGTCGCTCCAGGTGGGCGCAAGTCCGGCCTCCGTCGTCTTTCGAAGGGCTTAACAGTGCTCCCCGACCGCACGAAGACACGAAGACAACAGACGTTTTCAGACGATATATTGTCAATCACAACTCCACACGTCAGCAGCAGGCATGCACGTGATATACCGCGAACTATCGTTCCCCAGCAGCGGACGGTCATGTACCCAACGGCAGCTCCCACAGCAATGGCTGACAACGGGGGCGCCACACTGCGTCGAACACGGAAACTACACGGCAGCGGCAGCGACGTTCTGCGGCGGCGGCAACGCCGAGCCCCAACGACCGATTCCCAGCGACGGACGACTCGGCGACTCGCTCAACGACTGACGAACTCGAGCACAACTCCGGAACTGAGCTGGACTTCTAATACGGACGGAGCTCCCGCAGACTTCCCGGTGACAACTGAGCTCATGCATGCGGGCAGCGGTCCTATTTATACGTGTCCAAGGGGACAGGGGACTTGGCGCCAAAAGATCCGCGCATGCGCACTACAGGGGGTCCGACGTCAGAGGTCCGGACAGGTGCGAGGGGACCTGGCGGGCAAAGATCCGCGCATGCGCACTACAGGGAGGACTTCGCGCCAAAAGATCCGCGCATGCGCACTACAGGGGGACCTACGTCAGAGGTCCGACAGGTGCGAGGAGGCCAGGGAAGAGGCAAGGGAGCTTCGCGCCAAAAGATCCGCGCATGCGCACTACAGGGGGGGACCTACGCCAGAGGTCCGACAGGTGCGTGGAGGCAAGGGAAGAGGCAAGGGGGCTTCGCGCCAAAAGATCCGCGCATGCGCACTACCAAGGGGGCTTCGCGCCAAAAGATCCGCGCATGCGCACTACAGGGGGGACTTCGCGCCAAAAGATCCGCCAGGTGCGAGGAGGCAAGGGAGGAGGGGAGGGGACCTCTAGGCACGAGCGAACGACGACGCGAATCGACCGCCCACGAAGCCAATCGACGGCGTAAACAAGACCGCGGAGGCGGCTCAGGCGAATTTCGCCACATCTTCCTCCCACCACGATTCGAAATGTCCCTATTTCGAGGGGTCAGGGCCCACACACCCTCCCGGAAACAAGGAACCCCCTAGACCGTCCGCATTATACAGTAACCGGCCAACGGGCCAATGGCAACAATTCTGCCCTCGAACGACTTGCAAGTCGTAACAACAGAAGCGGAACCAAACAAAAGAAAGGACCAACGTCCACGAAATGTCCATCGTTCATTATGCAGAGTCCATAAAAATGGGCCAACGAGCCACAACACTTTACGCTAAGTTTCATCGTAACGAGACACGGCCAACGGGCCAAACTGACGAAAAAGCACGAGTTATACACATTTCAACAGCGAGAAACGGCCAACGGGCCACACATAGCAACGTACAATTAAGCAACGCAACAACTTGAGCGTTCACAAATGTCCATAGTCCATTGCACCAACAAGTCTCAGAGTCCAAGTCTCTTGTTCATAATACTCGTCTATTCGTAGCGAGCCGGACGACGGACCACACGCTTTGGTCGGCCATCCTGGAAATTCACAGTCACCGGCGACGAAGCATCAACAGCGGCGGACTCGTCAGGCGGACGAGTGACAATGTCATTTTCTGATGGCTGCTTGCGACTTTCCCCAAAAAGGATCCCGTCAAAACTTGTCTCAACCCAAGCCACGGAATTAACCTTACAATCAGCCAGTGGAATGGCTTCTACAAATTTAGCGAACCCGTCCATCACCGTCAAAATTCTACGCCTACGCGGGTGGGTACCAGTAATATCCATGCTAAACCGTTCCCAAGGCTTCCCACAGCGTAAGGGTTTCAAAGGACCCTGCCTGGGCAGTTGACCTCGGTGGTATTGGGTAGAGGGAGAGCATCGCTGACTAAACCTCTTTACAGTTCCCGACCAACCAACCCTAAAGGCCCTGCGTCGGACTTTCCACCTAGTCCTACGCACACACTCGTTAACCGCTGGTTCCAAAATTTCATCAGCAAGCATACTGTCCAACTGGCTATCACTAACAACCCTATGCGGCAGCGGGTGTCGTCTCAACGGTTGCCTCACCGGATGGGCACCTCCTGTCTCAATCTTATGGGTGCTCACCGACGTCTTTCCTATGTCCCGATCGGTAACGGAAAATACGTCTCCGTACTTAGCTAACAAACTTCTCAAACGTTCCCTGATTTCCGGCGACACATCCTCGGGCAAATCTGCCAACATCAACTCACTAGGCGAAGCGTCTTTACTCCTATTAATCTTCCCTTCGTCCATCCTAACGGGCTCAACTTCGACTGGGTGTAACCCTGCGAGGAACGTATCCTTGTTAAACCTAACCGGACTATCATTCAGGTTCACTATTCTCACATGCGAGCTAGTCTTATCGCCTAACACAACACGGGCAAGGTGAACTCCAGGACGGATCTCGTGAGCCTCCGTCATCCACGCGGGAGCCACCGAGGTCAAATCTCCGTATACGGTTTTCACAGGCACCTCACTTTGGCATTTGGGCGGTAACTCTATTTCCTCGGCGACCATTACACGACGGCACCAAATTGAGCCATTCCCTCTCACTAAGGGGACACGTTTGCGACCAATAAACAGAGCCCCGTTACCAAAACTCAAGCGACAACGCTGTTCCCTCAAGAAATCCATTCCTAACATCGGTTCGGAAATCTGGTCAGAGACTAAAAAGTTAGCATGGACCTCAAAACCATCCCAAAATCTAAGGGGTAACCGGACCTCGCCCAAAACATTAATATTCGAGCCATTAGCAGCCATCAACAAGCGTGTACAAGAACGGAGTTCTAACCCTTCCACTGCTGAAGACGGAACCAGGCTCACTTCGGATCCGGTGTCGATGAGAGACATCTGCAGTCGGTCGTTGATCCTTCCACGAACGTAAACGGCATTACTGCTGGCGCGGTCGGGCAGCTTCGGACGTGTCGTGTGGTTCACCACCACGGATGTCGATGGCGCGGTTGCGTCTCCTCCTGTCGTTTCCTCGTCACTCGGCCGGTTCCGGAAACGGCGCGGCTGACGGCAATCTCGGACCACGTGACCGGCTCTACCGCATCCATAACAGGTCACGGTTCTCCTCGTAGTCTCCGGCTGGCGATCTCCCAATCGGCGGTCCCCAGGCCGTTGATCTCGTCTCGATCCATCGTCTTCGATCGTAGACTGGTTCCGTAGCTCCCGGAACTGCTCGTCCATCTTCCGTTCCATTTCTCGCTGCCAACGACGCTGATCGTCACGCTGTGTCGTCAAGAAGCGGTCCAGGGTCGACTGGAGCTGGTCGGTCGGCTCGACTTCTTGCGTTCCACGGACACGGTTCGACGGTTTCCGATGATCGTCGTTCTCAGAGGCTCTCTGGTAGGCCTCTAAGCGTAGAGCGGTCCGATAAGCCTCATCCAGAGTCTTCGGCTCACGCTCCCTAACTTTCAACGAAAGCTCCCTGTCTCGCAAAGCTTCCAGGAACGAGTCTCTTGCGATAATCTGCGTCGTCTCGTTGGACGGGACAGGATAGGCCAATACAACGAGTCTGCGAATCTCGTGTAATAAGTCGCTCAAACTTTCTCCGGCCCCTTGACGTCGAAAATACAGCTGACTACGGAACGTCTCAGCTTGTCCGTCCGTCCCATATCTCTGTCGGAGACGCTCCACCAGTTGGGCGTAACTTACGTCAGCTTGCGCGCCGAAATCCCAAAGAAGTTGCGTCGCAGCCTTCTCTAGCGCGCAGCGTAGATGATCCACTTTGTCCGCGTCTGTCCATCGATTGTGACGAGCGCATACCTCGAATTGTACTAGAAAGGATTCCAGGGACCCAGTCCCGTCGAATCGACCCGGCTTCATTGGCGTCGGTCGGTTCCGCAGGAGACTTCCGAAGTTCTCCAACAACTCCTTCGACGAATCCGTTGTCTCCGTCTTCACACGGGGACTCGTCTCCACCAGCTCCTCACCATCGTCGGAAATGAGCTCGATCAGTCGGCCACGGCTCGGCTGCTTCTCCATCGTCGTTCTTCCCACAGCAGGCGGAGAGACATCAGCAGGCGTGCTGAACTCGAAAAGTCTCGGCTGCCGGAACGTTACCTCGTCGTCGTCCATCATCTTCGGTAGACTCGTCTATTCGTCGGCTGGAACAACTGCGTACCCCACTTCTGGTACCAGTGTAACGGAAACCGCCCGCGCCCTCTAGCGGCTGACGGGAGAGTGGATGACGATCTCTCCCACCAGGTGGTAAGGCTTGCGTGTCGCTCCAGGTGGGCGCAAGTCCGGCCTCCGTCGTCTTTCGAAGGGCTTAACAGTGCTCCCCGACCGCACGAAGACACGAAGACAACAGACGTTTTCAGACGATATATTGTCAATCACAACTCCACACGTCAGCAGCAGGCATGCACGTGATATACCGCGAACTATCGTTCCCCAGCAGCGGACGGTCATGTACCCAACGGCAGCTCCCACAGCAATGGCTGACAACGGGGGCGCCACACTGCGTCGAACACGGAAACTACACGGCAGCGGCAGCGACGTTCTGCGGCGGCGGCAACGCCGAGCCCCAACGACCGATTCCCAGCGACGGACGACTCGGCGACTCGCTCAACGACTGACGAACTCGAGCGCAACTCCGGAACTGAGCTGGACTTCTAATACGGACGGAGCTCCCGCAGACTTCCCGGTGACAACTGAGCTCATACATGCGGGCAGCGGTCCTATTTATACGTGTCCAAGGGGACAGGGGACTTGGCGCCAAAAGATCCGCGCATGCGCACTACAGGGGGTCCGACGTCAGAGGTCCGGACAGGTGCGAGGGGACCTGGCGGGCAAAGATCCGCGCATGCGCACTACAGGGAGGACTTCGCGCCAAAAGATCCGCGCATGCGCACTACAGGGGGACCTACGTCAGAGGTCCGACAGGTGCGAGGAGGCCAGGGAAGAGGCAAGGGGGCTTCGCGCCAAAAGATCCGCGCATGCGCACTACAGGGGGGACCTACGCCAGAGGTCCGACAGGTGCGAGGAGGCAAGGGAAGAGGCAAGGGGGCTTCGCGCCAAAAGATCCGCGCATGCGCACTACCAAGGGGGCTTCGCGCCAAAAGATCCGCGCATGCGCACTACAGGGGGGACTTCGCGCCAAAAGATCCGCCAGGTGCGAGGAGGCAAGGGAGGAGGGGAGGGGACCTCTAGGCACGAGCGAACGACGACGCGAATCGACCGCCCACGAAGCCAATCGACGGCGTAAACAAGACCGCGGAGGCGGCTCAGGCGAATTTCGCCACACAATCATAAATGTTAAAATGATAAAAGCTGATTAAAAAACCGAGTGAAACGCCGTTTTTTGCCAAAAAACAGAAAAGCTGAGAAAAACGACAAGAAAACCGGAAAGCGAAATCAATTTTGCTTGGATCTACATCGTGCACTGCATATTAAAATTGAAAGATGCTTACGCAATTCTATTTTCGGATGACGTTTAAATTGTCAAATCGTGAAGTAAATTGGCTGAAATCGTGAAAGTACAGAGACAATGATTGTACGGGATTTAAGATGACACAAAATTACAGAAAATAATTATGGACAGTTGGCCTAAGAATATAGCCTAATACAGAGTTTCATAAAACACTCATAAAACGAGACGTAAAATGAAAACAAAAAACACACGGAATTTTTTTGGGAAGAATAAAAAAACGAGGGAAAGTGTTTTTTTAACAACTATGCATGGCATTGCATTAACTTCTTATCATCATGCGTATGGCCGATTACCTTTTAGTTGGAATTGATCCTTGACTCAAGCCTTTGCGAATCCGGTTTATCAGCCACAGCAGAACAACTACACCTAAAATTGTGCGGCGCGGTGGTGTAAGTCCTTCACTCGCAATTGCTCAGCGATGCAGTGTCCGTGCTGTAGTCGGGAGCGCCTCTGCGTAGTGAACTTGAAGGGGCGCTATAACAAGTAGCCTACACTTACAAACGTATATTGCAATTGGTCAATGTGAAAACAAATATTACAAATACTGAGAGGATTGGAAGCATTTCTCGTGTGACAGAGAGATATTTCAACACTGCATAGGGTACTCTTTTTTCTATCAAGTCAACATCTAGAAAACAACATACATGATTGTGTCATATAGGCTATCACTTAGTTTTTAATAATTACGAATAAAATAAAATAATATATTATTAAGAATAACAAATCAAATCAATTTTGCACTAAAAGATTCACTTCCTTCTCCAACTTCTCGTTTTCTCATTTCTGTCTTATAGGATCCATCAACCTTTGAAGGATGTTTTAGTAAAGGTAAGCTACTAGCCTACGTCACTTTACAATTATTATTTCCATAGATTATAAACTTAAAAGTTCTGTGAATTCTTCACATCCTATGTTTCATAAAATCACCCGGAGTCGTCAACAAAGTTGGTTCTACAAACAAGCATTGATTTGAGCGGAAATTTCACTTTGTTGCTTCACAAAAATATACATGTTTTTACAACATTGTTCTCGACTTACCTCAAATGCGTCAGCGAAAGATTTTTTATGTCAATACCACAACAGAATTTTGATTACGCAAGCTTACGCACTCATTAGTCAAGTCACCTGGCTACTTTATCAGCGTTTTGTTGCTATTCGAATACAGCTTCGATACGAATGCATCCCGACGGATGCAGTCTACCTTTCCAGCATTCCAATATAGAATTCTACGGTTGTATGGAAACGAATACTACTTCAAAATGTGGAGCGGCTAATGATCAGCTTGCTGACTGCATAGCTCCAGCAGGTTAGCCTTCGCATTGAAATTTCCTTTGAGAACTATGAAAAGTTTACAATGATAATTAGAATTGTATGCATGAAATTAATTAAACTTGAAACACTCCAGCGATGCAAATACAACACTTTAAGCATGTTTCTGTTGAAATGCAGGCTATTTTGTTCAGCAAGATATTGTGAATTGGACAGCCACAGTGCCTGAACCTCTGCCATGCATTAGCAACTGGATCATTTTAATGCAACACTTCACGGGATCTGTGGAATTCAATCGAAACTGGACCGAGTACAAACGCGGATTTGGTGACATCCGCGGGACAGACTTCTGGATTGGAAACGAGAACATGCATTTAATTACCAATGCGCCTGCAATCACTTACAGACTACGTGTGGAGGTAGTTTCATTTCTAACAAAGTATTGTTTATCTCATAAGTTGAGGCAGCCGAGTTTCATTAAGCTTATGGGCTTGTCGGCTAAATTATTTCATTTTACGATGTGATCAACAGATTTACAGATTTTGGGCTAGCCGTTAGCGCAATTGTTGTTTTTTGGTTCTGCTGAATTGTAGCCTACACCTGTCATTACATATGTTACTGAACTTCTGCAGTAAACAATGAAGCTGATTGATTGATTTATTGATTGGGATATGGCTTTGAGTCGACAACAGAGGTATTATGTAAACTACTAGCCTAATCTTAAGAAAATACCAAGCTGTTTCGTATGCCTGTTATTCTATCATCGAAGTCCTCTGTCAAGAACCTCTCTCTTCTACAGTTATTTTTGAAACTATAAAAATGTTGTCACACGTATACGATGCTACACTGACTACTCAAAATTATTGCATATTGCTTCAAAAGTAGAACGGTCATAACTTATGTATCATCTTTTGACGTCACAACAGAATGTGTAACAGACATCGATATCCTACTTTTCAAAACAATTATCGAAAATGCTCTACTCTATCTGCGAATATGCTTTGCAATTACTGATTTTTATATTGGAAAATTATTGATGAAGGAACCTGAAATATACGAATAGTCTCCATAAGTCTTGCATAGTCTTCGTCAATATATAGTAAACTGCATTGGCCAATGTGATTTATTGTAGGTGCAAACCTGGTTGACTGAATTTTGGTATTACGCTGAATATGAAACTTTCTCTATTGACTCCGAAGCGAATCAGTACAAACTTCATTTGACTAATTACTCTGGAAACGCCGGAGATTCGCTGTCTAACGACACACTTGATCCAAATCATAATCATAATGGAATGAATTTCACTACTTATGACGCTGACAATGATTGGAAATGGGATGGATCTTGTTCCGAATTGTATAACGCATCGTGGTGGTTTGGTGATTGCTATTGGTCATGTCTGACTTGTAGTTATGGAACAAAGTTTTTTTCATGGTTCTCATTGGACACCTACGGTCTGCAGAGGTCTGGAAAACTTCGATCGGCTAGAATGATGATCAGAAACAACTATTAAACAAAAAGTGTTGCTGAATACAATTAGTATGCGCATTATATATGTAACTTGCGAAAATTAATTGTGGCCTAGGAAACTTTAGTATTGATATTTGACCAGTTGCTGAAGTGTAAAACATTTCTAATGATTATTCGAATGAACAACTTCGAATTTCATGCCACAGACAATTTTACAGCAAGATAATGCTTCTACTTTCACAGATTTAGAAAAAAATAAATTAAAAGGCGTGTGACAGAATTCTTGCGTACAAGGCATTGTCTCTAATGTAAACGCCTGTACTCCACTTATATCATCAGTGAACTACTGGTATAATTGTTTCCTAGAACATGGAATAAATTGGGCAAGACCTCTTTGTCCCCCGAGTCAGGACCGCCATGGCTCAATCCAGATCATTTGCCTGTAAGGGTCCGTCCCTAAGGAATGGGCTACCCCCCATCAGTTCGCTCTGCCATCCTCTGGTAGTGTGTCCTCGTCTTTCTCTCGTCTAAAAACTTGCCTTTTTCTCGGAGTTAAACACACTGGGAGCGCTTCTGAAAGGCTATTGCTGCGAGAAGCGCTTTATAAATGGTCAAATAAGATAAAATAAGAAGAAAACCGGAGGGCTCAAAGAATAGTTATTTACATTAGATTTGATGGTGGCAACTTATTTTTTGCTACTGTTAATAAAAAATAAATGGTAGACTAGAAGTGACGACATGATTCACCTGAATAAAGTACCCGGTAAATTCGTGATTTCCCTAAATGTAGGCCAGTGTTGAGAAGAAAAGAGCGCATGCATGTGGGTAAAAACTGGAAAATGATACACACATCCAATGGATTTGCGACAAATAGGAGTGGAGCATTGACAAAAAAGATTCGGATGTATGTGGTATCACACTGTAATAAGTAGTCTAGAAGAGTTCTCCCTGAACATTCCTTCTCGTCAACTCCACCATGAATTTTACAACTGTCAAAAATTCTGTCCGAACATTTCCGCCAGTCATAGGCCATGTTTTGTATCAACAAACACTACAATCAGTTTTATGTAGGTATATAGGCCTACTTGTCTTGTCTTGTCTTTAACCATCCTCGATTCGAGGGTTGGTCGCTTCATGGACATGCTTTCGCCACTTTTTCCTGTCCTCCGTCTCCTTCAGTATCCTCTCGAATGGTAGGTATATACTAAAAGAACTATATTTGAAATATGAATTAAGGTTATAATAAGATAACAAATAGTAAATTACTACTTGTGTCTTTAGCAAAGATTTTTAGTGCTAAGTTTCTGTCGGTGTATTTGCAACACACAAAGATTTCTCACAGCTAAGCTTATAGCGTTAGATGCAATTATTGCTTTCAAGTAGTTTTGATATCATGTTTTCGAAGACTTCGAAGCTGGAGAAAAATCCCACGAGTTTACAATGTGATTATGCCGATATGCCAACTCAATTCAGTTAGAACGAATGACTTTAACCTTTCAACATACGCCTTAAAACGTTGCCATATGAGAACTTTGGTCCTAATGGCATCAATGGACATAAGTAAAAAAGAGATGGCCTTTGAAATGCAGGGCGTGGAGAACAATGGGGAAATCAGCGGACGGAACAGAAAACAATTACAAAAGAGGGAAAGACTTAAAGAAGAAAGCGTTCAGGTACACACGACAGGAGAGCTAAATCTTACAAATAATAAAGGTAGAACACACCGAGAGAAGACTCACTGCTAAGACCGGTTATCGAAAGAAAATCGGGGGAGACGAGCAAGAGGAAGATAAAGACAGGGGTGGATCCTGAGGGAGTCAATTCGGTCATTGTTCCTCCCCATTCAGAGATTTGCACAGGTCGGTGCCCTCCAACAGGTTTCAACAAGCTTTCAATGAATGCAGCGGCAAAAGGTGAGAGAAAAAGTAGCATCTTATGACTAAGAAATAAACAACAACTCATCAGATATCAAATATCTGGAAGAAAAGTTTTTAAAACTCACATGATTTTTGGACCAAAGACCAGCTAAAAAAGGTTTTGACCCAATACGAAAAATGTTTGCGCCCTATTCGAAATTTTGTTTATTCGCCTCTGAAACAAGACAGTTGACCCTGAATTTGACGATGACAGATGGATGCAGAAAGCTCAAGCAGAGGTTCAGCAGCGAGAGGAGGGCTATGACTGATTATGAACATCCAAAAAGAGGCAAAACACCGGAAGATGGGCTCGGTTTAACAACGGACTTTCGACGTTGTGTTGCTCAAATTTTCGGAGATTCCATGGAAACTAACCATCTTTTCCAACGTTTACCATTATAATATAGGTTCTCAATTACATAGGTCTACAGCCTTCTTCCCTTGTTTACTCGCTCAGTCTGAACCTGCTAAGATTTAGCTGTTCCGGACTTGAAAACATTTGATATTGTACACTGATTTTCACACATTAAGAGATGGCTTAACCCTGCGGTGCCTGCCTTCTTTGTATTTCAAGCGTCAGACAAGTACGACCACCCATTAAAATAAACGCCGTCGACAATGTTCATGAAGATAGATTTGCGCTAGACTCTAGTAGTCTGCTGGACGTCGTGATCATTGTGACACACTTCATTCAGGAAACTAGTCAATTCGTCTTATTTCTTCAATTAAATCTGGAATATAATATTTTGCACTTATGGCTTAAGTCAATGTCGTTGAAATGATATCTACACATTTTCACAGATAACTTTATGGATATATAGGCATGTCTTTGAGTTCGACAATTTTAAAAGTTTGAATTTGTCATTCTTCAGGATTTGATTTTTAGCTGCAATTGCTGATGCCAACTGCAAACATCGTTTCCAGACTGTTGAGCTACTTGAAGCCTTTTTTGTTTTTATAAATGCTTTTCTACAATGCAATACAATACAATACGAACAGCAAGCGTGTGACAAATCAGACAAGATCAGTGAAGGCATTTTGATAAGACAATTGCTAAGATATAATTCATGTAAGCAAAAAGAATTGCATCGCATCAACAAGAATGCATTTTCCACAAAACTGGGGTATTGTCCGTTTATGGCTTCTATGGATAGCCGGGGTAAAGAGCTGATGTGGGCTTATTATCAGGTGAGGTGGTTTGTACATTAAGTGCTGTATTGACAATAACTATTATGGGTGGAGGAACAGTTACGGTGGTTTGCACAGGACTGGAGCTGGGTGCTGTCGTGGTTGGTGCTTCGGTAGAAGTTGTGGTCGCTATTAGAGACGTAGTTCGTGCTGTAGTCGTGCTCACTGCAGGAGAGCCGCATCTAAACACAAATGAAATAATTATTAATCATCACATATCATAGATGCAATACAAACAACAGGTTATGACAACGTACACGAAGAAGAGAAAGTGCGGTAAGTTTTCTGCGCAATATGAATTGCGGGACCTTGAAATTAGTAAATTCAATTTAACGACCGCAATTAAAGCAGCGATACGAGCAATGCTCATTACAGCTTTCATAGCTACGAAAAGTATCGACTCTGCGTTTATATCAACACTCATGGAATTGTAATCTAGTGCATGTGCCGAACTGCATATGGGAATGCTTTCTGCCAGTTTCTTAGTCGAACATGCCTACAAAATTTCGACCTCATTACAGCGTTTTGCACAGGTTGAGCGAGGTTCGCCTTGCAACTAAGTCTCATCACTCGGCAATTAAAAATAATATTATTATAAAGCAGTTGTTATTTAATTTCTGAGTTGTGGACAAACAACTTTCATCAAAATAGGTGGTTAAATCGTTGCCGTGATCAAAGGCTTTGAATATAGGCCACATGTAGGTGAGAAGTATAGGTGGGTATTGCTTTCATTTATGATAGGCGCAGTGGCGTAGCAAGGTCTTGGGGGGCCCCTGTGCAGTGCTTAGGTGGTGGGCCCTTAAATGCTTGAAACCCCATTCGATTTCAAACAACAAAGCTTAAGCTTGGTTCCTTTACGAAATTTGCATATTTAACACCAAAGTTAAATGAAAATAAACTAGCCACAATTTTTTATATTATTTTAACAAATTTATAAAATGAAACATTCCGGCTGAAACCCAACATATTACAGAGTGTGTACGCTGAAGATGTAGGTTTGAATACGTTCTGAATATCCTTAAAGTAAAAAATTGACTCTGACCTCGGGGGGCCCCTGACAGCCGGGGGCCCTCGTGCACTGCACAGGTTGCACGCCCTATTGCTACGCCACTGGATAGGCGAAGTGAAAGTACAGCCTTTGATTCACGCCGCGCGCTTATGTCGGCGCGCATTTGACCCATGTGGGCTTTGTCGGCGCGCTTGTGTCCTGTGCGCTAATGACAGGGTACCTTCCTTAATGGTTGATCTCGCTAGTAGGCTATTTATCGTGTACCGCCTGTCTCGTGTTGTTCCACCACTGTACAGCCTGATCTATTGTTGTGTACTAAATAAATTATGTTTGCACATCAAACTTGGTATGGACGCTATCACGAAATTGGTTAAAGTTTCGCAATGATTAAAACCGTTATTAAACACTCAGCAAAATGAAATATGAGTGTTAATGTTCAGATAAAATTTATAAAACATTTTTATAAATGTTTAACACGGATAATGGAAGTTGATAACGTCTCAAAAGAAAGTTGATGGGTTGGTAATGCACATGTACCATATCTTTCGAAAATCCTATTCAAACAAAAAATATTCGGTTATCTGTAAGACAATAATTATAAGATCGGTAGTCAAAATTTGTAAGTTACAGATCCTGAGTTAAGCTGGGGAGGTCCTGTTATTAAAGCTTTGTGGGTAGGCCTACCTGTATACTGTGAAGTTTTTGCAACGTGATTGAACAATCTTGCACAATATGTCCAAGTCAGAGCGAAAGTAGTCTGGAACATTTGTGCACTCCGCTGAACTCGTAACTGGAACATGCAGACCTTGGCAGCCAGAGCAGGTCACCAGCCTTGTCATTTTTCCACTGCTGACGATGTCAATCTTGCTGACAGTTCCAAGAGGACCGCACTTCAACAAAATTGACGATATTTAAATTTGCATAACAATTAGCTTTACAGCACTGAAACAAAGAAGATGTTAGCGGCGTGTGCAATTTGCAAGTTGTTTTCTGTAAAATCATGCAGCTTGCGCCCGCGCGCGTATTCGGAAGTTGGTTAAGAGTTTAATTAAACAGACGTTAACTATGAACTTTGATTGTTTTTCACATGAAGGTAATCTATGAAGAAGAGATCAACATGTACATGGAATCTGAAATGGAGGAATCGAAAGATAAATGAACGGCTACAGTGAGTGATGACAGTCTAGTTACGATACACGTAGCGATTTTACGGTCTCATGCATATCCATAATACACCGTGAGTCAAAAAAAACTAAGCCAAATTGTTTTTCATAAACCTCTAATGCTTGATCAAATATCACGCTAAAATTTTCCAAATATTTAGAGAATTGGACCAAAAATATAAGTCCAAAATTTCATGAGATAAAGTTGAACGGATAAAAAGATATGAATCTTTCAACTTCATATGACGAAATTTCAGTTTACAAGCAATTTTCTGTCACATTCAATGAAAAGTAAGCTAAACTGTTTTTCTTGTAGGCCTATCTCTAATGCCTGATGATTAATCATACTAAAGATTTCCAAATATTTAGAGGATTGAACCAAGAATAGGATTCCAAAATATCATGTCATAATTTTGAACGGATTGAAAGATATGAATTTTTCAACTTCATCTTCCGAAATTTCAGTTTTCAGAAAGTCTGTAATGGCGTTCTTTGTGGTTTCGACGCTTGATAGTTCCCAATTTTGGTCTTCAGTGACCCTGGAGTAAAAATTAATGGAGCCTATTATCGCGACGTTCTGCTGTCACAACATCTTCTACCTGTAATCAGAAATCTAGCCCCAGAAGGCTGTTTCTTTTTCAGCAGAACAGCGCCAGCCCACTGAGCCAAGGAAACCATCGAAATGCTGACAAGAGAGACGCCAGACTTCGTTTCTCCCACATTTTGACCTCCGAACAGCCCAGATTTGAATCCTGTCGACTATAAAGTGTGGTACGTAATGCAAGACCGAGTCTACCAGACAGCAATCCATGATATAAACGATCTGAAGCAACGCTTGTTGGATGTGTGGGATGGCCTGAACCAGAGGATAATCGACGATGTTGCCTAATGGCGCCAGCGCCTCCAGGCTTGCGTGCAAGCAGGAGGAGGACATTTTGAGCATCTTATTTAATTAAATAATCAAACCATACTATTGGAGTCATATTGTTAGTTCAATTCTCTACATATCTGGAAAGTTTTAGAATGATTGATCATCAGGCATTAGAGATATAAGAAAACATTTGATTGAATCTGACAGAAAATTGCTTGTAAACTGAAATTTCGGCATATGAAGTTGAAAGATTCATATCTTTTTACCCGTTCAACTTTATCTCTTGAAATTTTGGAATCATATTCTTGGTCCAATTATCTAAATATTTGTAAACTTTTAGCGTGATATGTTATCAGGCATTAGAGATTATATGAAAAACAGTCTGGCTTAGTTTTTTTTGAATCACGGTGTATAAAGTGACTAACCGTGCATGCTGGAAGAGGTTGTTTTCTTGCAGCTAGATCTTTAATCTTTGCTTCTATGGCCTGTTGTCTTGGCAGAGCCTGCTTACAGTATTTCTCATCGTTGTCTCTGGAGTACCCGGTTTTATCACCGGAGCCACTGGATTTATCACCGGAGCCACTGGATTTATCAGGTCCAGCCTGAACCTTCGTCCGTAAAATACCAGAGCTCACCAAAACCAACAAGATCACGATGTAGACAGCGAGCATCTTCGCGAAAATATGAGATTCGAAGCAGAAATGCTTGCAGATTTTTCGAAAGCCGAAGACCTATCTCGAATGCAGTTACAACAGACCTCTGCGACAACGGCTGAAATATTTATACAGTCAGAGAATCATGCATGGTTGTCAAAATGCACAAAAGAGTTGAGTTTTATGTGTACTTACCACCAGTTCTTTTATGAATTATTCATTTAAATAATTTCTAAATATTGCCGTTATTCTACGTCACTACGCGAGAAGTCACACACAGGTGTATCCTGCCAGGACTCAGTAATTTTTATTCAGCATGCTTATTTAGGTCTACAGTCAGAACATTGTTGCTTTTTCGGAGCATTATTCATGCATTATGCTGACAGCTAAATTGCGCTTCTGTTTTCAAGTCGAGCTGTGAATGATATAATGATGTAATTACAAAGCTGTCTGTTCAGTTGGTAGTTAAGTTTAATTAAGATTACTGCATAACATGTACATGTAAGGCGCAGTGCGTCTTGCAGGCGTTTCATTAAAGAAAAGATATTATTATTATTATTATTATTATTATTATTATTATTATTATTATTATTATTATTATTATTATTATTATTATTCAATTTTTCCGTTGCTTATATGATTATTGTTAGGATGCAGTTTTTGGAAAGCATCAAAATGCGCATAGTACCAGCAAGATTATTTCGGTTCTGAGTGGTTTGCACATGAGAGCACAAGCATAGGTGCAATCACGTCCTAAAAGTTGGAGGGGACCATAATGAATCACGTCCTAAAAGTTGGGGGGGGGACCATAATAATAAAGTTAGGGGAACACTCAAAAGTTGGGGGGGGACGCGTCCCGTGGGTCCCATAGGGTGGTTGCGCCTATGATCACAAGGCAAACATGATTGAATACAACATATTGGACAGCAGACTATATTGCCATCTGAGTAACGCTGCTATAGCTGAAACAAAATGGAATAGAAGAAACATTGAATTTAATTCATTCGACTAAAATCTATAAGCCTAATCGATCAATACCCAGTCAACAAAGTTATGGATCAGAAATGTAAGGTTCGGATTCTGTTAGTGCAGGTCATAAATCACAGTCTATATATAGCAGAACACCGAGGTCCAAGTGGCAGCTTCGTTTATAAATATCTTGCAATCGGTCGAAAGCGTGGAAAGACAACTTTGTTTGAAAACTTCCAAGTAATAAATTTTAATGCTTGTAGGTTATTCAGGTGGTTTACTACAGACGATGAAACCTGAATAGAACGATTAGTACCTAAGTCCTGCATGTATAGGGCCTACATGCTGTTCAAACCGATAAATATGTGCTTATGACTTTGCCACCTGCCACAAGTATTCTGGTCTGCATTGTCACGGGGAGTCGCTAGTTCTTTAGGAGGTTATCATCCACATGTACGTATTCAGACGTCTCCTTTGTTCGATCGGCATCGTAGGCGTGTTGCTGCATCGCATAGATCTAATAATAAAACTAAATGCAACATCCGTCATTACCAATGAAATTAAATAACCCCATCGGGAACTGCAAACATTGATGGAACATATAACTTTAAGAAGAATGCTCCCATCCGAATAAAAGAGTGGGCTGGCTGCAACGGACAGCTGAAAATACAGCTGGATTGCCAAGAGTAAATACTTCAACCACACACAACTACTTAACTTAATCTCCCGTAGTCTGTTTAAGCACATCCACTAACATACCATTTTATATGATTGCGTTGTGTCAGTCTCCGTAGTTATTGGCTAATAATTACAGTGTAAAATAAAATGTCTGGCTAATATCTCGAGATTTCTACAGCGCATAAAAGCGAAGTCGCGGGAGCCAGCTTATTCACAGGTGCCTAATCCCAAAAAAATCGATAGTTGCGTCTGTATGATGGATGGATTGATTGATTGGTGTAGAAGATGTTGGAATCACGGACACAATAATTACGCGAGTGAATCTGTTCATCACAAAACTGCCTTTTAGATACTTACTGACTGGCAAAAAATATGACTGTGGGCGCGGTGGTGTAGTGGTGGGCTATAGGTGCCTTGGAGTCGGAGGGTTCCAGGTTCGAAACCACCTCAAGCCGTCGTGTAGGGACCTTGAGCAAGTCCTTCACTCGCAATTGCTCGTGCGCTTAGGCGTGAAACTCCGATACAGTGTCCGCGTTGTAATTTGCAACGCCTCTGAGTTGTGAGCCTGAAATGGCGCTATATAGCAAACGAGAGAAACAATATGAGTATAGAAATGAGACCAATGACGCCCTAGAAATGAAAGGCCTGGACTTAGGGCAAAGCTGAGACCAACACGCCGGAGGGTAGTAGCATTTTTAAACGCAAGAATGATCATTGCTAACGCAGGTCACCAAGAGTATCAATCAACTAATGATCAGAATTCATGTGGCGCCTCATCAGAATACTGACCAGCGGCGCTCCCGGCCATAGACGCAAATTTCTATTGTGACGGTGGTGTCCAGTCACCACCACTTTTAAAAGTGATGATGATAATCACCACCACTTTTCGGTCCGGCCAAAAATATATTTTCAGCTTAAAATCATCTGGCTGTCTAGCCCAGAAGTATTTTATGAATACTTAAAATCGCAATATTCCCTTTCGTCAGACAGTCCTTACTAAGTCTCATATTTATATATAATTGGTTTCATAATTAGGTGAAGTCGTCAATTTTTTTATATATAATCTGGATTTGATAGACCTCCTGCGAAATCGAGTTTCCATAGATGGTCAAATTATCAAATTCATTTGGAAATATTTTAACATGTAGCCCACTTTGCGACCTAAAGTGGCAGATAAAGCATTCTAAATTCGTATTAAAGAAGATATAGAAGAAGTCGATGGAAGAGAGAAGGACGAGTAGTGAGCAGATCTACATAGAAAGAGTCAGCACAAATACTTGGAGAAAAGTTAATCGCGTGCTCCCTACACAGTGTGTAAGCCCTATGCAAGAATCAAGGTATGGCTAACTGTCACAGATGGTCAGCAAGCTTACGGCATGATGTTTGAAAATATCTCTAGACTAAAAAAATTTAACTGCTAGACAAATGAGCTTAGAAAACTGTCTGGCAAAAGATGAAAGCACATAGCCTACTGTTCACTTTGAATTTATGTTCTTTGATTTCCGCTTTCAAGGCGACAGACAGTTGAATTCTTGCTATTCTTATAAGCAGTTTAATGACTTCATACATGCTTTAGTCACAAGATTGTCAGGCAAAGAGTGGAGTGTTAAGAGCCGCTGACCGATTCGTTGACTTCAACAGAAGAATAACTTTAGACTTATTTGACAGGACAGACTATAACAGTGACGTAAGCTTATAATTCCAGTCCAATATTTCCTCATCAGTGCAGCATTGTGAGGGTCATTGGCTAACTGTCAAGTGATCTGTCAAAGGGGCTACAGATAGTACAGAAACATCAAACACACGCTGCAACGAGGCACAGTAGGTCCTATTGCAAACATCAAACAGCTATAGTAATACTGTTAGAAATCGAGTGTTGTTTGGGTGCATTGAATGAGGCTTCAGTTATGATATAAGTGGCCATCGTGCGCGTCTTTTCATTTAAGCACCTAGAAGGAAGTACTCAAAGTCGAAACTTTGTCGTTTTGGGTCTGAAAATGAAGCAATTAGCTGCTTACGTTAAGGCTTCAAATGTTGCTGTACCTTTTCTATATCTCTTCGCTCTGCTAAGCGTCATGTTGCATCCGGCTACACTTGGTGGTTTGTCGACAAGAAGATTTGTTGTGTCGGTACAAGGAAAGAACCGATGCCCAGATTTCTGGTCACTAGGATCCAGGAGAATTGTGATGTTGAGGTCTCATCTGGAATGCGCCAGATACTGCGCCCTGTGGTCCGAATGTCTTCATTACAGTTACCAAAGAAACAATGGAGGTTGCACTCTGTACTCGATGACTCCTGCCAAACTCTACCAAGCTGATGAATGCATTTTTATGCTGGTTAGTTGAACATCTCGTCAAATACAGACAACTTTGATAAAAATCTATGTAATCGACTTAGTATGCCTACTCTTCAACATTGGAAAATGAAATGTTGACAAAATTAGGACCAGTAATAAAATGTGAAAATTACGTTTCCCATTAACGCGTAAATGTTGCACTTGTTTTTGTTTTCACTAGCTGCGAATGAATTCCAGGCAAGAACATAGTTCCGTCGCAATCCCTCTTTGTGATAAATCGCAAAGACATCCAAGTATCAACAGATACCAATTTCTCTAAATTCGTTTCCTGTCCAGAACTACAATGCAATGCAGTCGACTTAGAACTCTTGTACGAATTAATTCCTCTATGCAATACACCCTTCTCTCAAATCATAACTATCACAGTTTTCAGCACGAAGTGCATTCATTCATTCATTCATTCATTCAAGAATTTATATAGCGCTTCTTCAAGGGGACTACTCAGAAGCGCTCCCGACTCTAGCACGACAAAAAAGGACAGTTTTGAGTTTAATTGTGGGATACCTTATTATTTCCTGCTTGCGGTGACAGTTGCCAATCTTTGACTAACAGATATCAATGGACGTTCACGTATCTTTAATTATATGAAAACTCAATTATTCCTCAAATTCTCGCCGACCTCAGAAGCGTGCTAGGGTTTGGCTGATTACATTTCAAAAATTGGTCATTAACCCAAACCGTTGCTGTCACGGTTTTTTTATGCATAGCAGTATGGTCGAAAACAGATTGAAGCTGACCAATATGAAAACAACTACTGCAAACACAGAAAAGACAAGAAGCATTTCAAGTGCAACAGAATACATTTCAGCACTGCATAAGCCTACTCTGTTTTCTACAAAGTCAGCACTTTGTAAACGACAGACATGTTTAGCCAAGCAATTTATTCTTGATTTAGGACTTATGAAAATAGGTTCAAAAATATTAAGTCTAACAACTCGAATTAATTACGTATTGAAAAGATGTCTTTCATCCTCAACTTCTAATTTCCTCAATTTATGTTTTTAGGATCCGTCAACATTTGAAGGATGCTTCAGTGCAGGTAGACTATTGGCTCACTTAACAATAATTGGTAGGCCTAAAGAGACATAAACTTTAAAAAGCTGTGAATTCTGCAGCATCTTTGTTCCACAGAATCAGCCAGAGACGGCATAAAAGTTGGCTCTACAATAGAGCACTGATTTTTTTAATGAAAATCCACTACTTTGCTCTATCAAAAAACCATGTTACAGTATCAGTGAAATACTTTTGACATCAATACCACAATCAATTCATGTGGTTACCTTATCAGCATTTTATTGTTAAATTCGAATACAGCCTCGATGCGCAGGAATCACGATGGATGCATTCTACCTTTCCAGCATTCCAATACAGAATTCTACGGTTGTATGGAAACGAATTCTACTCCTCAGTGTGGTGCCGCTAATGATCAGCTAGCTGACTGCATAGCTCCAGCAGGTTAGACTCTGCATTGCTATTTTCTTTGAGAACGATAACAAATTCTATGTATTTTGAATGTATGTTATTCCTCTGCTGCTAGACTTATCGCACGACTTCCTCGATACTCGCACATCTCTACATTCACGACTCATGACCTTCACTGGCTTCCGATCTTTGCCCGAATTAGATACAAGGTATTACTCCTAGTTACTAAGTGCCTGCAGGGCTTAGCGCCTAAATACCTATGCGACTTAATGTGTAAGCCTCTTTCTGCAAGATCTTCACGCCCTCTTCGTTCTGCCGACCGCTTTGATCTATTTGTACCCAGATCACGAACCTCATTAACCCAACATCGAGCTTTTGCTATTGTTGGTCCTTTAATTTGGAATCGCCTCCGTTCTGAAATTCGTGGCAGGATTCTTGTAGGAAATTCACCTGCATCTTTTCGCTGCTTGAAGACTTCTCTTTTTTCAGTGTTTAATCTAGACGTCTCTGAGGGGGGGAATATTTCCCCCATGATTGACATTTCCCCCAGAAAAATCTGACGAATTGATATTGGTTTTTAGTTACTGTTTTCATCATTGTTTTACACGAAGTGTCATAATATGCCGTGATATTATTTATTATTATATGATTATAATGACATTATTTACTACTATAATATATGATACTATCATGTTAAGATGACACCTTAAAATGCAGCCATTGCAATGTGGAAATTCAAAAATTTTCTAATGGGTCACTGAAAATGGACAGCTGTTTTGTTAGGACGACACCTTAAAATGCTGCCATTGCAATGTGGAAATTCAAAAAGTTTCCAATGGGGAGGGGCGCATCCCATCCCCATACCCCTCCCCCTCCCAGTCTCGGTGCTACTTCGGGCGCTCAATTGTCTCCCCCCAGAAACCTCAATTGCCCCCCAGAGGAGGGGACTAGATTAAACACTGCCTGTCAAGCTGAGAGCACTTCTGAATAGCTCTGCTGTGAGAAGCGCTTTGCAAATGCTTTTTTTAGATTAGATTAGATTAAATTCCTTAAGCTGAAACACTTCAGTTGGCTAATGCAATTAAAAAACTTTTAAAATTATAAGAAATTTCTCTATATGTTCAATTTAGAATTGCAAGGCTCTTTTAATTTTAAACACTTTTGGAATACAATGTAATAACTTTCAACATGTTTCTGTTGCAATGCAGGTTATTTTGTCCGGCAAGATATTGTAAATTGGACAGCCCCAGGTTCTGAACCGCTGCCATGCATTAGCAACTGGATCATTTTAATGCAACGCTTCACGGCATCTCTCGACTTCAATCGAAACTGGACCGAATACAAACGCGGATTTGGTGATATCCGCCGAACAGACTTCTGGATTGGAAACGAAAACATGTATTTAATTACCAATGCGCCTGCAATCACTTACAGATTACGTGTGGAGGTAGTTTTATTTCTAATCAAGTATTGTTTTTCTCATAAATTGAAGCAACCGAGTTTCATTTGGTCAGTTTGCAAATATATTTACGATGTGATGAACACACTTTGTTAGTTTGCAAAGCAGCACAGTTATTTTATATCTACGATGTGATGAACACACTTGGTTAGTTTGCAAAGCAGCACAGTTATTTTATATCTACGATGTGATGAACACACTTGGTTAGTTTGCAAAGCATCAAAGTTATTCTATAATTATCTACGATGTGATGAACAGTTTGCATAACTGTTTACATAATTGTTGTGTCTTTGGTTCTATCAATTGCCACTGTCATTATCATGTATTACTGAACCTCTGCTGTGAATAATGATCGACTGAGATAATTTATATCTTCATGACGACAGCAAATCACATTGTAAAATACTTAGAAATTCGTAGAAAAATAAGTTCGAAACTGTGTCGTATGCCTGTTAACTGTCATTGAAGCTCTCTGTTCTTGGTCCAGCTCTTCTCCAACAGTTGTTTTGAGACCATAACATGTTGTCACACATGATAAGGAATATCTTTATAGTTAAACGATGCTTCGCTTCGATTACACAGCCATAGCCTATATTCTTATCGTTTCGTGGCTCCAGTTTGACCTTCAAACCGCATGCCAGAAAAAACTATTATGAAAATATTTGTGTGATAGCCTGATAGGCTTATATATCGATGCTCTTTTTTCCCAGGAATAATTTGGAAACCTCAACACTTTCTTCAAAATAATGTTTCACAATTCATGATTTCATCTTGCAAATTGTGTTTGTAATTGCTGGAGGTTCATGAAACACGAAATGTCTCCATAAAATCTCGCATAGGCTATGTTTCGTCAATGCAGTAAAATGCGTTTGACAATGTGATTTATTTCAGGTGCAAGCCTGGTTGACTGAATATTGGTATTACGCTGAATATGAAACTTTCACAATTGACTCCGAAGCGAATCAGTACAAACTTCATTTAACTAACTACTCTGGAAACGCAGGAGATTCGCTGTCGAACACCACAATTACTCCAAAGTATAACCATAATGGATTGAATTTCACTACCTATGACGTTGACAATGATTTGAAACGAAATGGATCTTGTTCAGCAATGTTCATCGCCGCGTGGTGGTTTGGCAATTGCTGGTGGTCATGTCTGACTTGTGGCTATGGATCAAATAATTTTTCATGGTACACTTTAGACACCTATGATCTGCAGAAGGCTGGGAGACTTCGATCAGCTAGAATGATGATCAGAAGCAACTGATAGAGATAATTTTTATGAGCATCTTTGAACATATCAGGCATGTGTGTGTGTGTGTGCGTGTGTGTGTGTGTGTGTAACATGTGAAGATAAGTTGTGCCCAACTAAATGAAAAGTATATTGTTATACTAAATCTGGATCCAAACTTTGGACTTGTAAAAGGCTACAATATTTCTAATGATTATTTGAATGAGTATATTTGCGTTTTATGCTACAAACAATATTATAGCTATAGGGCTAGTCTATAACGAGTCGTCTTGTGGAACGCTTGAAACGTAGAATGTTTTGAAATGTACTTTTAATTAGATAGCATGTAAACAGAGTCGTTGTGTCTAAAGTAGAGTCGACTCTAGGTCAAACAATAATTATTTCAGAAAACATTATTCATACGCCTGCAACCCCACGTGTGCTGTTAGTGAACTGCCGCAGCGCAGGAATAAGCTTAACTAGTTCCTGGAACACGGTAATATAACAGTAGCCTACGAAAGTGGGAGGGACGCAAATGATAGTGAATTTCATTAGGTTTAAGGACACTCTAAGTTTCTACGAAGGAAGACTTTGGAAAACTAGTTTGCACACTATGTGCTCACTTAGTCTCCTCCCGTTTATGAAATAACTAGATGTGTAACCCGGCGCTGCCCGGGAAATTTAGGGTTTTCAACACTACTCCTCTGGGGTACCCAGCGTTGACCGCAAAATTTCCGGTTTTCGCCTCTTCTCCACCCCACCCCCGCTTCCCCAAAAGTCAAACATGACCCGGGTGTGTGTGCTGACTGTGGCTCAATACAATTATTGCATGCTGTCTGTTCTGTTAGTATAATTAATATTTCTGTGATCAGCGTTCTTGTGCATAATTGTAAACTGCAACCGGTTTCGGTTTGTCAACCAAATTGTTGACAAGCGGAAATTATTATTGGGCTAATATGACGTCATGCGGACTGTCGACTCTTTACTAATACCGCAATGCGGCAAACGGCTGATTAAATCTGATTAAAACGCTAATATTTCGGATTTTAAAGCGAATTGAAAGTTGAAAATAATTGCGTTGACCTTAAAGTTTGGGTAATAATAAATTTCAAAAAAATTGTTAAACCGACGCTCTGTCATTTCCGAGACTACTGGGGCGAAGAGTCAAAATACATCCGGACACACAGACAAACGGAAGAACCAACTTTGAGAAATATATTAAAGATCAAGCAATAAAAATGTTTTATTTTGTAACCAAATTAAGTAAGTAGGTACTTTATTTTACTTTATTGAACCGCCTGAAAATTAAGAAAGTCAGATTTGCACATCGTTGCAACTCTGTTACAAAAAGAAGCCCTGCTGGGCTCAAAGAAATCCCGCTAGCCATGGACATCAAATTATCGATTATTTTTATTATATGTGGTGGCCTCAATAAAGCTCTACCAATCTACCACACATATGCAACACATAGAGAGAGTAAGGAAAAAGACAGAGCAAAGCGAAGCAACATAAACTAACATTATGGAAACAAGGAAAAGGAATCTGAATCACTCAACAAATGATTTAGAAAAAGAGAACACAAATACTTGGATACTGAGATACTCTAGTACATTGCACTTAGGCCCACAGGTCGAAAGGTGTGGGTTGGACAAGACAGCTTGCATTTTATGAGGTAGGCCTATCTTCTACTTAAAAGGCGCTTTATTTGCTTTCAAAATCTATTATAATTATGCTGGGGATTACCTATTTTTGTGGAATTTTTCTCAAGTGGCAGCTCCAATTAATTTGGAAGAAGGAAGAGAAAAGGTAGGGGTAAGTGGTGCAAAAGTGGCAGGGTAGGGTAAGAGTGGCATCCCCACTTCCGAAGTATGTACTTATTTTCTGAAACCTTTACCTAGTGCGAACATAGACTATCACTAAGTGTTATGTTTTCATAAGGCAAGAGTTTTCAAAAGTTGAATGGTAAAAATTTTATATCATTTTTTCGATTTTTCGCGTTATTTGCAACTCTCGTGAGTATCATAAATATGTTGCTCACTTTCAGTATTAATATCGCACTTGTTAAAGTTTTATTTTGTATTATGCAGGAATATGTGTTCTTTTAAATGCTAAAAGTTTTATGAAATTAGGCAACGCAATAATGTTGATAGATACTCGTAATTATGAGCACCCAAATCGGGGCAAAAGTAGCATTGTATGCCACTCTTGCCCCCGTTTTACGTGCCACTATTGCCCCATCACTGACACTTTTGCCCCAGCGGTATGGCAGTTTTGCCCCAGCGGTATGCCAGTTCTGCCCACAGGTAACCTACCTGTATATTAGTTTATTAATTGGTTGGCACTTTGGCGTTGTACATAATGTACTATGTGATTCAACGTTATATAAGCGTAACATTCAGCAAGAAATTCACACTGACGAAGTAGGCCATGCCAATGAAATGGTGTCTAGTGGAGATTTTTCGAAATGCCAGGCAGCGATAAAGCATGGAATTTCAAGCTATTGACCTAAGCCATTGGAATCCTGACTTTGTGCATGCCTTTATGCCTATTGACGTTTCAATAAAGCGTTGGAGCATGTCAGATCTCCAGTGACTTGGAGATCTGCTAGACCATGCAGTGCAGGATGAAGTGAAGAAGGCAACCAACGTTAGGTTGGAATCGGCCAATAACACAGAACGATCAGACAAACAAAAAGTGAAGAAACTTCAACAGGATATTCAATCATTAAATGCATTTGTATAGCGCCTCTTCGAGGAGACTACTCAGAGGCGCTCCCAACCTCAGCGCGGCCAAATAAAGCTGTCTTAAGATGAGAGAGGAAAGCCTAAGAATGACTTTTAGAAAGAGAGCAGAGTGTCAGAGGAAGGCCATTCCAGGTTGATGCATATAGTGGAAGTAGGCCACGAGCAAAGGGGGAACGAGAACAGACTTTTCAATTGAACGATAGAGCGAAATAGCGAGCACTAAGAGTAGAGTTACAGAGCTCTCAAAGGTAGGAAGAAGCATGGCCTAGCAGGCAGTGCCAGACTAGGGTAGAGATCATATTTTCTATTTGCTGCTTGACAAGAACTATAGTTGAGAACGTCAAGCATATAGCTGGAGATAAT
The DNA here is from genome assembly GCA_949752735.1 of Lumbricus terrestris. NCBI lineage: Eukaryota > Metazoa > Annelida > Clitellata > Crassiclitellata > Lumbricidae > Lumbricus > Lumbricus terrestris. Next base: position 31,452,970 of record OX457052.1, read on the forward strand.
GGCTGAATTTGGGTATGGGGTCAATTTGGCGGGTTGCAGAGAGCAGGACGCGATCAAGGCAACTCAGACAGGCACTCTTCCGTGCTCAACCAGCGTGCTGCCTTATGCAAGCATAGAAAGAGCAACATTAGTCAAGCCTGATGGTAACGAAAGAATGGACACGGGTAGCAGCAACAGTAGGAGTAAGCGAGCGAGCAACAGTGCGTAGTTGACGCAGTTAATGATAATAACAGACACGGCTGAGTGAGTGAATGTGTGGAGCAAAAGTGAGCTCTTGGTCCAGAGCGACACCAAAGTCACGGACTTTGGTTGAGAAGACATAATCAGGAAAGGCAGCACAAATATAGCCCATATTATACAGTGGCAACTTTAAAACAGGACACGAAAGTGAAAAAGTTCCAAATACTTAATACTTATGATGAAAAGAAAACTTGGAACATCATCAGAATTCAAAGGATCAATGCAAATCTCTAATCGCCCCGGAAAATCAGAGCTCCGTGCTCAACTACCGTGCTGTCTTGGGGAACCTGTGAGCCCTTACAACTGAGCAGTCAAAACACAAGATAGTGCAATTGATATTAAGGTAGCACCTACCTTTGAAAAGTCATATAAGAGTATCAACTGTCCATGTTTTTCTTTGACGAAATTGAGATAAGTGATTAGAGAGAAAGAAAAAACTGTTCCTGTTTGGTCCTTCCAGGAAATGTAAACATGATAGGCTACCAATGGGCTTAGCCCATTTTCCCCTATGAGGACATTCAGAACAGTGCTGCCACTGACTCCCAGCATAATGCTCAATGATTGCTCATCTGCGAAGAAGTTCAGAAAGTGATTACGCTCATAACCAGCATATCCTCACCTGTGAGAAATTCAGGCAAGTAAAGCAGCGTTTAGGAATAAAGTGGCTTCATTGTAAAGGCTTGACATCTAGTTCTCTTGTTCAGAAAAGCCATCGCCAGGTTCTGCTGCATACTGCTGCTGGCAAGCGTAAAAGAAGGAGCGAATATTTAGCGATGCTGCTTGAAGTCAAGTGCGTGCAAAGCAAGTCTATAGAGGAAACCATGCATAAGATGGAGCAAAGAGGGGGCTACCTTCTGCGATGGCAGGTACCTGAAAATGGAATGACAATGGAAGCCGAGAAATAAAAAAATGCATTTAAAACACAGAAAATTAAAAGTCACAATAGACTTATTTCTTGTGTGCTTTTGTCTTTGTTGTTTACTGACTAAGACTTTTGTCTTTTGACTAAATGTCAGAAAATATTTAACATTGTTGTGATTCTTGTGATTCAAGCTTAATACAGAGTGCCAATGCTACATGTAGATTGCTTAGCAAAACCGGTACTTGAGGGATTTCATGGGATGTATCTTCTCATTACACTATGCATTGCTGTGTGTAATAGTCCAATTTAATATGTAAAACATAAATTCCTGCTTATTGTTGTAAAGTAAAATTGTTGAAAACGTAGCCTACATGTATGTTACTGTCTCTGGGGGTACGAATGGCATGCCAATCTTGCCCTCAACAAGGGGTAAAAGTGGCATGATACTCATGCCCCACATGGTGGGGCAAGAGTGGCCTTTTGGGTGCCTCCACCCCATGCCAGATTTTGAAGAAGAAATCATATCCAGTAGCAATTTAAGCAATTTTATGGATGCACCGATGATCTACCTACACTACAAAACAAGTTTCATCTTGATATGTTGAATATTGCATATTTTATTCCACATTTTGTGACTTTATGCCACTCTTGCCCCCACCTCCCCTATACGTGCTAGTGCGAACATAAGCGCGGCGATACGATCTTGAGTTGCTAGTGAAATGTGAATGGAACTTAGATGAATGAGAGTTCAAAATGATTATTGTAAATAGATACCAGGATGTCTCACTCAAATAGATACATAAATTTCACTATTTGTGAGCACCAATCTGGTAAATTTTTAAATTTAATTGCCGGTGGTTTAGGTCAAACGCAATATTCTGCGTTGATGGTCAAATGAATAGTCATTAAACTTAGAGAAAAGTATCACTTGGAGAAGTCAAACTAAAAAATAATATTTTTGATGGTAGGCCTATACCCCGCTCACTTCACTAGATTCAACTAAATTTGTAGTATTCTGCGTTGATGGTCACGCGACATTAAATGAATATCTAACATTCGGATTAAACTGTATTATTCAATAGTGCATTCTCTCTCATTGTAACATGGTATGGGCTTCTACGTACGTTACAAAATTACATAGATTAAGTGTTTTGCAAAGAGATTTGCTCGTCCTGTTGCAGAATCTGCTTATGGCTCTCACACAGCTTGCATCTTCATTAAACTTAATAAGTTAAGATGTAAAAAATTTACCAGATGGTTGGCGGACGTTGACCGGTGGTTGGTCGCTGAGGGTTTGCCACGTTTACTTTCCTAAATTCAGTCCGAGACTTTCGGGGGTAGGTGTGGGTTCATTTTAGACCAAAAGCTCACTTTTTCCTTACACGAAAAATTATTAATAAGCTCATCCGCAGCTACTATGTTCCCGCTCATTCTCCCATGGGCGGAGACTTAGGGGGCAGGGGAACGGTCCCCCTCAATGGATGTGGTTGGGTACGGCGAATGCATTTGTCCATTTGTCCCCCCAATCGTTAAGTGTTAGGACACGCACACAATTCACGAAACACACTCCACTGTGAGGTTATAACGATAGAAGATAGACGAAGAAAGAGATGACTAAAAAAGGTCGTCAGAAAGCTTTGTAGGCAAAAAGTTGGAACATTTCTTCGGCGACTCAGCTATTCGTCCGCCCAAAATCTTCGGTCGCTCGTTTTCGTCCCTAGCAAGTCTCCGCCCTACAACGCTGCAACTTCCTTGGTAGCCATGCCCATGCTTTGATTTTCCGCCTTGACATGGTACACAATACAGTGACTACACAGTTCTGCTGCTCGTTTTAATGAGCGCATCACGAAGTATGACACAGTCTCAGTTTCCATGCGTGACTGCTGCACTGGCCTCCAGTCACTCAGTGTATCCCATATAGGATTACTGTACTGACTGGTCCGGCGGTGTCTTCTTGATGGCTCCACTGCCTACCTGTGTGGGTGGAGGAAGCTCAATGAAGCCGAAATATACAGTCAACCAGATATCTTTCAGTGCAGAAAGACCACGCTGAGCCTTGAAGATTTGATTGTATTCGAGCACATGGAGGGGACCAGTGAAGTTCATCACAAATAAAGGTACGAGAGAACTTTGGATGGTGGGCACCCAGTCTGGAAGTTGTATTGAAACCGAATGAAGAGGTGAGAAACGAACATTGGGAGGACCAACGAGTAGTCAATGTGAGAGCATAAAAAAGCATGAATTGAGGTAGTGAAGATGGAGGAAGAGACGGTACGATGAATGACGTCTGAGATATCTCAAATGAAAATATGAGTTTAGAGATGTGCTGAGGATGAGTGAGGAATGGCAATGTAATATTCGACGAAGAAGAAATGTGATATTCCTCTGTAACCTCAGACCAGAAATAAAGACTCAAACCCCCAGAAGAGTGCCACTTACTTTGAGTAATTCATTCACTTAAAGAATTTATAAAGCGTTCCTCCAAGACGCCCATTCAGAGTCGCTCCCTAGAGTCCCTACCCAACCACGGTGACACAGAAAAGTTTTAGGGAGCTTATAAACCACGTTAACGTGAGTAAGAATACAAAATATCGAACCGTACGTGCGACACATGTAATCACAATGAATTCAGTTGCCGGTATGAATGCTCGATTCCGCTGACGTTTCAGTTAATGCCAGACAATGAAATGTCCGCAATCACTGTTAAACTGACGACTATTATACAATAAATTCTACAGGGACGGTCAGTAAAATGGCCGTCGCCATCTATTCAAATGGTCTCTGAGGTTCAATTGCTGCTGTCTAACGACACTGTGTTAAGTGTGTCTTAATTACCAAAGATGATTACTGTCGCCCTCCTCCCTTATCCGGGCGTGGGACTGACACTCTAGCAATATATGATGGATTTTAGTTACTGTTGAACGCTGTCTTTCAGCTGTCACGGCTGCACTGTGAGACCACTACGACCCATACGAGACTAAAAGCCGTATTGTCAAAAACGCAGGCCTGTGTCAGTAATAAAACTGATTTTCTGATGTTGAAAAGCGTGATGCACCTTTGCAATCTGCAGCGACGGCAATTCGCTCAATCCGCTTTGTTTTCACAAGAATGGAGGAACTTCATTTTATGCTTATGGATTGGCCTAGTTGTATAATGTTGACACGTCAATGTCAGATTTGCACTTCTTTCACTAGAAACCATCGGTTTCTAGACCGCATTCCTTTGACGTTGGGTGCTTTCAAATGTTTGAAAACCATGCAGACCGAGTAAAGCTTTTGCGTTCTTTTGAATCTATAAGCCTATGACTCTGCCAGGAAAATACACGTAATTATAACATCAAATGAAGTAATTATGTCGAATTGTCGATGTTGTCTAAACTTCAGCCATAGTACATTCGACTGGCCTTCGCTGTGATGAAAGAAAGTCCATTCTCCAAAATCATCCGAAGTTTTCGAACACGCCATAAACGTGTAGCTTTTCTTCCATGCTGCAGAAACTGCTCGATATAATAGACTAGGGCTACTCCATGGGCCATACAATATGCATGTCTAGAACCATTGCCCGGAATTTACGCTCCAACCTGTTTCGATCAGCGTTTAGCGCCCAGTTGACTGCTGTCAAGCGGTGCTAAAAATGAAGATTTGTCCAAGCGAAATTAGTCTTCTACTCTGAACAGACCCCAAGGATTCGTTAAGTCACCGCTGTTGCCTAGCTGCAAATAAACATACACGCAAATGTCTACAGCAGGTTAACTAGCGCAATGCGCATGTCAAATGTTCAACTTTCAAGCAACTTTTGAACTGGCACGCATTTTCGTTATTAAGTTTTAGATATTATTAAATGGTCGGAGAATTGTTGATCCTAGTATTCAAAATGAAGCAGATGTGGATCTGTTGCGTTCTGTCAAATGTTTCTTTGGCTTTCCTTTTTGGACTTGTTCTCCTAAAAGCTATTCTTTGTCCAGTTACGGCCGATGATACCATATCCACAAGAAGGTTTATCGTGTCAGTACAAGGTAAGAACCGATGTCCAGATTTCAGGGTCACTGGAACTGGAACAAGTTTGGTGTTGAGGTCTCACTTGGAATGTGCAAGACGCTGCGCCATCTGGTCTGGATGTCTTCATTACAGTTACGATAGAAACAACGGAAGTTGCACTTTGCACTCAATGACTCCAGCCAATCTCTATCCGGCTAAAGATTGCACTTTTATGCTGGTAAGTAGATTTTTTCCATAATCACAGTTCAGGTTGAGTAATTTTATCGACCTCGTTAAAATAGACTGTAATTGCCTTCAATCGCAGGCATTAGTGCCAACCATATACAGGGTGGGCCAAAAAAGACCCCCCTAGGTTTTTTGCCAATATCTTGGCCAGAAGTAGGAATTTCGAAATGAAGTTTTACAGGCTTGAATTATTTTGATGAAATTTAGCCATCGTGTGCATATATTAATTATCTTTAAGCCCCTAAAATTTCATTTCGATATTCCTACTTCTGGCCAAGATATTGGCCAGAATAATTAGATCGGTTTTATGTTACTTTTTGTTGCGTCGCGTTTTTGAATCGTAAAAAAACGGTGGGTGGCCTCACTAAAAGTGATATAACTTTTGTTCTGTTTAAAATATTTTGATGAAATCTGGCCATAATGTGCAAATATGAATTGTCTATAAGCCTGTAAAATATCATTTCGAAATTCTTACTTTTGGTCAAGATATGGGCAAAAAACGTAGGCGGGGTCTTTTTTTTGGCCCACCCTGTATATATATACATGTATATATATGGTTGGAAGCATGCATTAGACAAGTAATGTACCGTCTTTGAGTAACCCACATACCAGCGCCTGCCCAAAATTATGTTGATTTTTAAGAACAGCAATTTAAGCAATAAAATTACCGAACTTTGTTTGGGTGGCTTGAGGAATCACTACCACAGTTCTTCCTCCAACACAGGTGAAGAACTCAATGTCCTTATATTTCTGAGTAACTCCCCAACTTTTGGTCTCCTGCTTTTTGTAGGATCCGAAGACGTATGAAGGATGCTTCAGCCCAGGTAGATATGGATTCCATTTTTTATTAAATAAAATAATGATTTACAAACCGCACATTTGTGACTGAGGCTGTCGTTAAGTCTGACGGGAAGGAAATTTTTGCTATTTTATCTACTTTGAGCAACATTGTGCCTTTCATGTTAGTCTATCATATGCACCAAGTTTTTGTGATGCCACGATCTTTAGGCTTACAGGCATATCCAATAATTAACCGAAAATCGTTTGCCGATATTTTTTTAAATTCATAACAGCTTTGGTGCATATGGAACCAGGTGGATGTAGACTACCTTTCCAGCAGAACAATAACGAATTCTACGGCTGTTTGGAAACGAATTCTACTCCGCAGTGTGGAGCTGGCAGCGGTGATCAGTTGGCCGATTGCGTAGTTCCAGCTGGTGAGTGAGGATGGGCCTACCTAGGAATAAACGTTTCTTTTGACGCTAACGTAAAAGGTTCCATGAATGCGAAATCTAAATAGCATAGTTTAAAAAAACGTTTTTTTCGTTTTTTATTCTCTCCCAGAAAACATCGTTATTTCGCTTTTTATTTTTCGCATCGTTTTTTTATGTTTTTTTAATTTTTGTAGGTTACCGTACTTTATTTATTTATTTAGGCTGTAACTGTCTATAATTATTTTCCTTAATTTCATTTTTGTCTGAAATTTCATACGTTTTCACCGTACTCTCAAGGATTCAGCTAATTATAATGTCATTATGTAGGGGAAGTCCGGGTGAGATGGACCCTTGGGGCATGATGGATCCCGTCAATATAAGGTATATATGATGTCGCCACCTATCTAATGAACTTTAATTATTGTAATACTGTTGGCGCTTTGGTGATTTGACCAAAATAAGCGACCGAAACGACATTTTTTCGGTTTTTTATGATGAAAAGTTGATTTTTGACCTGTTCGATCCTATTTTGAAGAAACAGTTATTTGCTAAGTATTCAATTGCACATTGTCACAGGCTTTTGATGCAAGTATATTTGGTTAAACAACCGTTTCTGCCGTATTAACGAATTCCGTATTGGCAGGATACACAGTAGATAAAATTTTGAATTGGTAAAAAGTTTATACCTTACGCATGGGGGTGAGTGGGATCAGTCACCGACGGGGCAAGACGGACCTTGTGATCCATCTTGCTCCGTTTGTTTAAATTTTTCCTGTGGTTCGAATTTTTTCATCCGATTTCACATGTTAATTAATTATTATGTTATTATTACTCCAAGAAAATAATTGTTGGATACAATAAAAATGACAATTAACGCGAAAGACATGATTGCAGTGGCCTATCTTGTTCCACCATGAGGGCAAGATGGACCACTAAAATCACATGAAATTGATAAAAGTAATCCAAAGTAACTTCTGCGTTATTCTCACTGTTTTGCATTATAGACGATCACATTTATACATAAAAGAGTATTCTGCATGTGATCAGAACATGCTATGATGAAAGACTAATGCGTGGGGCATGATTTATTAGATTGGTCCATCTTGCCCCATAGTGGGGGCAAGACGGACCATTACGACAAAAAATTTAAATTTAAAACATCTTATTATCAAAAAGGGATGCAATTAAATATGTGTTGCCCTTAGCTATGGTACTGTATAAGCTACGAGTAGCAAAACATTTGTGTTCGTGAAGCACGTTGATGGTGTCTCAAAACCAAAAATCCGTTACGGGGTCCGTCTAGCCCCTACTTTCCCTAATTGTTTAAGTCATCATTTGAGAAATACATGTAGTAGGTCTCCACAAGAAATGAAATTTGTAAGAGATATTTTGATATAAAATTTTTGGGCCTATAATTAATATTCATAAGTAACAATTATAAGTACAAATGTACAATATATAATTTAGTACTCATCTATGGTCTTTGCTTCTGATTAGATTTTTATTGCGTTATGTCGATCTGCATGAACTTATGTGGACTTATGTTTACAATTTAAATTTGAAAAAAAATTAAATAGGGTCTACCCTTAATTTTTCTAAATTTTCTATCAAACCAAAGTTATAAGAAAAAATAACTGTGGCAGACTAATGTTACTTATACCAATTAATTTTGGCCTAATAATAAAGTTGGGTTATTTTCAGATTAAGATAAAATTGCATAAGCAAGGTTTTTAAGCTTAAAATGAAGTTTCAGACATAAAAAGGCAAATTATTATCCGTGTCCGTTGTTATCGGTTTTTTGGCGTTTTTATTTTTTTAAAGAAAAAACCACGTTTGATTCCGTTTTGTATTTTATTTTCATCGTTTTTGTTTACATCTACATGTATGCTAAATAGTAATAATAACAGCCTGAGGGATTATTTCTTCCTCGAACGAAAAAAAAATTAATTTCGTTAATTTCAAACGGTGTCACGACAACTCGTCTACCGACAACTCGTCTAACGACAAGTGGTCTACGGACAATTCGTCTACGACAATTCGTCTACGACAACTGGTCTACGACAACTGGTCTACGACAACTGGTCTACGACAATTGGTCTACACACAACTTGTACACGACAAAACGTTCATTGGGAATTCTTTAGTCAATGGCTGTTGCCGCTCAAAAAGAAGCTGGATTGATAGAGAGAAGTCTTTATAAAGCGAAAATCGACTAATGAAACCCTCGATGCAATAAAGCAGAACGACGAAATGAACGAATTGATAAAAATAATGCTTATAAAATTTATGATGGCTTCACTAAATGATCGCGTTGCTGAATAAATCCAGTTTCTGTTTCACCTATATATAAAACCTTCATCTCGCCTCGATTTCAGAAATAAAAAACCTTCATCCAGCGTCCATTTCTTCAGTGTTCTTCTAATAAATCCAGCTCTTATTTCAGATCTATAAATGGTTTAATCCAGCTTCCATTCTTAAGCCTTTTAATTCATCCAGCTTCTATTTCTTAAGCGTTCTTCTAATTAATCTAGCTCCTATTTCAGATCTATAAATACACTCATCCAGCTTCTATTTCTTAATCGTTCTTCTCATAAATTCAGCTGCTATTTCTGATATATCATACCTTCATCCAGCTTCCATTTTTTAGCGTTCTTCTAATAAATCCAGCTCTTATTTCAGATATATTACCTTTATCCAGCTTCTATTTCTTTAGCCTTCTTCTCGTTAATTCAGCTCCTATTTCAGATCCATAAATGCTTTAATCCAGCTTCCATTCTTAAGCGTCTTAATTCATCCAGCTTCTATTTCTTAAGCGTTCTTCTAATCAATCCAGCTAATATTTCAGATCTATAAATGCCTTAATCCAGCTTTCATTTCTTAAGCGTCTTACTTCATCCAGCTTCCATTTCTTTAGCGTTCTTCTCATTAATCCAGCTCCTATTTCAGATCTATAAATACACTTATCCAGCTTCCATTTCTTAAGCGTTTTAATTCATCCAGCTTCCATTTCTTTAGCGTTCTTGTCATAAATTCAGCTACTATTTCTGATATATTATACCTTCATCCAGCTTCCATTTCTTTAGCGTTTTTAATTCATCCAGCTTCCATTTCTTTAGCGTTCTTCTCATTAATCCAGCTCCTATTTCAGATCTTTAAATGCCTTAATCCAGCTTCCATTTCTTAAGTGTCTTAATTCATCCAGCTTCCATTAAGCGTTTGATCATTCATCCAGCTTCTATTTCAGATATATAATACCTTGATCCAGCTTCTATTTCTTTAGCGTTCTTCTCATTAATCCAGCTTCTATTTCAGATCTATATATACACTCATCCAGCTTCCATTTCTTAAGCGTCTTAATTCATCCAGCTTCCATTTCTTTAGCGTTCTTCTCATAAATTCAGCTACTATTTCTGATATATTATACGTTCATCCAGCTTCCATTTCTTTAGCGTTTTTAATTCAGCCAGCTTCCATTTCTTTAGCGTTCTTCTCATTAATCCAGTTCCTATTTCAGATCTTTAAATGCCTTAATCCAGCTTCCATTTCTCGTGCATTATTTTCGTCAATCCAGGTGCTCTTTCAGATATAGCATTCCTTCATCAAGCTTCCATTTCTAATGTGTTATCTTCATCAATCAGTTTCCTTGTCAAGTACAAAAACACCCTTATTCTGCTTTTATTTTCTAAGCGTGTACTTCGTTAATCCAGCTTCGATTTCACCGAATATGTCCATCATCCAGCTTCCATTTCTTATGCGTTTAATTCATTAATCCGGCACATCCACATATTATAATGTACTTGGGATCCCGCAGGATTTCTTGCTTGGAGACAGTCGAATCAGTCACTGCCTGAAGAGTCAAAATATCCAATGAAAAACTCAGCAACTCACATCTATACATTGTCTCAAAATAACGTACTAATAATTATTAAGGAGTTTTTTTTAAATAGAACGATAGAAAAACGCTAAAAAAAATGGAAGCTGGATGAGTGTATTTATATATCTGAAATAGAAGCGGAATTGACGAAAAACGCAAAAGAAATGGAAGCTGGATGAAGGTAAAATATATCAGAAATAATAACTGAATTTATGAGAAGAACGCTTAAGAAATAGAAGCGGAATTGACGAAAAACGCTCTAGAAATGTAAGCTGGATGAGTGTATTTATATATCTGAAATAGAAGCTGGATGAATGAAGAACGCTTAAGAAATGGAAGCTGGATGAAGGTAGTATAGGCCTATATCAGAAATAGTAGCTGAATTTATGAGAAGAACGTTTAAGAAATAGAAGCTGGATGAAGGTATAATATATCTGAAATAGAAGCGGAATTGACGAAAAACGCAAAAGAAATGGAAGCTGGATGAAGGTAAAATATATCAGAAATAATAACTGAATTTATTAGAAGAACGCTTAAGAAATAGAAGCGGAATTGACGAAAAACGCTTAAGAAATGGAAGGTGGATGAAGGTAGTATAGGCCTATATCAGAAATAGTAGCTGAATTTATTAGAAGAACGTTTAAGAAATAGAAACTGGATGAATTAAAAACGCTTAAGGTATGGAAGCTGGATGAATTAAAAACGCTAAAAATAGAAGCTGGACTAAAGCATTTATAGATCTGAAATAGGAGCTGGATGAATGGAAAACGCTTAAGAAATGGAAGCTGGATCAAGGTATTTATAAATCTAAAATAGAAGCTGGATGAATGATCAAACGTTTAAGAAAGGGAACATGGATTAAGGCATTTATATATCTCAAATAGAGGCTGGATGAATGAACGAACGCTTAAGAAATGGAAGCGGAATTGACGAAAAACGCTTAAGAAATAGTAGCTGAATTTATTAGAAGAACGTTTAAGAAATAAAAGCTGGATGAATTAAAAACGCTTAAGGTATGGAAGCTGGATGAATTAAAAACGCTAAAAATAGAAGCTGGACTAAAGCATTTATAGATCTGAAATAGGAGCTGGATGAATGGAAAACGCTTAAGAAATGGAAGCTGGATCAAGGTATTTATAAATCTAAAATAGAAGCTGGATGAATGATCAAACGCTTAAGAAATGGAACATGGATTAAGGCATTTATATATCTCAAATAGAGGCTGGATGAATGAACGAACGCTTATGAAATGGAAGCGGAATTGACGAAAAACGCTTAAGAAATGTAAGCTGGATGAGTGTATTTATATATCTGAAATAGAAGCTGGATGAATGAAGAACGCTTAAGGAATAGAAGCTGGATGAATTAAAAACGCTTAAGAAATGGAAGCTGGATGAGTGCATTTGCATATCTGAAATAGTAGCTGGATTAATGAGAAGAGCGCTAAAAAATAGAAGCTGGATGAATGATAGAACGCTTAAGAAATAGAAGCTGGATGAAGGTATTATATATTTGAAATAGAAGCTGGATGAATGATAATTGTGTTTACCAGTGCGATCATTTCGTGAAGCCACTTTAAAATTCACATGCATTATTTTATCATTTCTGCTTCGTTAAAAAGACGTGCATTTCGTCGGTTTGTTTTTCCATTGAGGGTTTCATTAGTCGATTTTCGCTTTATAAGGAGTTCTTTTAATCAATACAGCTTCCCTTTCAGCGCCAACAGCCATTGACTAAAAAATTCCCAGTGAACGTTTTGTCGTGTGCGAGTTGCGTATGGACCGTTATTTTGTCAGTAGACCAGTTGTCGTAGACCAGTTGTCGTAGACCAGTTGTCGTAGACCAGTTGTCGTAGACGAATTGTCTGGAGACCAGTTGTCGGTAGACGAGTTGTCGGTAGACCAGTTGTCGTGGAACCTTTCAAACTGACCAAAACGTAGTAGCGTCATGTTCATAACGCTGAAAAGAAAACAATTTAAAAAAATTTCATTGGACCAATTTTATTGCAACGCAGGCTATTCCGTACAACAAGATATTGTGACATGGTCGGCCGCACCAACTGAACCTTTGCCATGTATTAACAACTGGATCATTCTGTTGCAACGTATCCAAGGATCCGTCGATTTTTTTCAAAATTGGACGGAGTACAAGAATGGATTTGGAGATATCCACGGTCTAGACTTCTGGATTGGAAACGAGAAAATATATTTAATAACAAGTGCTCCTCGAATCACTTACAAATTACGTGTGGAGGTACGTTTCATTGACAATGCCGAGACTTTCGATTTATTCTTTATCGGTATACAACTAAATCGCTTTGAGTAACTTCATCTTGACTACTTACCATAATTTTGCCTTGAATATCAGTCTGATTACGGCTTGATCTAGCACCTAAGCGACGAGTTTTCCAGGCACTTCGTTGAATTGTTAAATTCGCAATTTATTTGGCACCTCGTTACTTATTAACATAATGACCTACATGTATTACCTTCAAATTGACAAAATAGTATACTGAGAACTGGTAGATTAAGAGGTGAGAATAGAGTGCTGTCTATCGATGGGCATTTCCTAAAAAAATTACGCCTCCCTTTTTCAAAGAATCTTATCCTGACAAATGTCAAAATGCCTCATTCTTTTAGCCTGGATCAAAAATGCCGCAACACTTCCTCATCCATCAATGGTGTGTGTAACAATGGAGTCTAGTACAGGAAATTATATAAATCATAAAATCATTTCAATTCCTCAAATCTTATGTGTTTTAGTACTGGATATGCATTGAAGCAGGGACTGAGCAGCTGAGAAACAAACTATCATAGCATTTCAATTACAAGTTTTATTGCATTATAAAGTGTTCCGTGGTTATTTCTTAAAACCCTTTCACCTCCTCGTTCTGGATGTTCTTTTTATCACAAGCTCTGCATCGTGGGAAATATTTCGAATAGCATTGGACTTTTGAGGTTAACAGGATCTGTTGAATTGTGGAACTATTGGATATGCCGTCGTGAAAAATCTTTTAACCGAACTATATGACCCTGTTGGCAAAACTTGTCTCTTCTGGTCTAAGCATAGGCTACCTGCTACTATTTTATTTGAGTGAATGTAATATTGCTTATTTTTAATTGATGTCCAGTAAACTGACTGATACTTTTTCATTAGTCTCTATGCTCGTCAATATAGATCTTATACAAAACATGTGTCACTTTTATTTTACATGTAGGTGGGTCAACAAGGCCTATTATAAGCAGTTACTGGTATTATGTTGAACACGAAACGTTCTCGATAGACTCAAAAGTGAACCATTACATGCTTAATTTAAGTAACAATTCAGGAAACGCAGGAGATTCGTTATCAAAATAATACTCCATATAGTCGTCGGTATTTGTCTGCGGGTACAGCATTTTTTTACCGACCCGTACCAGTACACATTACCGATGACCGTGCCCGTACTGTACCCGTAGACCCCTAGGACTCCGCAGTATAATCACGATGGAAAGAATTTCACAACCTACGATGATGATAACGATGTAAACCAGAAGGATCTTGCGCGACATTGAGTAACGGGTCATGGTGATTTGGCAGTTGCTGGTGGTCAAGTCTGACTTGAGGTCACAGTGTTTTCCATGGTACACTTTACACACTTATTGCGTACAGACTACAGAACAAAGGGCGACAACGATTGGCCAGAATGATGATCAGGAGCAACTGATTTGAAAGTTAAATTTTTTGGTCCTATTGAAGCATTGTTGTAAAAGTACAGTCTTGAACAGAATTGCCTTACTTTTGAAATGTGCAATACTGTTTCCAAATCACCGAGTAGCTTGTGAACAATACGTTTTGTTGGAATATTAAAATAAAGGACGTGTTTTATCATCAGGCGTTCAGGAAAACTTTCCTTATACAGATTAGGTGAATTTATTCACCCGGTCGGAAGAAATAACTCATAGCGAAACAAAATCAATCGTTCACAATGCGATAATAAATTTAAACCAACTAAAACAAAGAAAGACAACTCAAATAAAACGCAGTTTCACAAACTAAACATTTTGGTCCCCCTTCTAAAATTTCTGTATCCGCCCCTGCCTACCACTTATTATTTTTGCAAACGGTAGTGGTAATTGACATAGGCTCACGAGACACGAATTGTCTCCATAAAATCTGGCATATTTTTCGTCAATATGGTTAATGTGTTGGTCCATGTGATTTATTGTAGGTGCAAGCCTGGTTGACTCAATTTTGGTATTACGCTGAATATGAAACTTTCTCCATTGACTCCGAAGCGAATCAGTACAAACTTCATTTGACTAATTACTCTGGAAACGCAGGAGATTCGCTGTCTAACGACACACTTGGTCCAAAGTTAAATCACAATGGAAAGAATTTCAGTACCTATGACGCCGACAATGATTTGAAATTGGATGGGTCCTGTTCCGCAGTGTATAACGCATCATGGTGGTTTGGCAATTGCTGGTGGTCATGTCTGACTTGTACTTATGAGTCAAAGTTTTTTTCATGGTACACTTTGGACGCCTATGGTCTGCAGAGCACTGGGAAACTTCGGTCAGCTAGAATGATGATCAGATGCAACTGACAAAGACCTATGAGCCTCTTAGAACATTTAGTTGCTTAGTTCGTCAAGAATTACTGTTGTGCCCAACAAACATAAACAAAATATTTAATTGTGACTTTGTAATTAATTATTATGCTTATTGTAGAGGTGAACAATATTTTAGTGATTATTTGAAAAAGCTTTTACAGACATTGCTACTACCACTTGGTACTATTGCAATTAGCAACTATTAACAAATGCTCTTAACTTAATATTTCGGAATATCTGTGCCCAAATATCGAAGCATCCGGCGAAAGTTTCAAATAAAGTAAGTGGCACTTCTTAAAATGAATCTGCAGTGTCATTGACCTATTGATGGTTCCTAAATCACACGTTTAAGCTTACGTCTGGTTATCTGTAAAGCGCCCTTTTGATATCCCATTAGTGATTAACGTGGCAGTATTTGACACAATCATGGCTTTGACCAGGTCAACAAGAAAATAATCTGCATCTCATAAACAATTAATTAGAGAGTCTGTAATGCTAAAGTATTATAATCCAAATAAAGAATGACAAACGAAGAAGACAGAGAATGAAGCATCTTCTTCTGTAAAATTTTGCCAGTTTCTACTGCATTAAGGTTATTGTTTCCCGGGTGCTGTGATTACCCTCCAATGGACTCCTTCTCAGAACCAACTGGTCCACTGCGCACATATTTATTACAGCGGGTCCAGAGGCGCTCTCAACATGTTCGGCCGAATAGTGCCCATACTTTAGAACCCAACACATGCAAAAGAAGCCAATTTCAATACCGGTAGTTTACTATTTGTTGATTCTAGTCGTAAAAACTCGGAACAAATGTTTAGAAACCCTTCACTTTAGGTTTATAACTTTTATATAGCCAACACAGGCTATGACCCAGAACCGCGCCTCAGATTCACACTTTGGTGTGACCTTGCGCGCGTTATAAATTTATGTAATAATAATAACAAAATAACCAATAAGTTCATGTAACAAAGCTATCGTACTTACAGCAAGTCAGGAACATGTTGATTGACAAAGCAAATGACGTAACAATAGCATTAATTTGTAGAACAGAGAAGTGTTGCTATATAACGGAATTAGCCGTTGTTCTGGTAACGTAACTCTATAGCCTTCATTAATAACGACGAAAAAATAGTCGTAGGCCTAGTCCAAGAAAATGTGGTCATAATATCAAACAGTCATGGTTTTAGCAGTAAATTGCCTACGACGAAGTGACGCAGCAAAATTGCATAAAGGGAGAGGACGTCACAATGCGAAAGCCATTGTAGAAATTCATAATGTAGCATCAGCAATTCAGCATGTTCAATAAAATTAGTGAAATGTCAATAAGCCTAGCACTTTTAGAACAAAGAGATATTGTCACTGTAAAATTCCACAGCACAAGATAATATACTTTAATGTATCTATTTGCTCTGATTCTGTGGTGTTTGGCCCCATAATATGTGGCTACAGACCCGATAAATATAAAAATATAAATATACTGGCTGTACCCCGCCACGCGTTGCTGTGGCTGAAAAGACTCTCCCTCCCAGCCTCACTCCCTACTTCCCTTCCTCTGTCTCCCTTCCTGCCTCTGTCCTCCCGTCCCCTCCCCTCCCCTTCCCTGCCTCACACCCTCCTCCCGTTTCCTCCATCCCTCTCCCTCGCTCTCTCCCTCGCTCTCTCCCTCCCCTTTCTCCCTCCCTCTTCCTCCCGCTCCCTCCCTTTCACACTTACCCCTCGCTTCCTCTCCTTTGTCCCTGCCCGTCCGTACGTCCGTTGTCCGTCCGTCCGTAAAACTCCGAGATCCTTGATTTTGTAAAAATCGAGATCGCTCAAATCGTTCGCATAGTTGTGTTGTTTGGTCGAAAAGATTGCGCTTTTCCCCAAAAGGCATTATAACAATTAACCCGCTTATGTTCGAATGGAACGGTTTGCAAAAATCTATATAAATAAAAATGTAAAACGTTAGTTTTTGTTACTGTAGAAATCAACAGCTAGATAAATATATGCGCTATAAAAAAGAACGCACGTAGCCTATATGTGCTATAAATAGACGGCCGCAGCCGGAAGCAACGTCGGTTGAAATTGAAATCGAGATCGGTCAAATCGTTCGCATAGTTGTGTTTTTTGGTCGAAAAGATTGCGCTTTTTCCCAAAAGGCATTATAACAACACGCTTGTGTTCGAATGGAACGGTTTGCGAAAATTTTGAAAAGAATCGGTGAAGAAGTTATCGAGTTCTGAGGTCACAAAAGTAACGTTTTACATTTTTATTTATATAGAATATACAAAATATATATTTTTTAAAATGGGACCGGAGTCACAACATTTGATGATCCGGCCCGCTGCGTGCCCCTCGAAACTGCGGACCCGGCTGCTGCAGCATCCTTTGCACCCGCATCAGTGCGGGCCTGACTGCAATATGGGCATTCAATAACCAATGCATCAGGCTCTCTAACCACAGTCGTGAGAATAGAGAAAGAGCTGCAAGGTATCGGTGTTGCTCATGAGAAATTTCGACACTGCGTCGATGGGAGAAAGACACTAATAATGCTATCTTTTTCCCAGAGGCATAGTGTTGTCCAATGAGATCACATCTTTAGAAGGTCCATTCAACCTCCCATTCGGGAGATGGCGCTGGTAAAACGAGCAGTATGGCATGATGGACGGACGCCTTGCATGGCTCCCGAAGTTAGATTCGACTTCTGTAATAACTTGTGACCATCCATTCATACTGTGAATAATAATCGAACTGCAATGTTCAGTTCGAAATTAAATACAGATTATTATTATTATTATTATGAATTTGAAAACAACATCTAGGATTCTAGGTTTCAATATACTCAGACTATTAAGTTTCCAGTTTGCACTTGAATATATAGCGGAAAGCAAAATGTTTATCACAGATCCCAAGGTAACAAGAATATTCCGGACGAAATGACAGAAGGGTGCTCTGGTTTGAGGTTCTTGTGGATGCATGCTTGGCGATTTCCTTGCCACCCCACGTCTGGAAGAATTTCACCAAGGGAATTTGAATGGGGTTACGTTGCTCCGCTTACGTAGTGTGGCCCAAGAAAGGTTTCCTAAGCAAAAACATGTATACCAGTCGGTTTTAAAGAAAACAAGAAACTGACTGCAGACATATTAATTCAATGGCTTGTTTGTGAGTGGAAAGTTAGGTATCGCAGTGCCTTGAAATGCTGACTCTACTGCGCGAAGGGCATCTTGGCACAGAAAAATGCAATGGTCTCGTACATGTCTGTTTTGGACAAGATTGCCATAATTGCCGTGATATCTGGAAATATCTCTAGACTAAACATAATTCAACTACTAGATAATGAGCTTAGAAAGCTGTCTGGTAAAAGATGAAAGCACATAGGCCTACAACTGTTCACTCTGAATTTATGTTCTTTGATCCCCGCTTTGAAGACGAAAGTTGAATTCGTGACATTCTTCCAAGCAGTTCAAAGAGTTTCTGTTCATACATGCTTTAATCTTAAGACTGTCAGGCATAGAGTGGAGCGCTGAGAGCTGCTGCCCGATTCGTTGACTTCAACAGCATAATAACTTTAGACTTATTTGACAAGACAGGCAACAAAAATGCCGTATAATTCCAGTACTATAATTCTTCAACAGTGCTGCATTGTGACGGTCATTGGTTAGCTGACAAGTTATCTGCCAAAAGGGGATACAGAGACATCAAACAAACGCTGCAAACGAGGCACAATAGGTCCTACTGCAGGCATCAAACGACTATAGCAAGACTATTGGAAATCGAGTCTTGTCGGGCGCAATGAATGAGGCTTCAGCTATGATATAAATGGCCATCGTGCGCGGTTTTTCATTTGAGCACCTAGAAGGAAGTACTCAAAGTCGAAACTTTGTCGTTTTGGATCTGAAAATGAAGCAATTAGCTGCTTACGTTAAGGCTTCAAGTGTTCCTGTAGCTTATCACTTCGCTCTCCTAGGCATCATGTTGCATCCGGCTACACTGGGCGGTATATCGACAAGAAAATTTGTTGTGTCTGTGCAGGGAAAGAACCGATGCCCAGATTCCTGGTTACCAGGATCTAAGAGAATTGTGGTGACGAGGTCTCACCTGGAATGCGCCAGAAACTGCGCCCTGTGGTCCGAATGTCTTCATTTCAGCTACCAAAGAAACAATGGAAGTTGCACTCTGCACTCGATGACTCCTGCCAAACTCTACCAAGCTGATGAATGCACTTTTATGCTGGTGAGTAGAGCACATGTTCTCAACCTTTTCTGCGCGCGACACACCTAAACTTGCAACCAAATTTGGCAACACACGCAATCGTCATAATTATGTCAATATCTTCAAAATTGAAATAGGTCTATGTTTTAGGACTCTACGCTAATTGTTTGACCTTAGGTCTACGGGTAATGAGATTTTTACTCCTGGACTATCTTAAATTGTTGAAATTTCTAATGAATTAAAAAGTTGACTCTGAATGCTTTTTAGGTTTTAATTATTCTAAAATTCCAAATTCCACCGATCTAAGTCTACGATTCTACGTCGTTTTATTGCTCTTCCGTACGCTAATTGTTTAGCCTTAGGCCTACAGTTCATGGGATTTTTGCTCCTGGATTTTCTTTGGACGGTAAAACGCCCGACGATAGACAGATTTCGTGAGTACAATACCCGTATACCTACATAGCCTACAGTCTTGCATGCGGTGATAATTCCAATTCTTCGCGACACACCATTTTTACGCGACATACCGCAGGTCTATTCGCGACACACCAGTGTGTCGCGACACACCAGTGTGTCGCGACACACCGGTTGAGAACCTTTGGAGTAAGAGCATTTTGTCAAATACAGCCGACTTTGATAAACGTCAACGACTTAGTAGACCTGCTCTTCAATATTGGGAAATCAAAAAGTTGTCAAATTGTTCGACCAGTAATAAAAAATAATGTCAATGTGTTCTCCATTAACGCGCGATTGCTGCACTTATTTTCGTTTTCAGTAACCGCGAATTACTATAATTCATTACTATAATTCAATTGCAATCCCTTATGTGATCTATCCTAAAGACATCCAAATATCAACAGACCAATTTCTCTAAATTCGTTTCCTGGTCAGGACTACAGTGCAGTCGACTGAAAACCCATATAGCCTACGAACTATTTCCTCTGTCTCTATGTAACACACCCCTCCACAAGACTAACTTTCTTAGTTTTCAGCACGAAGTGCATTGTGGGACACATTAGTATTTTGGCTTTCGGTCACAGTTGCCAATCTTTGACTAGCCGATTTTGCGAAGCATGTTAGAGTGTGGCTAATTACATTTCAAGCGAAATTGGTCCGTAGCTGAAGTCTCTGTTGTTCCATTTGTTTATCCATAGTAGTATGGTCATATATAAATTGCTGACCGATATGGAAATAACTACTGCAAAAATAGAAAAGATAAGTAGCATTTCAAGTATGTCAGATAGATATTTCAGCACTGCACACTTTGTTTTCTATAAAGTCAGCATCTAGGAAACAACAGACATGTTTAACAAAGCAATTCATTTTGTTTTCGGACTCTTGAAATCTTGAAAATAAGTTTTAAAATATCAAGTCTTACAAATCAAATTAATTACGTAATGAAACATGTATTTTCTCCTCAAACCTAATTTCCTCATTTGATGTTTTAGGATCCGTCAACATTTGAAGGATGCTTCAGTGCAGGTAGGATAGTGCTTCACTCTGCATTCGCACAGACATAAACTTAAAAGCTGTGGATTCTGCAGCATCTCTTGTTCCATAAAATCTTCCGGAGACGGAGAAACAATTCTCTCTACAAAAAGCACAGATCTTTGGGATAAAAATCCACTCTCTTGTTGTTTCATAAAAACCATATCACAACATTTTTCTAGTGAAATATTTTTGATATCAAAACCGCAAATAAATTCACTTGGTTACATTATAAGCATTTTATTGTTATTCTAATACAGCTTCGATACGAATGCATCCCGATGGATGCATACTACCTTTCCAGCATTCCAATAGAGAATTCTACGGTTGTATGAAAATGAATTCTACTTCAAAGTGTGGTGCCGCCAATGATCAGATAGCTGACTGCATTGCTCCAGCAGGCAAGTCTATGCGTCACTATTTCCTTTGAGATTTTTTGAGAATGATAAAAATGCTATATATTTTGAATGTATGAGATTCAGCTGGAGCAACTCAATTATACAGATACAAGAATGATAAGAAATTTCTTTTTAGTTTAGTGTAAGCCTATGAGGTTATTTTAATTTGAAGCACTTCAGTAATAAATGTAAAAACTGTCTACATGTTTCTGTGGCCACGCAGGATACTTTGTTCAGCAAGATATTGTAAATTGGACAGCCACAGTGCCTGAACCTCTGCCATGCATTAGCAACTGGATCATTTTAATGCAACGCTTCACGGCATCTCTCGACTTCAATCGAAACTGGAACGAGTACAAACACGGATTTGGTGACATCCGCCGAACAGACTTCTGGATTGGAAACGAGAACATGTATTTAATTACCAATGCGCCTGCGATCACTTACAGATTGCGTGTGGAGGTAGTTTCATTTTATTTTTATTACCAAGTATGGCTTCTTTCATAAGTTGATGCAACCGAGTTTCATTATGTTAGTTTGCAAAGCTATTCTACATTTACGATGTAATCAATAATTTGCAGAATATTGATGTTTCTTTGGACCAGTTGTCACTGAATTGAGTAGCTCTTCTTATTATGTTTTACTTAACTTCTGGGGTGAACAATGAGGTCGATTGATTGATTGTTTGTTTGGTTGATAAGTATATGGCTTTATGTCGGCAGCAAATCATGATGTAAAGTATAATCTTAGGAAACTAAGTGCCAAACTATATCGTATGCCTGTTAACTTCATCAAAGCTCTCTTGCCATTCTCCTACAGTTGTTTTGAGACCATACAAATGTCGTCACACATAAAAAAGAATATCTTCATAGTTAAACGTTGCTTCAATTCGATTATGCAAAATTATATTCTAATCGTTTCCTTGCTACTGTTTGATCTTTAAAACTATTGTCCAAAATATTTGTGTGAAAGATGTCGGTATTCTACTTTTCCAAACTATGACTCTTTACACTTTCTTCAAAATTATGATTAAATATTCATGAAAAATTCTCATCATGCAAACGGTATTGGTAATTTGAAACACAAAATGAATTGTCTCCATAAAATCTCGCATACATTTTGCCTATAATTATTGTAGGTGCGAACCTATGTGACTGGACTTTGGTTTTACGCTGAATATGAAACTTTCTTCATTGACTCCGAAGCGAATCAGTACAAACTTCGTTTAGCTAACTACTCGGGAAACGCAGGAGATTCGCTGTCGAACACCACACTTGACCCAAAGCATAACCATAATGGAATGAATTTCACTACTTATGACGCTGACAATGACTGGAAACCGGATGGATCTTGTTCCGAATTGTATAACGCATCATGGTGGTTTGGCGATTGCTGGTGGGCATGTTTGACTTGTACTTATGGATCAAAGAGTTTTTCATGGTTCACTTTAGACACCTATGGTCTGCAGAACGCTGGGAGACTTCGAGCGGCTAGAATGATGATCAGGAGCAACTGACACTGACAGAGCTCAATTTTGAGCATCTTTGAGCATTATTGTGCGTGTGTGTAGTTTGTAAGCATAAGTTGTGCCCAACCACTGAACAGTATATTGTTATATTAAATCGGGATCGAAACTTTGGACTTGATGTAAAAGTGTAGACTATTTCTAATGATTATTTGAGTGAGCAAATTTGCATTTTATGCTAGAAACAATACTATAGCTATAGGGCTAGGCTATAGCGAGTCGTCTTGTATAACGCTTAAAACGTAGAATATTTTAAAATATACTTTTAATTAAATAGCGTGTAAACAGAGTTATTTGTGTCTAAAGCATTGAGTTGACTTTAGGTAAAGAATTTTAGAAAACATTATTCATACACATGCAACCCCAGGTGTGCCTTTAGAGAACTGCCGCATTGCAGAAATAAGCTTAACTGGTTCCTGGAACACGGTAATAATATATTAGTAGCCTACGAAAGTGGGCGGGCGCTAAGGATAGCTAATTTCATCAGGTTTAAGGACACTGTAATATTTTACGAAGGAAGACTTTGGAAAACTAGTAGTGCACACTGTGCTCACTTAGTTTCCTCCCGTTTATGAATTAATCAATCAATAAAGATGTTCTATTTTGAAACCAAATTAAGCATGCTATTTTTTCCACATCGTTGCAACTCAGAACTCTGTTACAAAAAGAAGCCATGATGGGCTCAAAGAAATCCCGCTATCCAGGGACACCAACTTATCGATTGAATTTATTATATGAGGTGGCCTCAACACACATGAGAGAGAGAGAGAGAGAGAGAGAGAGAGAGAGAGAGAGAGAGAGAGAGAGAGAGAGAGAGAGAGAGAGAGAGAGAGGAGAGAGAGAGACGAGAGAGAGAAGAGAGAGAGTGAGAGAGAGAGAGAGAGAGAGAGAGAGAGAGAGAGAGAGAGAGAGAGAGAGAGAGAGAGAGACAGAGAGACAGAGAGAGAGAGAGAGAGAGAGAGAGAGAGAGAGAGAGAGAGAGAGAGAGAGAGAGAGAGAGAGAGAGAGCAAAGCGAAGCAACATAAACTAAAACTATGGAAAGAAGGAAAGGAATCTGAATCACTCTACACTGCTGAATCACTAAATGATTTAGAAAAAGAGAACAAAATAATACTTAGGTACTGAGATACTAAAGGATAATACTACATTGCACGTAGGTCCACAGGATGAAAGGTGTGGGTTGGACAAGGCCGCTTGCATTTCATGATTTCTATTTCTTCTATTTGAAGGCGCTTAATTTGTTTTGAAAATTTTTATGCTTGGGATAACCTATTTTTGCGGAATTTTTTCCCAGTGGCAGCTCCAATTAATTTGGAAGAGAAAAGGTGTGTGCCTGTTAGTGCGAGCATAATCACGGCAAAACGAGCTCGAGTTTCTAGTGAAATGTGATTGGACCTGATATGAATGAGAGTTCGAAGTAATTATTGTAAATGTATGGCAGGATGTTTCACTCAAATCGGTAAAAATTTCACTTAGAGAATTCAAAATAAAAAATTATATTTTTTGATGGCAGTCTTATACCCCTCTCACTTCTGTAGATTCAACTAGATTCGTAGTATTCTGCGTTGATGGTCACGCGACATTAAATGAATATCTAGACCACATCGCATCAAAATATAGCAGATTTGATTATATGCGAGGGGACCAGTGAAGTTCATCAAACATAAAGGTACGAGAGTAGGCTACTTTGGAAGATGGACACTCAGTCTTAAAGTTGTATTGAACACCGACTGAAGAGGGGAGAGACGAACATCTACAACGGTGCAACCTCCTTGGTAGCCATGCCCATGCTTTGATTTTCCGCCTTGACCGGGTACTCCGTTCTGCTGCTCGTTTTAATGGGCGCATCACGAAGTATGACACAGTCTCAGTTTCCATACGTGACTGCTGCACTGGCTTCCAGTCACTCAGCGTATCTCAAATAGGATTACTGTACTGACTGGTCGGGCGGTGCATTCTTGATGGCGCCACTGCCTTCCTGTGTGTGGAGGAAGCTCAATGAAGCCGAAGTATACATTCAACCAGAAATCTTCGGGCAAGAACACGCTGAACCTTGCAGATTTTATTGTATGCGAGGAGAACAGTGAAGTTCATCACACATAAAGGAACGAGAGTAATTTGGAAGGTGGAAACCCAGTCTTAAAGTTGTATTGATCCCCGACGGAAGAGGTGAGAGACGAACATTTTGAGGACCAACGAGTAGTCAATATGAGAGCATTATAAAAGCATGAATAAAGGTAGTGAAGGTGGCATTGTTCTCTGACTGGCTACTATACTCTAACAATCTATGATGGTTCTGTTTTACTGTTGAACGCTGTTTTTCAGCTGTCAAGGCTGCACTGTGAGACTCCTACGACCAATACGAGAATAAAAGCCGCATTGTCAAAAACGCAGCCTGTGTCAGTGGGCCTAATATTAATTTGTGATGTTGAAACGCGTGATGCACCATAGCAATATTTGCAGCGTCGGCATATCGCTCAATCTGCTTTGTTTTCACAAGAATGGAGGCAGTCCATTTTATGCCCATGGATCGTTGTATAATGTTGCCACGTCAATGTCAGATTTGCACTTATTACAATATAAACTATTGGCTTCTAGACCGCATTCCTTTGACGTTGGGTGCTTTCAAATGCTTAAAAATCATGTACACTGAGTTAAGCTTTTGCGTTCTTTTGAATCTAAAAGCCTATGACTCTGCCAGGAAAATACACGTAATTAAAACGTCAAATAAAGTAATTATGTCGATGTTGTCTATACTTCAGCCATAATACATTCGACTGGCCTGCGTTGTAATGAACGAAAGTCCGACCTCCAAAATCATTCGAACTAAGCCATAAACATGGCCTTTGCTCCAGAAACTGCTTACTATTAAAATTAATGTATTTACTGCTCTGTATATGGACCATACAATTTGCTTGGCATTGTCTAGAATCATTGCCTAGCAACTCCGCCCCAACCTGTTCTTACGATGTCATTTTGTTTCAACCAGAAAATAATGCCCAGTTGACTGCTGTCAAGCGGTGCTGACAGTGAAGAATTGTCCAAGCGGAAATATTCTTCTACTCTGAACAGACCACAAGGATTCGTTAAGCCACCGCTGTTGCCTAGCTGCAACCAACATACACTCAAAAGTCTACAGCAGGTCAACTAGCGCATGCGCATGTCAGATGTTCTCCACTTTTGAACTGGCACGCATTTTCGTTAATAAGTTTTAGATAATTATAATTAAATGGTCGGAGAATTTTTGATCCGAGTGCTCAAGATGAAACAGTCATGTATCTGTTATATTCTACCAAATGTTTCTCTGGCCATACTCTTTGTACTTGTTCTCTTAAAATTTATTTTGAGTCCAGTTACAGCCGATGGTACCATATCCACAAGAAGGTTTGTCGTGTCTGTACAAGGTAAGAACCGATGTCCAGATTTCAGGTTCACTGGAACTGGAACAAGTTTGGTGTTGCGGTCTCACTTGGAATGTGCAAGACGCTGCGCCATCTGGTCCGGGTGTCTTCATTACAGTTACCATAGAATCAACAGAATTTGCACTTTGCACTCAATGACTCCAGCCAATCTCTTTCCTGATGAAGATTGCATTTTTTTGCTGGTAAGTAGATTTTTCTCTAATCACAGTTCAGATTGAGTAATTTTATCGATCTCATTAAAATAAACCGAAATTGACTTCAATCACAAGCATTTGTGACAATGCGGAGGACAAAGGTCAATTTTTCGAATGGTTAGGCCTAGGTCTATATCTTTGACTTCAGCGGGTTACAAAATTCTTTAAAAAATTGAAATAAGTATGCAGCAGTTGTACTAGACATGAGAGAAGAAAGAATAATTTTGCAAACGAAATATTGTAAATTCCATTTTAAAAATGATTTGGACACAATTTAGCCCTCAACAGCTAACCTGGACACCAAGCATATTAATCATATAATTTTTCATATTTGTGAGGTTTCAGCAACCTTAATATTTTACATAATTGCTTGTTTTTATGTTAAGCTGCTTTTCATGAAAAAAGTGTGTTAAACACTGTGCAAATTTTTTTATGCTTTTTCCCTCTGGGGTCCATGCGGACCTAAAAAATTAACGATGATTTTCGTAAGATTTTTTCATATTTCAATACCAAAAATGTAAATGCCATACCATTTTTCAGCTTTAGCAGACAGCTTCGGTAATTAGTTCCATCTGATAACATTAATGTTCTATGGCATGTAACTATAAGCTTATAACTACTCTACTTGCATTTATATTTATTCCAAGTGAATACAGTTGTGTCATCACTAAACATGATTTAATGAATTAGGCTAAGAGGGAAGTGTTCTAGGCTGTATACATGTAGCATTTAAGAAACATTTATTGCAACTGGTTCTACGTTGCCATCGGATAGGCCTACTGAATAACTATAACGCAAGCTGAAAAAAGAATACTAACCACTTTAAGTTAAAGACAAGTGAAGATAATTAAGACCTGCATCAACTAAACTTTCCCTCAAAAGTCAAACATGTCAATAACCTCTAACCGATGATTGCGGGTGGGCTGCACACCAGAGCACACGCGGCCTAACATCGTGTACTCACGTACAAAATATTTGTGCCTAGTGTACGATTTTATTAAGTCTCATCTCAAATAACTGTTGTCGAATGAACTTGGTAGTGCTCCGCAACTTGTGTTCAATGTGCCCACCACCAGTGCCAAGACTTCTTTTGAGTCTCTTTGCGAAGTTCTTGATGGACCTGTTGATCAATCTGACAGATTTCTTATTTACCAATTTGATTGTCATCTTGCTAAGTGACTTCTCAGTGACGCGCATATACGCTGGTGCCCTGTTTCTTTTTTAGATAGTAATAATATTGATCATCTGGCAATATCAAGGTTATTTGATACCAATTATTTGAGATGAGAAAAAATCTTGTTTTTGTTACTTTTTTTGCGTTTCGTTTTTGAATCGTCAATAAACGGTGGGTGACCGCCCTAAAAGTGCTATAACTTTTGTTCTGTTTGACATATTTTGATGGTATCTGACCATCATGTGTAAATATGAATTGTCTTTAAGAATGTAAAATTTCATCTCGAAACTCTTAGGCCTACTTTTGGTCAAGATATTGGCAAAAAACCTATGGGGTCTTTTTTGGCGCACCCTGCATATTATGGTTGCAAGTATGCATATCTCTAGACAAGCAACTCACCGCCTGCGCAAATTATGTCAACTGTTAAGAACAGCAATTCAAGCAATAACTAATGAACTTTGTTCGGGTGGCTTGAGGAATCAATACTACCACAGTGCTTCCTCCAACACAGGTGAAGAGCTCAATTTCCTGATATTTCTGAGTAGGCCCTAACTCCCCAACTTTTGGTCTGCTGCTTTTTGTAGGATCCGAAGTCGTATGAAGGATGCTTCAGCCCAGGTAGATATGGATTCCATTTTTAATAAAATAAAATAATGATTTACAAACCGCACATTTGTGACAGATGCTGTAGTTAAGTCTCATGGGAAGGAAATTTTTGTTGTATCTACTTTGAGCAACATAGTGCCTTTCATGTTAGTCGATCATCTGCATTAAGTCTTTGCGATGCCACGATCTTCAGACCTACAAACATCTCCAATTAACCGAAAATCGATTGCCGCTAATTTTGTTATTCATATACAGCTTTGGTGCAAATGGAACCAGATGGATGTAGTCTACCTTTCCAGCATAACAAAAAAAATTCTACGGCTGTTTGGAAACGAATTCTACTCCGCAGTGTGGAGCTGGGAGTGGTGGTCAGTTGGTCGATTGCATAGTTCCAGCTGGTGAGTGAGGATACTGGGAATACAAGATTCGTTTAATGCAACCGTAGAAGGTTACATAAAATGTAAAATCTAAGTAATAGTATTCGTAATCGTAATCTCGAGACTTCTACAGCGCCCACAAAAGCCAAATCGCGGGAACCAGCTTATTCACAGGCGCTCAATCAAAACAAAATCGATAGGCAGCGGGTCAAGTCCGGAGAGTCAGGCAGGCAGATAGATGGACGGCTAAGGTGGGTGATGTTTAGAATTGAAATGACGAGGGATGTGATGAGAAAAGGAGGAATCAGGATAGGATTTGTGAAAGAGCAATGTTTTCAGTTTTGAGTGAAAGACCTGTGGGGAGATAGCGAGAGGTGGTGTTTTGGTGAGTTCGTATGATGGGTCGAAGGTTTGCCGAAGTGCTGGCGGAAGTTTGTTCCAGAGAGGTGGAACGGCAATGGCTATGGAGAGGTTTGCGAATTTCAGTGAGGAAGTGATGGGAGGGCGAAGTAGTGTAATGGAGGATGAGGAGCGTGTTGAACGAGGTGGCTGGATGGTGAACAACTGACGAAGGTAGAACGGCTGGGATGATTGAAGTGTATTGTAAGTTAGTGAGAGGACTTTGTATTCGATGCGTTCAGGTATTTTGAGCCAGTGAAGTGATTTCAGGACAGGAGTGATGTGGTGACGTTTGGAAGTTTTCGTCACTGCACGGGCGAGGGCATTCTGGATAGCTTGGAGGCGGTTAATTTGGGTTTTATGGTAACCCATATATAACCCATTTGGTAATAAGTAATGTTAATAAGTAATGTTATTTCTTCATCGGGCGGAAAAATAATAAGTTTCGTTTAATTGCAAACTGACAAAAAACCCGCAGTAGCAGTGTTTATAATGCTGAAACGAAAACAATTAAAACAATTCATTGGACCAATTTTATTGCAAACTCAGGCTATTCCGTACAGCAGGATATTGTGACATGGCCGGTCACAGCAACTGAACCTTTGCCATGCATTAACAACTGGATCATTTTGTTGCAACGTGTCCAAGGATCCGTCGATTTTTTTCGAAACTGGACGGAGTACAAGAATGGATTTGGAGATATCCACGGATTGGACTTCTGGATTGGAAACGAGAAAATATATTTAATAACGAGTGCTCCTGGAATCACTTACAAATTACGTGTGGAGGTACGTTTACTTGACAATGTCGAGACTTCCGATTTATTCTTTATCGGTATACAACTCAATCGCTTTGAGTTACTTTATGTTGACTACTTGCCATAATTTTACCTTGAATATCGGCCTGATTAGGGCTTGATCTAACACTTTAGCTACGAGTTTTATTGGTTTCCAGACACTTCGTACACCAGCGTCTTTGAAATCTTAAAATTGCAATTTTTTGGGCATCTTGTTACTTAGTGACATAACGGCACAATTATTACCTTGAAATTGACAAAAAATACACTGAAAACTGTTAGATTAAGAGGTGAGAATATAGTGCTATCTATCCTCGGGCATATCCTCGAGACTTAAGTTTTTAAAGAATTCTTTAAAAACTTAAGTCTCCCTTTTCAAAGGATCTTATCCTGACAAATTTAATATCAAAATGCGTTTTTCTTTTAATTACCTGGATAAAAAAAATGCCGCAACACTTCCTCATCCATCAACGGTGTTTGTAACAATAGAGTTTAGTACAAGAATGTATTATATAAAATCATAAAATTATTTCAATTCCTCAAATCTCATGTGTATTAGTACTGGATAATGGATATGCATTGAAGTAGGTACTGGGCAGCTGAGAAACAAACTATCATAGCATTTCAAATACAAGTCTGATTGTATTTTAAAGTGTTCCGTGGTTATTTCTTAAAACCCATTCACCGTTCTGTGTTTTTTTTATCACATGCGCTGCATTGTGGTAAATATTTCGAACAGCATTGGACTTCTGAGGTCAACAGGACCTGTTGAAATGTGGAACTATAGGATATGTCGTCATGAAATCTTTTAACCGAACTATCTGATCCTGTTGTCAAAACTTGTCTCTTCTGGCCTAAGCATACCTGCTAGGCCTACTATTTTATTTGAGCGATTGTAATATTGCTTTTTTGTTTATTGATGTTCTGTAAAATGAATGTTACTTTTTCTTTCGTCTCTATCCTCGTTAATATAGATCTTATACAAAACATGTGCCACTTTTATGTAGGTAGGTCTACAAGCCTATTATAAGCAATTGCTGGTATTATGTTGAATACGAAACGTTCTCGATAGACTCAAAAGTGAAATATTACATGCTTAATTTAAGCAACAATTCAGTATACGCAGGAGATTCGTTATCAAATACTACAAATAGTCCGCCGTATTTGTCTGCGGGTACAGCATTTTTTGACCGACCCGTACCAGTACACATGACCGATGACCGTGTCCGTCCCGTACCCGCAGACCCCTAGGACTCCGCAGTATAATCACGATGGAAAGAATTTCACAACTTACGATGGTGATAACGATGTGAAACTAGTAGGATTTTGCGCGACGTTGAGTGACAGGTCATGGTGATTTGGCAGTTGCTGTTGGTCATATCTGGCTTGATGGTCATGGTGTTTTCCATGGTACACTTCACACACTTATGGCCTACAGAACAATGGGTGACAACGATCGGCCAGAATGATGATCAGAAGCAACTGATTGGAAAGTTAATTTTTTGGTCATATTGAAGCTTTGTCGTAGAAGAACAGTCTTGAACGGATGAAACTTCAAATTGCCTTACTTTAGAAATGTGCAATTGGCTACTGTTTCCAAATCACAGAATAGCTTACAAGCAATACGTTTTGTTGGAATATTAAAATAAAAGACGTGTTTTATCTACAGGCGTCCAGGAAAAATTTCCTTATATGCACACAGATTAGGTGAATTTAGTCACCCGGTCGGAAGAAATAAATCGTAATGAAAGAAAATCAATCGTTCACAATACGAAAAGAAATTTAGACCAACTAAAACAAAGAAAGACAAGTGAAATAAAATGCAGTTTTACAAACTAAACAATTTGCACAACAACAGAAACAAAATCAAATACATATTATAGCTTACCACTTTTTTGCAAACGGTGCTCGTAATTGACAGAGGCTCATCAAACACCAATTGTCTCCAAAAAATCTCGCAGATTTTTGCCTATTTGGTGAATGCGTCCGCCTACGTGATTTATTGTAGGTGCAAACCTGGGCGACTGGATTCTGGTATTACGCTGAATATGAAACTTTCTCTATTGACTACGAAGCGAATCAGTACAAACTTCATTTAACTAACTACTCTGGAAACGCAGGAGATTCGCTGTCGAACACCACACTTGACCCAAAGTATAATCATAATGGAATGAATTTCACTACCTATGATGCTGACAATGATTGGAAACTGGATGGATCTTGTTCCGCATTGTTTAACGGATCGTGGTGGTTTGGCAATTGCTGGTGGTCATGTCTGACTTGTAGTTATGGATCAAAGAATTTTTCATGGTACACTTTGCACACCTATGGTCTGCAGAACTTTGGGAGACTTCGATCAGCTAGAATGATGATCAGAAGCAACTGACAAAGATCTATGGGCATCTTTGAACATTTAGTTCCTTAGTTCGTCAAGAATTACTGCTGTGCCCAACAAACATAAAGAAATTGTGGCTTTGTAATTAATTATTATGCTTATTGTAAAGGTGAACAATATTTTAGTGATTATTTGAAAAACTTTTACGAATATTGATACTACCACTTGGTATTATTGCAATTAACACCTATTAACAATTGCTCCGAACTTTACATTTCGGAATATTTGTGCCCATATATTGAAGCAACCGGCAATCGTTTCAAATAAAGTAGCACTTCTTAGATTGTATCTGCAGTCTCATTGACCTATTGATTGTTCCTAAAACACACGTTAAGCTTACGCCTGGCTATCTGTAAAGCACCCTTTTGATATCGCATTAGTGATTAACGTGGCACCATTTGACGCATGGCTTTGACCAGGTCAACAAGAAAATAATCTGCATCTCATAAACAATTAATTAGAAAGTCTGTAATGTTAAAGTGCTATAATCCAAACAAAGAATGGTAAACGACGAAGACAGAGAATGAACCATCTTCTGTAAACTTTTTTGTTAGTTTCAACTGCAATATGGACCGCATTAAGGCTATTGTTTCTCGGGTGCTGTGACTACCCTTCAATGGGCTTCTTCTCAGAACCAACGGGTCCATTACGCACATATTTATTACAGCGGGTCCAGAGGCGCTCTCAACATGTTCGGCCGAACAGGGCCTACACTTTAGGGCCCAACTCATGCAAAAGAAACCAAATTTTTCAATAGTTTACTATTGGTTGATTCTAGTCGTAAAAACTCAGAACAGATGTTTAGAAACCCTTCGCTTTAGGTTTATATATTTTTATAAAGCAAATAGCCTACAGGATATGACCAAACAAATAACCAATAAGTTCATGTAACAAAGCTATCGTACTTACATGTACAGCAAGTCAGGAACATGTTGAAGAACAAAGCAAATGACGTAACATTAGCATTGATTTATAGAACAGAGAAGGGTTGCCATATAACGGAATTGGCTGTTGTTCTAGCAACGTAACAATATTGTCTTCATTATTAACGACGAAAAAATAGTCGTAGTCCAAGAAAATGTCGTCATAATAATACACAGTCATGGTTTAGCAGTACCTTGCCTACGACGAAGTGACGCAGCAAAATTGCATAACAAGGAGAAGACGTCACAATGCGAAAGCCATTGTAGAAATTCATTATGCAACATCAGCAATTCAGCATGTCCAATAAAATTAGTGACATGGTCATTATAAGCCTAGCACTTTTAAAACAAAGAGATATCGTCACAATAAAATTCAACAGCACAAGATAATATACGTTTAATGTATCTATTTGGTGTAATTCTGTGGTGTTTGGCCTCACAATATGGGGCTACAGACCAGATAAATATAAAAATATAAATATATATAAAAAATATTATTTTTCAAAAAAGGGAACGAGATCACAAGATTTTATAATCCGGCCCGCTGCGTGCCCCTCAAAACTGCGGATCCGGGTGCTGCAGCACCCTTTGCACCAGCATCAATGCGGGCCTGACTGCAATATGGGTATTCAATAACCAATGCATCAAGCTCTCTAACCACGGTCGCGAGAATAGAGAAAGAGCTGCAAGAAATCGGGGTTGCGCATGAGAAATTTCGACACCGCGTCGATGGGAGAAAGACAAAAATAATGTTGTCTTTTCCCCCAAAGGCATAGTGTTGTCGAATGAGATCACATCTTTAGAAGGTCCATTCCAACCTCCCATTCGGGAGATGGCGCTGGTAAAACGAACAGTAGGACGTTATGGAAGGACGCCTTGGATGGCTCCCGACGGTTATATTCGACTCCTGTAATAATTTGTGACCATCTATTCATACTGTGAATATTGTAATTGTATTGTAATGTTCAGCTTGAAATGAAAGAAAGATTTTACTATGAATTTGCAAACATCGTCTAGGTTTTAATATTGACCTATTACTCAGTCAATTCAGACTATGAAGTTTTTAGTTTGCAATTGAATTGAGCACGTTATGTTGATCGCAGATGCCTTGTCCCAAGGTAGAAGGATAATCCCAGAAAGGTTTGAGGTAAATGTGTGCATGCTCGGCGATTTCCCAGCCACCCCACAGCATATGTAAGACTTTCACCAAGGGACTCTGAATGGGGTCAGGTTGGTCCGTCTACGAAGTCTGGTCGAAGAAATTTTCCCTAAGCAAAGGCAAGTCTACCATTTGATTTTAAGCAAAACAAGGAACTAGCTGCAGACATAATATTACGAATTCAATGGCCTGTTTGTGCGTGGAAAGCATGATGTAAGAAATACGATGGTCGCCTCATGTCTCGAACTTGGCTAATTTAATTATATTCGCCAGATGACAGCAGTGGCGTTCCAAATGTGGCTTCATACAAGGCACATATAGTAAACATGTATGCTCATTGCTCATACGTTTTTGAAGCACTTGGAATTGTTTTTACTAGTTAATTATCCCTACCTCTGATACGCCTTTACCACAATTGAACTAGTGTCTGTACCATAAAGCATGAAACAGTACATCCACAGACTACAGCACAGACTGCAAGTCTGCAACAGAATCCCACCTTCACCTACTGCATACGTGATCATAAAAGCAGACTCATTAGAAATCTACCAATCCTGAGCAGCACAGAACATTTGAGCAGAGAACCACTTCAATCCCATTCCAGCACAACACAGCACCAATCAGTACAACACAGAACCAATAAATACTGTAAAATGAGTACAGTATTAGTCTACTATCACCGTATGGCTACAATAGCCCACTATAGATTGTGGATGTAGATTAGGCCTACACGTATAGCTACAGTCTGTCTGTCCGTGTCTGTCTGTGTGTCAGAGACCCTGCCTGTTCATGTCAGTCTACATGTCTTTCTGTCTATGTCTTTGTCTGACTGCATATGTCTGTCTGTTTCTGTATGTATGTATCCAATCTGTGTATGTCTGTTTGTGTCTGTCTATATCTCACCCTGACCAAGCCATCCTATGTCGCTTGCCTATGTATGTCTGTATGCCACTGTCTGCCTGTCTCTGTCTGTGTCTATCTGCCTTTGTCTGTGTATGCTTATCTGTCTATGTCTGTATATGTCTGTTTGTGTCTGTCTAAACCAGCCTGCAGCCCATGTGTGTCTATGTATGTTTGTCTATTTGTCTTTCTATATCTATCTTATATAGATATATGTATACATATATATATACATATGTATGCTAACGTTAATGTCTGTCTGCTTCTGTCTTGACCTGTGTAAGTCTGTTTGCGTTTGTTTATGTCTGTGTCCATATCTGTTTATCTGTGTTTGTCCATCTTTCTGTAAGTAGCAATAGTTTTACACACAGACACACTCATATACGCACATGTACACACACATAGGCTCACACATACATAAACATACACCTACATGCACACATACCCAACATACACACGCGTAGACACATACAGACACATAAAAAAATAGACACATACACACATTCACACACTTGCACACCTATACACACATGCACGTATATACTCACCTACACACACGTGCACACACCTACACGCGTACCTACACATAATTATACGGTCACACATACACACATGCATACACGCATACATTTACACGCATGCAGACACTCACACAGACACGCACACTCAGACACACACGCATTCACACTAGAAGATCGAACACTTCGGCGTGAAAATCCGATGCAGTGTCCGTGCTGTAGTCGGAAGCGTCTCTGAATATGGAGCTTGAAGCTGTGCTCTAGACGCGAAGAAATAAAATAAAATGAATAACATAAAATATTGCTTAGCCCACATTTAATACGATTTCAAAACATCGTCCGTATAAACCTGAAGAAAACACCGCGGATGCGCACACTTGGTGAGACTCTAGCGCCACCATCGACAGAAAAGAATTCTAGCCAAAATCAATACACACGATAGATACGAAGTGAAGTCACCATCGTATTTCTTACATCATGGTGGAAACCACAGTGCCTTGAAATGCGACGGGCATCTTGGCACAGAAAAATGCAAGGGTTTCGTATATTGTCTTTTTTGGACAGGATTCCCGTAACATATCGGACAATCTGTTGATCACACTAACACAAGCAATGCACTCTGTAAGCAACAATGACAGTAAACACTAGGCCTAATACATTTTCTAGTAGCAGCGCGACCTTGGGAACAGTAGTGGCGCTAGGGGGCTAGGCTAAGCCCCCCCTAAAAAGGCGATCCATTTTTTCCCATGTAAAAAACTATTAGCACGAATAATTTTCTTTAACCCACCCACCCCCCAAAAAAATCGCAAAGGTACGCACGAGGATTTGCGCCAGACAGATTGGCGGATATGAAAAAGGACCCATTTTCTTGAGATTTCGACCAAATGACTAAAAAAGGTCGTCAGAAATTTTGGCGGCTGAAATGGAAAATTTCCGTGAGATTTTGGCCGATGACTAAAAAATAAAAAAAAGGTCTTCAGAAATTTTGGCGACTGAGAACGGAAAATTTTTGACCGCAAATTTAGCCTCCCCCAAACATAAATCCTGGCGCCGCCATTGCTTGGGAAAAGGTTGGTACAGACAGTTACCAGCTTTTCGGATTTACTGCTCGTCGACTGCATTAAAAAAATAACCGGAAATATGTCCATTCCTAGGGAAAACAGATTATTCTCAGATTTCGCATTTGGATTCGACGTTCACTCTCCATCGAATATTGCATAATATTGTAGCAGATATAACACTTCATTTGCGAGTGCAGGAAAGGAAATAATTGCACCATAGTGGAAACTCAACCAAATACAAGTCCACTGTATGTCTTGCCTAACCTGATGAAAGACAGAGCCAAAAGGACAGCGGACACTTTTGAAAAAGCAGAGAAAGGCGGCTTTAACCCTGACCCTAACCCTAACCCTGACAGTGGCGGCGCTAGGAGGGCTGGGGGCTAAGCCCCCTACAAGAGGCTCAGCCCCCTAAAAAAGGGCCATCCGAATTTTTTACATTGATATATCCACGATTTTCGGCTGACGACTAAAAAAAAGGTCGTCAGAAATTTTGGCGGCGAAAATGGACAATTTTCACGAGATTTCGGTCGACTAAAAAAAAAGCTCCCCGAAACCGAAATCCTGGCGCCGCCACTGAATCCTGACCGTAACCCTGACCCTGGCCTTGCTTCAAGTGTCAATTCAATCAAAAAAGTTTCATTATCGACATGCGAAATCACTTAAACTTTTGAATGAAACATGCAGAGAGACTATACTAGCATTAGAGTAATGTGAATCAAACTTGTCAAAGGCATGTCGGTGTTGATAGTAGGCCCTACAGACTCATAGCACCTATGCCTTAGGCCTGTTAGTTCCCAACCTTTTTTGACTATAAAATATAGAGCCACTTTTCTAAGTTAGACGACGCGAGGGCCACTTATTTTTAGTTGAAGGACATTAGGTGACCACAAGGCTAAAATTTAATTGACCAAAGCATAAAAAATTTATATAATTGAATCAAACTAGAATGTTTGATGCTATATATAGACGCCAAAATGAAATAATTTTGAATGGAAAATAATTGTGTTCTATCCTGTCCAAATTGTCAATTTTCATAATTATATTTTTGTTAATTCTTTGAGAGTTGGGGGGCCATTTTTTAGACCTGGCTTCCACTTTTGGCCCGCGGGCCACGGGTTGGGAACCACTGTCTCAGACCTGCATCACATAAGCGGAAGACTGGTCAGACAGCCCTTCGTCGGAATCTTTGTGACTTGGTCGCACTAATAAGCCAATTTGAGACTGTCAGTCTTTAGTTGAGCATGAAATTTCATGCTGTAGAACTGGCAACCTAAGTAGAGTCGACATGCATCCAAAATACTCTCCTCCACGCGCGCCAATCACCTTACCTCCACCTGTCAAAAGTTGCTTAGACTTCAAACGATCTGTCACACCACCACCCCTAAAGTTAAGTGGTTTTGACACTTGAGCAGAAAAGTGTCGTGGACTGCGCATCATCATAGACTGCGCATTTTGATCGACGATGCATAGATTAGTTAGGTAGAACCTAAAGAGGCCTACACATTATTATAATCAATGTGCTGACGTCGGTGCCAGGACAATTCGGCGCCTGACAACTCGGCGACAGAAAGTTCAGCGCCGGTACAATGCCATATCAGAGGCCGGATAAAAGTTACATCCCTTTAGAAATAAAACTTCATAGCCAACAGAGAATAGGCTACAACTTCTTTGATGTAACCCTATAGTTAGGAGTTACTGTAGGCCCTGCGCACCTCGTACCACTTGCACGTCAACGCATAATAAGTATACGCTCATTTTGCTGTCGAGTCTATAGACGCTTGCAGAATGGAAATTGATGCATAGTAATGAGAATGAAATCGTCCATCACCGTCAAAGCGACGATTGTGTCAGGATAATGGAAGTCGTCATCTATTCAGTAGGCTATTCGTATTGCAACAATAGGTCTATAGTTAGCAGCATGCCTATAGTGGCCTAATGAGGCGTGTTGACGAACCTCCATAATGTATGAATAAGTAAGTGGCATATCCTCAATAGCAGAGTTTATATATTACTGCTATGATAAATTATATATCTACTGCTTGAGTTGGTGGATATTTATAAACTGAAAATCGATGCACACCTGTATTTCATACGAATGCAATGATTTCATTCAGTGTGGCTTTCCAACGAAGAGTTTCATTCAGAAGTTCTGTCATATGTTATTAAGACGATGTAAATGAAAAATGAGATCCGTACAATGCAACACGGTTGAGATTGCAATGTATAACAAAAGGTGCTTCGAGGCACATTGGCGTTCCGTGATGCTTGTTATAGCTGATACAATCGTACGATTTCTATTGAGCCGCCATCATAGTGCAGACAATGGAAGCTTCAAGTCAAACCTCTAGCGGCAGTCAGTTGCGCATTCGGTCGAAGAAACCTAAGCGAAATCTCAAACAATAAGTCAGAATGTTAGGAACTGAAATGAATAAATTAGGCTGCCAGCGGTTTGGTTTTGAAAAGGAAATTTACTGTCATAAACTTTTGATGCATGAATTGTGACCCGTGACTGCATGAAGAAAACTTCATTTGATCACTAGTTCCTGTGTTATACTTCCGGTTTCTCGCTGTCGCTTTGCCCTACAACAGTTCTTCCTCTTAATAAATTATCATGATGCCCTCTTTTCACCACGCATTTTTTCATATCTCTTCTAACTTTATATTCCTCAGCCTCTTCCTCTCCGGTTCTCTCGTAGTTTTCTAAAACTCCCATTTGCTAAAACTCCCATTTACTTGCTGCTATTCGCTAAACATAGTCCTGGGCACGATGTTAAACTGCACCCATCCTCTGCCACAGGGAACCAACAACTTCCCTGTGCCGGTCCTAAGCCCGGATAAAATGAGGAAGGTTTGCCAGATGGGTGGAGATGCACTGGCAGTAAAAGACCAAGACCATTGAAATCCGCAAAAATCATGACACAAGTGACATAGCAACCCAGATGCTTCAAGGTGTCATGATGTGGAGCTGACATGCACAGGCCGGTCAGTACAGACCAGTGGAGAGAGTCGGGGGAGACATACGGGCATTGACCCAGGTTGTCCTTCGTGCCTCTCTCCCAATATTCTCTTCATCAGTCAAGGTGGTCTAGCTGGTTCAAGATGTTAATGGTATGAACCTGCAGACCGGACAGGTTGAAGATGGGCAACATGACACCTACGGGCGTTTAGCCCAAGGATTTCGATGATGATGACTCGCTAAACATCTACCCAAACTCGCTCTAGATAAACAACCACTCGCAGTCTTAGCTTCTCTGCCAATCTTCTTGCTCTCTCTCTCTCTCTCTCTCTCTCTCTCTCTCTCTCTCTCTCTCTCTCTCTCTCTCTCTCTCTCTCTCTCTCTCTCTCTCTCTTTCTCTCTCTCTCTCTTTCTCTCTCTCTCTCTCTCTCTCTCTCTCTCTCTCTCTCTCTCTCTCTCTCTCTCTCTCTCTCTCTCTCTCTCTGTCTCTGTCTCTCTCTTCTTCTCCTTCTCCTTCTCCTTCTCTCTCTCTCTCTCGTCCTCTTTCACATTTTTTTTTCTCCTCCTCTTTCTTCTTCTTTTCGCTTTCTCTTTCTGCTCCTCCTTCACCTTCTCTCTATTCTTCTATTTCTCCTCGTGCTTCTCCTTCTCTTTCTCCTTCTCTTGCACCTTCTCTTTCTTCTTCTATTTCTCCTTCTGCTTTTCTTTCTGCTTCTCTTTCTCGTAGGCTACTGTCGCCACGGTCACATTGAGATAGACCACTGTTGAACGCTGCTTTTCAACTGTCGATATTACACTGTGAGACCTCTACTCCTTTACGACCAATCGAGACTAAAAACCGCATTGTCATAAACGCAGACCTGTGTTAGTGTAAAACTTATTTCTGATGTTGAAACGCGTGATGCAACATAACAATAAATTGCAGCGACGACGAATCGCTCACTCTGCTTAGCTTTCACAAGAATGGAGGAACTCCATTTTATGCTCATGGAAAGTTGTAAATTGTCACAACGTCAATGTCAGCCTGTAAGGCTTGCAATTTTAATAGAAAACCTATAGACTCTTACCCTCTTTACTTTGGCATCGGGTCCTTTAAAAGTTGGAAATATAATCGTAGGCTAAGAGTAAAACTTTTGCGTTCTATTGAATCTAAAAGCCTATCACTCTGCCAGGAGAACACACGTGACTATGACTTCAGATGGAACTATTACACCGACGTAATCATTTCTCCATACTGTAGGCTACCGATAGTACAATCGACTAGTCGTCGCTTTGAAGAAAGACAGAAAGAAAGTCCATTCTCCAAATTCATCTGAACAGAACAGCCTTTGTTCCAGAAACTGCCTCGGTAAGGCTATTATAAACTGCAGCTTCTGAATGGACCATACAATTTGCATGTCTAGAATCATTGTCTAGAATCTGCACCCTAACCTGTTCTTACAATGTCATTTCGTTTCAATCTGAGAATAATGCTCTGTTGACTGGTGTTAAACCAGTGCTGACAATGAATAACTGTCCAAATTCAATTGTTCTTCAACTTTGATGCGAGACTCTTTGAGCACAAATCAAATATTCTTCAGGATGAAAATCAGCCGCAAGAACGTATCAAGGCACCGCTGTTGCCTAGCAGCAATCAACAAGCCGGCAAACGACTGCTGGTGAGCAGTATTTAACTCCATAATTACTCAAGTGTTTAACTTTCATGTAACTTTTGAATTTGCCAGAATATTCGCTAATAAGTTTTAGATATAATAAAAATGGTTTGAGCATTTTTGTTCCGAGTTGCTCAGGATGAAACATACATATAATATGAGTTATATTTTTTCAAATATTTCCTTGGCTATTCTGATTGCACTTGGTCTCCTAAAAGTTATTTTGTGTCCAGTTACGGCCAATGTTGCCACATCCACAAGAAGGTTTGTCGTGTCTGTACAAGGTAGGAACCGATGTCCAGATTTCAGGCTCACTGGAACTGCAACAAGTTTGATGTTGAGGTCTCACCTGGAATGTGCCAGCCGTTGTGCCATCTGGTCTGGATGTCTTCACTACAGTTACCACAGAAGCACCGGAAGTTGTGCTTTACACTCAGTGACTCCTGCCAATCTATTTCCGGCTGAGGGTTGCATTTTTATGCTGGTTGGTATATTTTTCAATAATCATAGATGCTTGTTGAGCCTGAGTTCAGATTCGAAGCTTTTATCGATGTCGCTAAATAGACCGTTATTACTGCCAGTCACAAGCTTTTGTGTCAAACCATGGAACAATAGACTAATCATACTAATGTTTCGCAAGATTATTTTCTTTGACTGCAGCGGGTTGCATCATTCTACTGAATCACACAAGACTTAGTAAGAGTTATCGAACAGTAGTACAAGAGAGGATAGAAGAAACACCAATTTTTCAAACAATATTCCAAACTCAAGTTCAAAACTGATTCTGACTTGATTTAAACACACATAATGCAGGCATACCCGGTGGCTCAGTAGACAGAGAATTCAAGTTTAACCGATCAAAGACTACGAACACTTAGCTTCACGTGGTAGTCAGAGTAGTGTTTTCATGATAGCTAGCTACTCACAGATATTCATTGATTTCGAAAATTTATAAAGTGCTCCTTCGGGAAGCCTACTCAGAGACGCTCCCAGTTCAACCACGGCTAACAAGAAAGATTGAGCACCTGATAGAAAGCGGACAAACAACTCTGATGTATAAGCGCAGCGTGAGCGGGAGTCCATTGTAAATGGGGGTAGGGGAAGCAACCGAGTAGAGTCGACTTACCGAAGAGCGGGCCCGAGAACCACAACCTCCCCTTAGCCAAAGAGCGCAAAGCTCGACGGAGGATGGGTCGGTGAGATCACATAAGTAGGACGGAGCACGACGTGAGACACCGCCAGACAAGTGCTGCTTAAGAAAAAATGGTAAAATTTAATGATAAAGTGACATGGGGAAGTCAATACATATGTATCTTTATAGGATATTTCTTTGGACAAAAAATATGATTATATATTTCTTCATTCCTTTCGCGAAAGATAGGGTTTTACATGTATATCCCGTATAAATTTAAAATATAAATTTATGCGAAATTTAAATAATTGCTACATCGTTGCATAAATTATACGAACAGAAAACAAGAAAATAATACTGTATGCAGCATTTAAAGACAGTTTGCATAGGCCTACTGCTATCATAGTTATTTTTCTATACTTTTTATTTAATCTGCATATAAATAATTATATTCGCTCCATGTTAATACATTTGTATCATCAATAGACAATGATTCAATTAATTAACAAGGAATGTTCGATATTTCATTTTACGCACATTGATCAGAGTTGGTTCTAAGTTGCCATCGTCTAGCCTACTTAATGACCACTGAAAATGACAACAATTCAGGCTGCACAAATACAAAGTTAACGGCTTTAAAGACTAATAAAGATCATTAAACCTTAGCGGTCATATCCCCATATTTTGACAAATCACGGAGTAGGCGACATGCGGAATGAACTACACTGCCTGATTTAGCCGTGATTTAGCCGTGATTGGTCAGGGAGTAGGCCTAGATTACATTGAAGATGTGTTTACAAAAACTATAATAATAATAATAATAATAATAATAATAATAATAATAATAATAATAATAATAATAATAATAATAATAATAATAATAATAATAATAATAATAATAATAATATTACAGATTTGGGTCGTCACTTGACGAAGGCGACAGACGAATTGAGAGAAACGACATTTTTATACCAAAGACTTTCGGTGACCATTCAGCGCTTTAACGCGGTGGCCTTCGCGGGATCTTTTGCTGCAGTATAATAATAATAATAA
This sequence comes from Lumbricus terrestris, assembly GCA_949752735.1. Classification (NCBI taxonomy): domain Eukaryota; kingdom Metazoa; phylum Annelida; class Clitellata; order Crassiclitellata; family Lumbricidae; genus Lumbricus; species Lumbricus terrestris. The sequence continues at coordinate 31,496,297 of OX457052.1, forward strand.
TAATAATAATAATAATAATAATAATAATAATAATAATAATAACTCATCGTCAACTCAATACATTAATTGGTGTCCCTAGATAGCGGGATAATTTGATCCCTTTAGGGCCTCCCATTTTTTTAACCAATGAACTAGATGTGTTAACCTGTTATGTATACTTTGGTTGCAAAATAAAAAAAATTGATTGATTGATTGATTGATTGATTGAATAACGATTATAATATTAATAAAGAGCTGCACCAATTAAACTGACTTTCGACCCATCAATAACTCCTTTACCATAAGTTTATACTTTCACTTTTTCATTCTTGTTACGACCTAAGCTAAAACAAGAAAATACCGTACTAAAGGCATACTTAAGTTGTATATATGGTTGTAGGCTATGCATGCATGTCTCTAGACAGCAAGTATCTAACATCTTTTGAGTCACTCACAAAAGCGCTTCCTGCACTAGATAATATTACGTTAAAAAATTAAGAGCTACAATTGGAGGCAATTAACGAATTTTGCACAGGTGACTTGAGGAATCGCTACCACAGCGCTCCTACACAAATTTATATTCCTGAGTGGCTCCCAAACTTATGAGTTGCTGTCTTTTGTAGAATCCGAAGTCGTATGAAGGATGCTTTAGCACAGGTAGAGTTGGGTGTCATTTTTAATTAAACGAAACAATGAATTACAAAATAAAGTTTTACGAACTGAGGTTATGGTAACGTCTGTCTAGCAGGAAATTTCTCCTATTTAATCTATTTTGAGCAACATAGTGTCTTTCATGAAACTCAATCATCTGCATTAAGTTTTGCGATGTCACTATCTTTACAAATATCTCTAATTAACAGAAGATATCCTCTGCCGCTTAAGGATCATGATAATTTTGTTAATCATAATTTTATACAGCTATGGTGCATATGGAGCCAGATGGATGTAGTCTACCTTTCCAACATAAAAATAAAGTATTCTACGGCTGTTTGGAAACGAATTCTACTCCTCAGTGTGGAGCTGACAGTGGTGGTCAGTTGGTCGACTGCATAGTTCCAGCTGGTGAGTGAGATTACTGAAGAATAAAAGTTTCTTAAAATGCTTAAAAGGTTCCTTTATTGAGAAATATAAAGAGTAGTAGTAGAAGTTGTAATAATAATAATTATACGACTACTACTGCTACTGCTGCTACTACTACTACTGCTGCTGCTGCTGCTGCTGCAGCTGCTGCTGCTGCTGCTGCTGCTGCTGCTGCTACTACTACTACTACTACTACTACTACTACTACTACTAATAATAATAATATAATAATAATATTATAATAATAATAATCAAAATAATAATAATAATTTCAAAATAATAACATTATCGAGGTTTATTTCTTCCTCGGGCGAAGAAATAAATAATCCTCGTTTAATATCAAACTAACACACAGCAATATGTTTGCAATGTTGAATAGAAACCATTTTTTCAAGATTACTTAGACCAAATTCATTGCAACGCAGGCTATTCCGTACAACAAGATATTGTGACTTGGCCGGCCACACCAACTGAACCGTTGCCATGCATTAACAACTGGATCATTCTGTTGCAACGTGTCAAAGGATCCGTCAACTTTTATCGAAATTGGACGGAGTACAAGAATGGATTTGGAGATATCCACGGATTGGACTTCTGGATTGGAAACGAGAAAATATATTTAATAACGAGTGCGCCTCTAATCACCTACAAATTACGTGTAGAGGTACGTTTCCGTGGCAATGTTCGTTTCTCTCATATGTCGAGTCTTAGCCTACTATTTATTCTCAATCGTTAAATGTTGCTATAATTTTGTTGACTTTCACTACATAATAACGTGAAAATATCTCATGACTTATGGCATATACATATAAAAGAAGGATGGTAAAAAGAAATAATCCTTCTGACTCTTCGAAATTATCGGAAATAATAATAGGCTAATAATAAATTATTATTATTATTATTATTATTATTATTATTATTATTACTATTGTTATTATTGTTGTTATTATTATTATTATTTTTATTATTATTATCATCATCATCATCATAATCATCATCATCATCATCATCATCTACATCATCATCATCATCATCATCATCATCATCATCATCATCATCATCATCATCATCATCATCATCATCATCATCTACATCATCATCATCATCATCATCATCATCATCATCATCATCATCATCATCATCATCATCATCATCATCATCATCATCATCATCATCATCATCATCATCATCATCACCACCACCACCATCATCATCATCATCATCATCATCATCATCATCGCCATAGTCGTCATCGTCGTCATTATCGTCATCATCATCATCGGCATCATCATAATCATCAGCATCATCATTAGCGGCGGCGGCAGCAGCAGCAGTATCATCAACATCAGCAGCAGTAACTTCATCGTCATCATCATCATCATCAGCAGCAGCAGCATCAGCATCATCAACATCATCATCATCAGCATCAGCATCATCAACATCATCATCATCATAATCAGCATCAGCATATCATGCCTAAATTCGTCAGTTTGGTGAAGGACTTCTACCCTTTTTTTAATTTAGGTACAGACCTATTTAAAAGGATCCTGGTATTACGCGGAATACGAAACATTCTCAATTGATTCTGAAGAGAACCTTTACAAACTTCATGTGGCCAATTACTCTGGAGATGCAGGAGATTCGCTGTCAGATCCAGCCAACGGTGCAGCGTTTTATAACAATGGAATGAATTTCACAACCTACGATTCTGATAATGACTTGAACCCGTTAGGGTCTTGTGCGATTTTTAATAATGGGTCTTGGTGGTTTAATGATTGTTGGTTTTCTTGCCTGACATGCATTTATGGAACAAAATATTTTTCTTGGTTCACTCTGAACACTTCTGGTCTGCAGAACAATGGACGGCTGCGATCTGCCAGAATGATGATCAGAAGCATATGATAGACACAAATAACTTATTTGCTAACGTTTTTGCGGTTATTGCGAGATAGCTGCACTGCACTAGATTTACTCGTGAAAGGTGATATGCGTGTCTCTCTTTTTTAAAATTATTTTAGTATCGAGATGCAATTAAACGGAATTTTTCATCAATTGGAAATTCTTCATTGCTCTTATATATATAGATCAAAAGTAGGCCTACAGTTTTATGTCAAGAAATATTGATGTCGGTATATGATTCGAATTAACTTCCATTTGCCTTGTTTTGAACATTGCCACTAGGCTAACAGGTGTGTTTATTCCTACCAGCGAAGTCTACTTTGTTTGATTTTCTTTTAGAGCGCTTAGAACATTTTGAACACCTAAGAACATCTAGAATCTATACTATAAGTCCGAGATCTGTATGTATGGATGTCCATCCCAGAAAGGCTCAGGACACCGATTCATTTCGCAACACGAAGCAATTTTTTTTTAGCTTCTCTTGAGAATTTGTGGGTCAGGATGACTATTTTCAGCTCTCAACACACCTTAAAACCCGAGATAACAGCATTTCAATTTTACGCGTATTTATCATTAGAAGCGCCTACACAGATTTAATCGGCCATTGTTGCCGTTCGTTGGCCAAGCCATCATCAGACGACAGTTCGAATGAGTTCGCGATGTCTTGACGTCATTCTTGACTCTCGCACGTATAATAATAGTTTTCGTTTATTTAACGATCCGGTTGACAAAACCGCAACAGGTTACAGTGTACAATTATGCAGTTGAAACATTCGTATTCACAAGAACGCAGATAACAGAAATCTTAACTATACTAACAGAAAAGACAGCCAGCAATAATTGTATTAACCAAGTTAGTAATAGGCACAGAGAAAGGAGAATGTGTATGTGTGAGTGTGTGTTTGTCCAGAATTATACGCCTACAATTTCGCAGCTATTGACTGCCAGAACAACCCAGTGGAGGGGATTGCGAACGGGGTAGAAAGGGGCATGGAGTAAGGAATGGGAGTGGAAGGGGAGGGAGGGGGTTTGGGGAATGGGAGGGTGGGGAGGGAAGGAGAGGGGAAGGAGAGCGGAGGGGAGGAGAGAGGAGGGAAGGGAAGGGAAGGGAGGGGGAGGGGTGAGGAGGGAAGGGGTGTGAGGAGGGAGGGGTGAGGAGGGGAGGGGAGGTGAGCGGAGGGGAGGGGAGGGGAGGAGGAAGAGGAAGAGGAAGGGAAAGAGGAAGGGAGGGGAGGGGAGGGGAGAGAGAGGAGGGGAAAGGGGAAGGAGATCCAAAAATTCCCGGGCAACGCCGGGTACCCCAGCTAGTCACTAAATAAATACGAGCTATGCCTAGCTTTGAACATTACTTAGGACACTAAAAGCGGTTAGAGTGATAAAAAATTTGAATGCAACATAATAGGGCATTAAACAAGAAATTTGTGGAACTGCACAACCAGGAAGTTTTTCTAGAGCGGATTTATTTGGCAAAAATTTCTCGTCGTTTTAGAAAATATTTCGCTAAAATGCCGCAAGTCGGCGACGGGAAACTCTGATGACCTTTTTCTAGTCATTTGGAAGAAATTGTTCCCATGTGTTAAGTTTTCCCAGAAACGCCGTAAGTCGCCGCATAAAAAATATGATGACCTTTTGCAATTTTGTAGTCGACTACTTGAAAGTTACTTTTTTCTGCCTTCCTGCTTATTTTTCATTGCACAGGTCCTTCATTTTTCCGTATTGAACCGGCTGCAGTTACCTTTTCTAATGATTTTCACTGCACAGAACTGCTTTTGCAACTGCACAAATTCAGATACAATTGCATGTTTTGTGTAGATATGCACGTTAAAAAAGATCATGCAACTGTTTTGCAACATAACTGTATCAATTATACGAATTTTTCAATAGCTGGGATAGATTGGTTCACCTAACGGATACTAATATACCTTGGTATATTCCATCACACACATGATAGCATTGATGGAGATAGAATATCCCGTGAAACGTCATAAAACACGTCGAAATATGCGGACCCAACCATAAGGCGCTATACACTGTCAGAGTTGCTGCCCCACTCTGTAGATCTCTGGGAAACATAAATCGATGCGCACTATTGCTGCCTTCAAATGCAACGACGCACTTACTACCAGATTAATAAATCTGGCGTGTACATTTATAAGAAAGGAACTGTCGGTGAAAATTGAGATCGTTATAAATGTCAAAGCAGTACGATTTAAATTGCACTGCAACAACAGGCACGTTGAGATACATTGACGTTCCTTTTCCGCTTGCGTGTTGTAGCTGATACATCACATGATTTCTATAGCACCGTCCGCATAATGCGCATTCGGCTAGACAAGTCTAGGCGAAACATCGACATTTAAAGTTCAAATAATTATCTATATCTATTGAGGAGAATGTATGTATGTATGTATGTATGTATGTATGTATGTATGTATGTGCGTATGTATGTATGTATGTATGTATGTATGTATGTATGTATGTATGTATGTATGTATGTATGTGTGTATGCATGCATGCATGTATGTATGTATGTATGTATGTATGTATGTATGTATATATGTGTGTATGTATGTATGTATGTATGTATGTATGTATGTATGTATGTATGTATGTATGTATTTATGTATGTATGTATGTATGTATGTATGTATGAATGTATGTATACATGTATGTATGTATGTATGTATGTATGTATGTATGTATGTATGTATGTATGTATGTATGTATGTATGTATGTATGTATGTATACATGTATGTATGCATGCATGTATGTATGAATATATATATATATGTATGTATGTATGCATGTATGTATGTATGTATGTATGTATGTATGTATGTATGTATGTATGAATGTATTTATGTATGTATGTATGTATGCATGTATGTATGTATGTATGTATGTATGTATGTATGTATGTATGTATGTATGTATGTATGTATGTATGTATGTATGTATGTATGTATGTATGTATGTATGTGTGTGTGTGTGTATGTATGTATGTGTGTGTGTGTGTGTATGTATGTATGTATGTATGTATGTATGTATGTATGTATGTATGTATGTATGTATGTATGTATGTATGTATGTATGTATGTATGTATGTATGTATGTATGTAGACATGTATGTATGCATGCATGCATGTATGTATGAATATATATATATATGTATGTATGAATGTATTTATGAATGTATTTATGTATGTATGTATGTATGTATGTATGTATGTATGTATGTATGTATGTATGTATGTATGTATGTAAGTATGTATGTATGTATGTATGTATGTATGTATGTAGGTATGCATGTATGTATGTATGTATGTATGTATGTATGTATGTATGTATGTGTGTATGTATGTATGTATGTATGTATGTATGTTTGTATGGATGTATGTAGGTATAAATGTATGCACATATATAAAATATATGTATGCATGTAATATGTATGTACGTATTATGTACGTATGTATGTATGCATGTCTGAGTGTTTGTATGCAATGTAGGCTTGTGTTTATATATTTGCTAGCTGAGGTACCCGGTTTTCCCTGGGAAATTATAAATGTTCGCCCCCACATCCCGGCCCGCTTAGTGTCACTCCGCTCCGCCCTCCTCACCTTCCAGGGGTATCGGGAGCTGCCCGGTAGATTTAAGATTCTTGTCCCTACCTCGGCCCAACCAGACGCCTCCCTACCCCACCCCTCTCGGCCCGGTCTTAACCCAGACTCCGCTTGCAACCTGCTCAGACCATCCCACTCCGATTTCACCCCTTTGGTGTATCCGGCGCTGCCCGGTAAATTTAAGCTATTCGCCTCTGCCCGCACCACCCCGACACCACACCGGTCTACCTTACACCTTCCTCTCTACTCCGGGCACACTCATCCTGGTCGCCCATAATCGACACGCAACCCGCTCCCACACAGTCCTCACACAGCCCACCCCTCATGGGTTCCCGGCGTTACCCGGGAAATTGTAGTTTTTTCCCACCGCGCACTCCCCACCGCCCCCCTCCCCGCACCCAGACCCCGGCCCCCTTCTGCAGCAACAAGCGCTTCCCGGGAAGTTTCACCCCAATTTGGTTAACTACCCCCTGCGGGGCGGTGTGTGTGTGTTGACTGTGTGCGTGGTGGCCCTGGTCATACTATCTAACCGCATGATTTGAAGTGTAAAGCTTCGAAACTGTGTATGAATGCCTGAAAATGGCGAAATTTCGGCTTCTCACCCCCACACAGGCCCATGTGGTGGGGGTATTCATCTACTGGGCAGTTCTCGTGGTCCATAGCTTCGAAACTGTAGGTGAATACATTGTGGTACACCCACATCACCATTCTCCTCCCCTGTGGTTTCTGCACTGAGTGCACCTCTGAGTAACCTAGTTACCACTGCGAGAGGCGAGAATGATGTCAAGATATGACGTCATGCGAACTGTCGTCTGCTGAAGAATGACGATAGTTTAAGTGCAACGGTGAATGACTTCTTAATTCTTTATAGACGCTATCAACCGCATCGAAATATAAAATGCGCATATTTCGGGTTTTAAAGTGAATTGAGAGCTGAGAATAATCGCGTTGACCTACAAATTTGCATGAGAACGATTTGAAAACATTTTCGTCACGGCGGTCGTCCTTTGGTGGAAACGAAAAAAACTTCGAAGAATGTGGACGTCGTTTACGGCTACCGCATGCTGCAGTCGACTCTGAGTTGAACTAACTTGCGCTGCAACTGCTGAGGCACATGCATAGGCCTATACACGGCTACTAGCACTGAGCCGCTGACAAATAATTGCACACGCCGTATCGACAGTATCGACTCAGTTGCAAGCAAAGTGGACGTCCATGTCCATGATAGATGTCGTCGCACAATCTTGGCACAAAGTTCGTAATCGTAATCGTAATCTCCAAACTTCTAAAGCGCTACTCGAAAGTCAAGCGCGGGGCACCAAATTTGATCATCGTTCAGCTCGTAGCAGCTTAAGCCCCCGTTGGGTGGACATGCTTTGTTACTTTTCAGGCTGCTATTAGAGCCGTGTATTGAAGCCTGTCTGTTCAGTTAGTAGTCAAGTTTGGTATTAATCAAGTTTTTTGCATCTGCATAACTAGTACGATAATGTGTTCTGGAACTTAAAGCAAGTGAAAAGAACTTTCACATCGGTCATAAATAAAGGGAAAACGGTAAATATCTAGGCCTAAAGTTTTATATCATCACAAGACGTCCCGGAACTCATTCGTAATTAGATGTTCAAAGCCTCTGGAAGTTCCAATGAGAACTAGGCCTACTGTTGACAGGACGATGTGGAAAATTTGAACTTGGTTCTAAAGGCGTGGTGATACCTGAGAATCCTGGAGACAGTTGAGACAAGAAACTTTAGAAGAGTTGAGGTGAAACCTCGGCGGATTCAAGGAACAGGAATTGCGTAGAGTTCGGATGAGCAATGGAAGTAGCCTACAGGTGGGGAAGGTGAAGTCAGCTCTAACTAGCGCGTTGCTATAGTGCAATAAGGATCACGAGGAGTAAGGAAGCAGACGTGTGAAAGGCAGAAAATGCATCTTCAAAACAAATCCTCAAATAATTATTGCTCTGTTCTTTCAGGCCGGACTGTCATTGAAACTTTTGGTGCGTTCAGACATTTGTATAGGGCCGATACAGCAGAAACCAATCAAAGGCTCTTCGCACGGTTGTCCAATTGCAATTCATTAACAACAAAATCGCAGAAAATAGTTAGGAAACTTAGAAGTTTTGGGTGAAACAAAAGAAATCGGCTTCACAACTTACTGACACCACTTAAGAAACCAGACTGTCCAGTTTAGCCATGCTTATCCACTATGGGGCGCGGTGGTGTAGTGGTGGCACCGTTGCCTTGAAGCCGGAAGGTTCGAGGTTCGAATCCAACTCGCCGCGTAAGGACCTTGGACAAGCCCTTCACTCACAATTGCTCAGCGCTTCGGCGTGAAACTCCGATGCAGTGTCCGCTCTGCATTCGGGAGCGCCTCTGAGTAGAGAGCTTGAAGGGGCGCTATAACAAGTGCACATACAAACAAGCAAACAAACTATAATAGATTCCACTTGCTAGAGCGAACTGACATTCATAGAATCAATAAGACTGCCTGCTGCTTCATACGGTTGGTGTACATTACATTACATGGACTTATTATAGTCCTATCATTGCGCTGTGGTTTATAACATAATTTAGGCCTAACGTGAAAGCTTTTAGACCCGCTGATCGAAGTTTCCTAAAGTGAATTTGTTATTCTGGTGTCAAACCTGGACATCAAGCCACACTGGAAATGTCACTTTCGTAAAGTTCCAAAAGAATTTTAGTCGACGATCACTGTCAGACAAATGTCGCAAAAGGTTAGGCCTATTAATGGCATAAAGTTTATGCTAATTTCTTGAAATTTTCGCCGGTAGGCTATTTGTGTATTAGTATGACACGTCTTTCCCCACCCCCCAATGAAGTCCAATCAACGCCATAATTTCGAATATTCTAAAACGCAGTTTGCAATTTCTTGATGGGGTAATGAGCGTTCAATTAGGTTCTCGGTTAGAAGTCATGATCGCTTTGGCTGTCACATTTTAAAGTGCATTTCAGAGTTCCCAAATGCAGTTCTGTCTTAGAAACTTGACGAGATCTTTGTTCCTAAATTTGACAGGATGTACGTCATTGCAGCGAACTGCTGAAATTTTAAGACTTTTCATGCATCATTAGTAATATTTCCTTAGCAACCTCTATTCATTCATTCTGTATATAAGTCGGGCAGTTCAAGCATAGACACAGCATCTTCATCAGAGACGAAGACGACATCGCAGAAGAAGACGACATCGCAGACGAAGACGACATCGCAGAAGAAGACGACAAGAATTATGGCGAAGGTATGCTACTTTCTAAATTTCTAGGTGGTCGTAGAAAGGTCATAACTCTGGTCAGAAACACAGAGGTTTCTAAAACTTGGCCTATACCGTCGAGCTTCACGCTCCTCGGCTCAGGATTAACTCCTGGTTCTTGGGGCCTGCACTTCGGTCAGACAGCGTCGGCCCTTCACCTGGAAGGGGCTCCCGCTTGCTCAGCGCTTACTATCTCAGTATTGAGCCGTTGAATAGGGTTCTCAAAGAGGGTTTATATAATTTTATGTAGTGAATGAATTAATTAATATAAGAAGCTGTTATCAGGCCATAAAAGGTAAGTCGTAAAAACGAATTAAGTTAAGTGAATTGCAATTGAATCTTAAAACGCAAGGCTTCGCTTCATTAGTTGTCACAACCGATTCAGGGCAACTGACGGTTAGTAGGCTATAATTGTAGTTAGTTTCATACCGCGCCGTCTGAATAAAACCGTCACCCAAAGAATCTTGGCCCAAACATACAGAAACCAGAACAAAACTAAGTTCGTGTTTGCTTGCAGTTTAGAGTAAAACTTCCCCAAATATCCTCAAAGTAAGCTACTAAAGACCAGACAGACTTTAGCAAAAGAAAGAACTTCCAAAATAACAAAATTTGCATAGTTTGTTAGTTTAGTCTAAGTTTGCCCGTTTTACCAGTATGCTATTTTATTATTAACTTTAGCCTGCAACACTGAAATTATATAGGCTATAGGCCCTACAGCATCAATGATTTGAGATCATAAGTGATTTCATGCTTCGTCCCATCTATGAGTGCTCTTAGATTCTCTGATCGGCTGCCCTCCTTATTTTCCTCGGTGTCAGGACTGTCGTGGCTCAATCCAGATCATTTGCCTGCATAGGTCCATCCCTATGGAATTTAATTCCCCACCTGTTTGCTCTATCATCCTCTCTGGTAGGCTTTGCTCAGTTTCCTCTCGCCTTAAATCCTGCCTTTTCTCTTGGGGTCAACCGCACTGGGAGCGCCTCTGAAAGGTTGCTGAGTAAGGCGCTTTGGGACCGTCCATAAAGTACGTCACGCTCCAGAGGGAGGAGGTGTAAGAAAGTGTGACAGTTTGTGACAGGGGGAGGGTCAGGCCATGTGTGACGTCACACATTTATTTTTTAAAAATTTTATTTCTAATTTATTATTATTTTTTTAGAATTTAATAGCTTTAAAAATGATTTTCAGAAATTTTGTGAAACATTTTAATTAGTTTTATGTCAAAATAGCATGAAATGCGTATCTCCTGAATGTGTTGTTCACGATTCCTCTCGCTAGCAGCGCTAGTAATGCTGTTGCGAAGTCTTGTTTTATGTATAGCCTTGCTTTCGTCATGCCGGAAGTATTATTTCTATGTTGTTCGCTGCATAATTATGTCACTGAGCGACAAATTCGGAATTTAATTTTTACATAAAATAGTAATTATTATTTGTCATCAGTGAATATTTTTTATTTAAACATAATTCACAGGCCCATAATAAACAGATTCAATATAGCACAAGAGTTTGTCACATAATTTGTCAATCTGGTCTTTTTTTAGTAAAATTGTTTTGTTTCTTTTTTATTATTTAATCACTGGGTGAGGTAAAGTATCGCTAATCTACTTCTTATCCTGTGTAAAAAGATTGCATAATCGGAAGATTATCTAAAAAATTTGTTCGAAAGTGTGACGTATTTTAGGGGGAGTCCGAGATTTGTGACAGGGGGAGGGGGTAAAAATGGTCAAAAATAGCGTGACGTACTTTATGGACGGCCCCTTTATGAATGGTCATGTGCAATGTAATACAATACGATACAATACAAAACACACAAAACAACACAGCGTTTTGTCTGTTAGACTCAGCAAAGAAAGCAGACTATCCATCAAGAACTATTCTGGACTGGTGTAGCAGCAGTTCTTATCTTTCTGCCGAAAGCCTTTCTGTCGGTAAATGGGGCTGAACCGATCGTCATTGTACAGAGGATCGTGCTATCTGCACAAGGAAAGGATCGTTGTCCAGAAGTCTCACTTTCCGGACCAATGAATGTTTTGACGGCAAGGTCTCGCCTGGACTGTGCCAGGAAGTGCGCCTCAAGGGAGGGTTGTCTCCATCATGCTTTCCACAAGAACAACGGAAGCTGCTACATTTACTATTCAACCCCAGCCAGCCTGACTCCCGCTAAAGATTGCAACTTCATGGTGGCAAGTATATTATATATACCATGACTCATTATAATGAACTAATCAGCAATTTTACCCATGAAAGTTCCATGCGTATTGCCAGAAAGCAATTTAGTATAAAATGACGTCTTGCAAAGTTATGGGTTCACGTGTTATAATCACGAAAATGATGTCGATGATTGTAGGCTACAGTTTTCCTCGACTTATTAAAGTTTGTAATTATATAAAGATATAATTATGGCCTATGGGAAAAATCTGTTCAAGATTTATGACCTCTATTGGTTCTAGGACAATTACCCCCCGGACAATTACCCCCCGGACAATTACCTCCGGACAATTACCCCCTGGACAATTACCCCCTAGGACAATTACCCCCCGGACAATAACCCCTTAGGACAATTACCCCCATGCATGCATATATGCACACATGAATATATATACATACATACATACATACATACATACATACATACATACATACATACATACATACATACATACATACATACATACATACATACAAACATACATACATACATACATACATACATACATACATGCATACATACCTGCAATAATACATGCATGTTAGACAATTGTTTGTTCATCAAATGTATGTATGTATGTATGTATGTATGTATGTATGTATGTATGTATGCATGCATGCATGCATGTATGTATGTATGTATGTATGTATGTATGTATGTATGTATATATGTGAGTATATGTATGCATGTGTATAAACTGTATATGTATGTTTGTATGTGTGTATCGTCTGTTTAGAGTGCAAGGGTTCTAACTCCACTTTTCGAAATTGTTCAGGAGAGCAAATCTAAAGTTTCGATGATTGTCAAAAATCCAATTATTGTCATATCATTGTGATTTATGAAAATTTGGATAGCAGATTATATCCTTAGTTGGAATAATATATTCTTTTCAATAACTTTAAGCCGCAGCGCATAAAATAATAAAGTCTGTGGAGGACAGGAGGCAAAATTATAGCAATAGAACCTTTGCGCATTTCAAAATGTTTCGGAATCTGAAGATAGATAATAATTTATTTCATCTTAATTAGGGATTTTTGGAAAATAGATCGTTTCCCTTAGTTGAAATGATGAAATCTTTTAGGTATTTTGTGTCTCCGAACCTGAAAAATAAATGTTTGTGAGAGAAAGTACGCAAAATGATAACTTTATGACGGGAGATAGGCCTAGCCTATGCCTAGAACCTCCGCAGATCCAAGATATTTTTAGATCTGAAGATAGATCGTTTTATAACAACTCAAATATGCGGTTCATAATTATCTTTTAAATTATTATCAACCATTACATGAAAATAATGTGGTTTCTGCCTTTTTTAGTAAGAAATAATAATACGCTTATGGCCGCTTACAACATTTATAATTGAATTATAATTGAGAATTAATTTTAGAACTTTATCAAAATTCCTTGATTAAAATAATTTTTTTATTATAATAATAAAATTAATATGCTAAGTATAATTTTTCCGACCAAAGCAACATGTTGCAGATTGTAAGAAAGATACGATTTTCCTAGGATATAATTTTTAATCACGTATTCTGCACACCTTCGGTTAGCATTCTTTGCGTGAACAAATAACTAAAATCGCTATAACGCAAGCGTGAGTGGATAGAACCTTTGCACATTTCACAAATAGGCCATCTCTAATATTCAAATAGTTGCTGTTTCGTTATTTATACTCAGAACGATATAATCTTTGCACATTTTAAGCATCACATTAGTAGCAAAAAAATAAAACAATGAAACGTTTTTTGAAAAATTTGGAGTTAGAACCCTTGCACTCTAAACAGACGATATGTAAATATGTGTGGCTGTATGTATCCATATATGTGTTATATGTATGTATACATGTACATATGCAATTATGCATGTACGTACATTCGTATGCATTTGTGTGTATTTTTGCATGTATGTATGTTCAAACGCCCATACAGACATATATGCATGCATTCATACATGGCATATTATTACATGCACACATACATATTTCTGTATACCGTATTCATACATACATTCAGCAATGGGGGGGTAATTGTCCGGGGGTAATTGTCCGGGGGTAATTGTCCGGGGGGTAATTGTCCGGGGGTAATTGTCCGGGGGTAATTGTCCGGGGGGTAATTGTCCTGTCACCCCTCTATTCCAATAGGCACTTTTGTGTTTTGTTTGAACCACCTCAAATCATAATGAATTAAATCAAGTCAAACACCATTTTATTAAGGCAACAACCGAAGCACATTGATCATAAAAACACACTAACAACATTAACATTAACATTAATGATTAACATAACCGAAAGAATAAACAGTATATAATAAGAATAAACAGTATATTATAAGAATAAACAGCATATAATAAAGTGAAGGATCCTATACGGTTGAGCACTTAAAGGGGTACTCAAAAAGAGACAAGTCCTGCTATCAGGGGGTACCCATAGGCGCAGACTTGGTCCGAACTTTGGGAGGGACGGACAAGCGGTCGAAGGACGATCGGCGAGGTGCGAAGCGGCGAGCATGAGAGGGGTTTGGGCAGGATAGTGTGCTCTCCCCAAATGTCGAAAAAGTTTCATTACCTTACTGCATTTGTAGCATTTGAGGCTGTCATCTTATTGAAATTGCTCGTCATTTCAGGGCAAATAGTACTGGTTTTAAGACTTCAAAGTGTACCCCCAATGTCGAAATGTTTTGAATCTCCATAGTGCAAATGTATCATTTTGTGCAGTCATTTTAACGAAATGGCTCATCATTTCAGTGCTAAAAGTCTTGATGTAAGACTTCAAAGTGTCCCGCATGTCGCAAATTGTTGAATCTCCATAGTGCAAATGTAACATTCTAGGCTCTTACTTTAACGAAATTGCTCATCATTTCAGTGCTGGTAGTCCTGGTCTAAGACTTAAAAGTGTTCCCCCTTATGTTGAACAATTTTGAATCTCCATACTGCAACTATTGTAGCATGTTAGACTGTCATTTTAATTAAATTGCACATTATTTCAATGCAAACGGTCCTAGTTTCAGACTTTATACTAAAAGTTTCACCTCATTGTTTTTTTTAAATTTTCCACACTGTAATGTAAACATTTCAGTACGTGATCTATACAACGATTCTCATTATTTCATTGCTCAAATACATGGCTAAAAACTTCAATAAATGTCCCCTCCACACAGTGCCGGCGCTAGCACCCCCCGAACCCCCGGTCGGGGGGCGCCCCGAGTTTGAAAGGGGCCCCCAAATTTAGTTGGTCATTATGCCTATTTGTGACTGTACAGATACGGTCTGGTGCATGCCTCAGCTAACCATATGGCTTTGCCTCAGCTGACCTAATGCAGATTTCATACTGATTTTCGGCGTAAGTATAAAGCCATTAGGGTTTGAAAGGGGCCCTCAAATTTAGCTGGTCATTATGCCTATTTGTGACTGGACAGATCCGGTCTGGTGCATGCCTCAACTAGCCATATGGCACTGCCATAGCAGACCTAATGCAAATATCATACTGGTTTTGGGTGTAAGTATAAAGCCGTTTAAACTAACTCAGGCAATTTCGTCCACTTTCTCAAACACAACGTTTATAAATTGTAACTTATTCTAATTGCTAATATTGGATGAGGCCTCAAAATAAAACCTGCGTGAGGCCCAAACATTAAAGCCTGTGTTGGGTCCCAGATGTCCTTGGTATGTGTCTGATCTCAAGTTTGCAAGAGATCTCAAATGTAGCTGGTAATTATACATTTCATGACTGTTCAATCTTGAAACCACGCACCGAATTATGTTTAACACATAGCATAGAAAATAATATGACGCAAACCAATAGAGCATTGTCATTCAACCAAAGAGGAGACTTGGAGGTGTGGACAGGGGCACGGCCCCACAATTTGTGGTTGGGACGCAACCCTTGTATCCCCAATATTTCAGAAATATTTCATAAGTATCATCCATTGCCCATCAATAATGATCAATTTTGTAAAGATGGCAGCCTATAAATGCTACCATTACAGTTGGCAATTCGGACAAATTAATTTTTTTTAAACAATGGAGAGGGGACACTCTGAAGTCCTAAACCACCACTAACAGCATTGATAAATTAGCATTTTTTAAGATGACAGCTTAAAATTCTACCATTACAGCATGGCAATTCCAAAAATGTTACAATTGGGAGGGGACACTTACTGAAGTCTTACACCATGCAATTCAGTACTTTCATTATGAGAAATTTTGCTGAGATGACAGCTCAAGGTATGGGGGCCTCAAGTTTTTTGGGGGGCCTCAGGTACCCTAGCGCCGGCACTGCCTCCACATTGTTACAATTTTTGAATTTCCATATTGTAATTGTAGGAATTTAAGCTGCCACCTTAATGAAATTGCTGAGTTTTCAATGCTGTCAGTCATGTTTTAACACTTCTAAGTGTCGCATCCAAATTATTAACAAAAAATTTGGATTTCCACACTGCAACCGTAGCTTTTTACACTGCCATCTTCACAAAATTATTCGTGACTTTAGTGCTCAGATACGTGATTTAAGTCTTCAATAAATGTTCCCTTCCATTGTTTAATTCAATTTGCAAACTGTAATGGTAATATTTTAAGCTGTCATCTTACCAAAATTGACCAATAAGGATAAACAGAGGATAACTCTTCAGAAAATTATGGTGAGATGTCTGAAATATTTGGGGAATATAAGCACCTCCGTCCCACCACCACGAACTTGGAGGGGACCGTCTCCCCTCAAGCCCCTCTAAGTCTCCGCCCATGGGGGGGGGGGGTACCCCAATATTAGTAGTTCCACAACAATTGGTCTACAGACAACTCGTCTAACGACAGCTCGTCTACAGACAATTGGTCAAACGACAACTGGTATACAGGCGGCTATATTGATGAAATAGAAGCTGGATTGATGTAAAAATGTTAATTGGTTTTCTGGCTTAAATGGAAGTTGGATTGATGATTTTCATTCATGTATTTCAACATTCGGACATTGGTCCTGGGCACGACGTTAAACTGCATCCATCCTCTGCCACAGGGAACCAGCAACTTCCATGTGCCGGTCCTAAGCCCGGACAAAATGAGGATGGTTTTCCAGATGGGTGGAGATAAGCTGGCAGTAAAAGACCGAGACCATTGAAATCCGCAAAAACCACGGCACAAGTGACATAGCGACCCAGATGCTTCAAGGTGTCATGATTTGGAGCTGACATGCACAGGCCGGTCAGTACAGACCAGTGGAGAGAATCGGGGGGGGGGGGGGGGAGAGAACGTGGGACACATACGGGCATTGACCCAGGTTGTCCTTCGTGCCTCTCTCCCAATATTCTCTTCATCAGACAAGGTGGTCTAGCTGGTTCAAGATGTTAATGGTATGGAACTGCAGACCGTACAGGTTGAAGATGGGCAACATGACGCGAGACAGACTCAAACAGAGAGTGGCGCCGGACACCTACGGGCGTTTAGCCCAAGGATTTCGATGACGATGATGATGATTTCAACATGCATCCAGCTTCTACTTCAGATATAAAAATACCTTCTATTTCTCGCTCGTTATTTTCGTCAATCCAGCTTCTATTTCAGATATAAAAATGCCCTCATCAAGTCTCCATTACTTAAGCGTATCTTCATCAATCCAGCTTCTATTTCAGATCTAGAAATACTTTCATCCAGCTTTTATTTCTCAAGCGTTATTTTCGTCAATCCTGCTTTTTCTTCACCTTTAAAGAACCTTCATCCAGATTCCATTTCTTATGCATTTTTTCATCAATCCAACATCCATTTCACCTGTAAACTCCTTTCAGCCAGCATCCATTTCTGAGGCGCTAGTAGTCTGTAGACCAGTTGTCGCTTGACGAATTGTCTGGAGACCACTTGTCGTTAGACGAGTTCTCTTTAGGGTCTACAATACAATACAAAATGCAATTAGTCCAAATGGAGAATCTGTAGACAAAATAGCGCATATGCCACGTCCCAGAAGTAAGAATCAAGAAAGCTTTTTTGGAGCAATTAATTATTATAGGAAATTTATACCTCACTGTGCTGAGTTGATGTCACCGTTAAGCAACTTAACGAAGAAACAGACGCCGAATGTAGTGGAATGGAATGATGAGCTGGAGAGCAGTTTTACTGAGTTGAAGGAAGTATTAGCTAAGACCCCGATCTTAAGACCACCAGATTTGGAAAAGGAGTTTGTGATTCATACTGACGCTTCTGGAAAAGGTCTTGGTTGCGTTCTTATACAGCAATATGAAGGGATTAATCACCCAATTGCTTGTGACAGTAGGAAATTATTGGAACGTAAAACGAAATAATCTGTTGAGGAAAGAGAGTGTTTAGGCATAATGTGGGGCATGCCGCATTATTAGATTCGATAGGTATCGTGGCAAGCAGTTTACTACAGAGACTGATCACTGTGAATTGCAATATTATATGAAGGAAAGCAGGATGAAAAATGCGAGAATCATGTGTTGGATGTCCAAAGTTTACAGTATGCAATATCTGATCGGGAATCAGAGATATCAAAAGGCGTCTGCTCCGCTGTCAGACCGGTTCCATGACATTTAAACACACGACAGATAAACACATCTATATCTACATAAGAAAGAAATATATAAGAAATGTGTAAGAAAGGACTTGGCTATGTATGTATGTATGTATGTATGTATGTATGTATGTATGTATGTATGTATGTATGTATGTATGTATGTATGTATGTATGTATGTATGTATGTATGTATGTATGTATGTATGTATGTATGTAAGTATGTATGTATGTATGTATGTATGTATGTATGTATGTATGTATGTATGTATGTGACTTTGTCCAGAATGCACGCTCAGTTTTTGAGCTTTTCACTCCAAACCTTCACTACTGTGTAGGTATCGGTATGAGACACAAAGTCGAGGGGTTGGCGATTCTCTACCACCGTGGGGGCCAGGGTGGGGCAAAGCCCCCAAATAAAAAAAACCCGCAGCTATTGATTTGAATTTTTTTTCCTAGATAGTGGTCCATCAGAACCACCCGGATCAGTGGTTGGCAAATCTCTACCACCATGTTGCGGGGGGTAGAAAACACTAATTTTCGCTATAAATTTTCATTCGATTGCCACGCATAAAAGCAGTGATTTTAACCGTTTTAGAGGTGTTTAAGGTCAGCTCTGGTGCCAGTACGGATCTCACGGGTCGCGTACCGGTGGAGGCGGGTTGGGGTGGGATTGTGGGTTGGGGTGGAAGAGGTGGGGTGGGGGAGGAGTGGGGTGGAGGTGGAGGGATGGGCTGGGGTGAGGGGTGGAGGTGGTGGGGTGGGGTGGCGTGGGGGTCGAGGGGTAGGGGTTGGGAATGGGAGTGGTGGAGGGGGTGGGGGGTTGGGGTGGGGTTGGGTGGAGGGGATGGGTTGGGGTGGAGGGGGATGGAGTGGAAGGTGGGGGTGGAGTGGGGATAGGAGGGGTTGGCGGGGTGGAGGGGTGGGGTGGAGGGGTGGAGTTGGATGTGGTGGAAAGTTTCGTCAAACCCAAATTTCTCCGGTGGCGTACTGGTAGAGGTCGGAGTGTGGTGTGGTGTTGTGTGGTGGGATTGTGGCCGAAGCGGATCGAATCCTAAATTTCCCGGCCAACGCCGGGTACTCCAGATAGACGACAGATAAATACACGACAGACAAGCACATGGACAGATAAACACACGACAGATAAACACGCAGCACTTGTAGAGTCCCCTTTTAATGTTATCTCAGCGGTTCGGACAATGAGCAAAGGCGAAGATTTGGTTAGAACTTTGGGGGAGACGGACGAGCGGCGGAAAAAGATCGCCGAGGCGTGAAGTGCCGAGCTGGAAAAGGGGTTTGTGGCACCTTCCTATATGCCGAATGTTTTTTTAATTTTTCAAGCTGCAATTGTGGCATTTTAGGCTGTCATTGTAACAAAATTGTTCATTATTTCAGTGCTAATAGTCCTGGTTTAGGACTTCCTATGTGCCCTCCCCTTTGTTGAAATGTTTTTAATTTCCACAGTGCAATGGTAGCATTTTAGACTGTCATTTTAACGAAGTTGCTCAGAATTTCAGTATTATAGTCCTGGTCTAAGACTTCAAAGTGTCGCCCCAATGTCAAAATGTTTTGAATCTCCACACTGCAATGGCAGCATTTTATGCTGTCATTTTAACGAAATTGCTCATCATATCAGTGCTAATAGCCATGGTTTAAGACTTCAATGGCTGGCATTTCGGTGTTAAATGTCCCCCATGTAGAACATTTTCTAATCTCCATATTGCAATTGTAGCATTTTAGGCTGTTATTCAAACTAAATTGCTCATCATTTTAGTGCTAAATGCCTTGGTTTAACACTTCAAAGTGTACCCCCATGTCGAACATTTTTTTAATCCCCATACTGCAATTGCAGCATTTTAGGCTGTCATTTAAACTAAATTGCTCGTCATTTGAGTGCTAATAATCCTAACTTAGGACTTCAAAGTTGCCCCATCATTGTTTTATTTCTTAAAATTTCTACACTGTAATGGAAACATTTTTACGATGTGATCTCAACAAAATTGCTCATAATTTCATTGCTGAATGACTTGGCTTAAGACTTTCATGAATGTCACCTCGGTATTGTTTAGATTTTTCGAATTTCCATATTTTAATTGTAGGAATTTAAACTGTCATCTTAATAAAATTACTCAGTTTCCAAAGCTTATTGTCAAGGTTTGATTCTTAAGAGTGTCGCATCCCAATTGTTTGGATTTCCACACTGTAATCGTGGCTTTTCTAACTGTCATCTTTGCAAAATTATTCATGATTTCAGTGCTCAGTTACATAGCTTAAGACTTCAATATATGTCCCCTCCCATTGTTTAAAATATTTTCATTTTGCAAACTGTAACGATAGCATTTTAGGCTGTCATCCTGAAAAAATTGATCATTACGGATAAACAGTGGATAACACTGTAGAAATTTATAATGATATTTCTGAAATATTGGGGGGGGGGGGGAATATGAGCACCTGCGTTTCTCCCACCACAAACTTTGGAAGGGACCGTCCCCCGCTGTCCACCCTAAGTCTCTGCCCATGACAATGAGCGGGACGTTGGATGCTCTAGAAGCATTGATGTCTTCCATTAGACTACGCTTGAACCCATCTACGACAAAGTATATTATTTTGGCTGGACAGACGGCAGCAACTTGCCAAGCTTGACATCTCTTCTCTTTTATATGAATTTCTTGGCTTTGTCTTTGCAACCCCGGTTCATGACACCTCGGTATCCAACTTGATCAGGAACTCGCTTTGTACCTTCCTTGTTATAAGCTTACTACGACTTTAGTGTGCGAACATCCATAACAGCAATGATTTGTTTGATGGGCTTGCACTAGCAAATTAATGGCTTGCGGATGGAACTTTCAAGGTCGTACTTTCAATATACTTTCAGTTGTACACCATCCATTTTGAACTCGTCTCTGGCAACAATCCAGTTGGTGTCTATATTTCTGGTTCAAAATAAAGATCGGCCAACGTATGCCTAATTTAATTAGATTGGATGACCAGTCAGGCACTGCAGACAGTCAGGCACTGCACACTGTGGCGCATAAACTTCGTTTACAGTTGATGTCTGTCCTTGTGTTTATGATCGCCCAGGTAAAGTCGTGTGTTTGAGGGTCGCGAGATTATCTGTCCGACTGTCCGTGTGTTTATCTGTGGTGTGTTTATCTGTCCTTGTGTTTATCTGTCGTGTGTTTAAGTGTCTGTATTTAAGTGTCGCGTGATTATAAGTCATGTGTTTAAATGTCGGCACACCATCTGTCGGGAATTTTAATAGTGGAACGCCACGTTGTTTCAGGTCTCCTTTCTTCGAAGTGTGTTCTTTTCGGGCAGCAAGTCTAAGTATCCTAGCCAACTTCATAATAGTATTGAATGAAGTATTAGCATGAGTCGACGACACATGCTCTGCGTGTATGCCTCTAGGGGCCGTCCATAAAGTACGTCACGCTCCAGGGGGGAGGGGTGTAAGAAAGTGTGACAGTTTGTGACAGGGGAGGAGTTCAGGCCATGTGTGACGTCACACATTCATTTTTTAAATTCTTTTTAAAATTTATTTTTGTTCTTAGTACCTAAAATCCGACCCGGCCCGGCCAGGCGTGTCTAAAACCCGGCCTGGCGGGATAAAAGTTGATTTCCCGTCACCATCAAAGCGTTTAGGGACACACGTCACTATCAGAGGGATTAGGGATAGTATCCTAGGGTTTAAAGGGTTAGGTAAATGGTTATGTTTTTAAATTTTTTGTTCGAAAGTGTGACGTACTTTAGGGGGGGGGGTCCGAGATTTGTGACAGTTTGTGACAGAGGGGAGGGAGGGGTCAAAAATTGTCAAAAATAGCGTGACGTACTTTATGGACGGCCCCCTAGTGCATGAACATTTAATGAACAATTATGTAAAAAATCATACGTTAGGTTTTTTGTTTTTGCTCTGCTAGACCATCTTTCGCCCTTTTCCAAAGTCACACCATGCCGCCCTTGTTGAAGAGCCCTGATTCGGAAAAAGAACTTTGTGTTGGATGCCCCTGTTTTAATTAAATAAAAAAAAATTTGTGGCTACATGATGCATCGGCAAGTTTGGCGTAAGATTCACTGTATTATAATGCCACATGTATACATTGGACAAATTAATTTTTTTTAAACAATGGAGAGGGGACACTCTGAAGTCCTAAACCACCACTAACAGCATTGATAAATTAGCATTTTTTAAGATGACAGCTTAAAATTCTACCATTACAGCATGGCAATTCCAAAAATGTTAAAAACATGATGTGCTATAATTTTAGAAATATGTGTAGGCTATTTCTCAGTCTATGTAGATATTTAGTATCCAAACCTTTTCAGACAATTTTATGGAATTATTATCAACATCATTGTTGAACCACGATAAATTTGAACTCTGATACTTGCAACTTAAATTTTCAGAATGCCGAAGCGTACGAAGGATGCTTGCCCAAAGGTAATCGTTGTTCACGCGTGTATCAATTTTTAAAGAGGTTTATCATAACCTTAAACTTGCTAGATATTTCAAGCAGACATCCACTGTGCTATTGTCTGCGGATGTTACACAAATTATTATTTCCAATGCGTCTCGGATATCGCGCATTTTGACAGCACCGCATTTCAAATCACCGGATTGGTTTGGTCAAGACAGGGCCGAGCTTAAGACTTAGACTGTTCATCCGCTAGCCTACCTAGGAGTCGAATAGTTTAGTAATGCAGCCGCGAGGCAAAATTTGTGGAATACATTCGGCCGTCAGTGGCACAAAGGTTTTGTTAGCTGGCTGATAAGCTTCCAGGGCCTAGTATACTTGAAGACGAAGGAAAGGGTAAAGAGCCAATAAGTCTTTTCAGCTTCTCTAACTTCCTCATCTTCCGACACAACCTCTGTCCTTCGGTCTTTCTGACCGACTTTCCGAGTGTGTTCCTCAGCTCGATATGATATTGAGCGACCGACCAGAGTCTAATTATTGGTCTCTCTTCCTGCTCGTGTTATCGAAACAACCATCTTTTGACACCAATCTAATTTAAATACGCTGATCGCCCAGGAAAAGTCTTATACATAGCCTATATACCATTTTGTGACAACTAGGAACACCGATCATCCTAACAGCGCAACGGTCGCCGAAATCGAGTTGGTCTAATGAAGGCGAACTTGAATAATGTAGGCCTATGTAATCGCGGATTTGCTTGAAACTAAGTGCAGCGATTCCGACGTTTGGCCTGAAACATTTGCATAATATGTCCATCAGGGCTTTTTAAACGTGCATTCTACACAAAATGTGCAGTTCCAAATGGATTCGTGCAGTTGTAGAAGCACTTCCGTCACGTTCCGTGCAGTAAAAACTAGTAAAAATCGGTCATTTTCCTCAGATTGGGAGTAATTTACCATGGAGGATGAGAAAGGAGAGAAGAGGATGTGCAGTTCTAAAAATTCCTTAAAAACAGCCCTGATGTCCATTCGTTGTAGCAACACAGCTGACCTCGCAGCAGAAGTTCCCTAGATCAATAAATCTTTATTCTTGCACCTTTTGCTTTCTCCGACCGTTGGATTGTATGTTTAACACTAAGTTCGAGAGTTTTATTACCCCAGGCTCACAAGATGCTTAAAGTAGCCTAATGCTGTTTCCTACCATAGTCTTAAGATTTTTCTTTTCAAGGTGTTCTTGGCTTTGGGATCGCCTCTGATTAGTTTTGTACTGTGAGAGGAGCATTATAAATCGGTGAATAGAACATAATGGATTCAGTTATTTCCGCTACTTTTCTTTAACCTTATCATTTCCACATAATGTAAGTGATAAGGCTACTTCTAGACTAGAATCTTCGCGTAGAAACTAGGCCGTCGTTACACAAACGTTAAAAAGGATCTGTTGTACAAAAAGGAGCAAATTATCGTTATAAATATTCTTTTTAGCAACGATGCGCATGGATCCGAATGGTTGCAGTCCGCCGTTCCAGTATGAAAATGAACAGCACAACGAATGCATTACTGTAACTCCGGACTCCACTCCACAATGTGTGGCATCGGATGGACAGCTGGCTCAATGTATCGCTCCGTCTGGTAAGTAATTGACCAGTCCTGTACATTCTTTGTTGCAGTGTGGAAGAATGAGAAAAGTGCCTACATGGGAAGAAAAGACTGAGAATAAGATGATGGATTGATGATGATGATGTTGTTGTTGTTCTTGTTGTTGCTGATGCTGCTGCTGCTGCTGATGATGATGTTGCTGTTGTTATTGCTGATGCTGATGATGATGCTGATGCTGCTGCTGCTGCTGATGATGATGATGATGATGATGATGACGACGGCGAAGATGATGATGACAACAGAGACGATACTTACGAACCGGAAAAAAACACAAAGAACGGGAGAAAGAAATAGAAGGAAGAGATGAATAATGAAGAGAAAGGAAAATATGGAAAGAAAAGAAAACGCACAAGAAGCTGCGCTTTTCGACGGTTATTTTTCTCAGTCCTTTTACAGACACAACAAGGAGCGAAGCTTGGTGGAAACGAAGATACCCACTCGTCAACTTCCGGTATCCAATCATCATTTTGCTTGACATTTTGTCGACGCCAGACTCACAAAGTATTTATTCTAAACTTTCACAACTTACCATCTTGATGCTGCTCTCAAGTGATGTACAAAATTCC
Organism: Lumbricus terrestris; assembly: GCA_949752735.1. Classification (NCBI taxonomy): domain Eukaryota; kingdom Metazoa; phylum Annelida; class Clitellata; order Crassiclitellata; family Lumbricidae; genus Lumbricus; species Lumbricus terrestris. The sequence goes on from OX457052.1 coordinate 31,521,487, forward strand.
ATTCTTGCTTGAATACGTGTATTCTAACTTCGACTGTATTGCAGGGTTCTCTGTGCAGCAGAATGTCATGAATTTGCCTGTTGGAGCATCCACTCCTCTGCCCTGCATAAATAACTGGATCATCCTGATGCAGCGTCTCAAAGGAACCGTTGACTTTATGCGAAATTGGACCGAGTACAAGAATGGATTTGGAGATTTTGCAGGATCTGAGTTCTGGATTGGGAATGAGAAAATGCATACCATCACCAGCCAACCTGGAATTATATATATGTTGCGCATCGAGGTAGCCTATTGCATATCGTAGCGCGAGACTCTCATATTCACTTGGCATTAAGTTTAAAGAACCTACATATTAGTATTACTATCAAAAGACATTTGCCTAAACAACAGACTAGCTAAAACTCACTCTTCGAGTTGAAAATATTTGTGACCGTGCATGAGAAAACCCTCCCAAAGTCGGAAATTTCATAAAATGAGTTTAAGTTTGTTTTAAATAGTACAGATATAGTTGATCAAATTGGTGAAAACCGTATATTTGCATCTTTTGAAATGAAATTTTTATGATTTTTTAGCATCTTGAGAAATCGTTTTAGGGAGAAATCGCCAGTTGAAAATTACATGCATTACATGAACCACACAAAAGTCAATAGATTTTTCATCAGAATTTAGTAATATGTTCTAAACTTAAAATTTTCTGCTCTTTCCAATGGTGTCAACGGTTTTTCTTGGAAAATTAAATTGAAGGAATGGCACAGATCTAAATAGGAGTCTCCGCACAGTAGCGTGCATTTTGTTGAGAACTGGGTGTAGACCTTTCCGCTCGATTTACTCAGTTTCACTATTTGCGAATTTGGCCGAGTTTTCTCATGCACGGTCACATTTATTTAGGGAAACGCCTGCAAACGCTCTGCACTGCACGTACATAATCTTAATTACTAACAAAACAGACAACCTGCAATAGCCTACACGCGATAATAACAGTCTACAAAGCACGTCCGCCTTACAGGCAGAGGATGTATTCTGAACTTTTGAGGTGAATACACGCTGCCGCCGAAAAAATCGACTGTTTACAGCCAAAAATTTTGACGACCTTTTTTCGTTATCAAAATTTCTGACAACTTTTTTAGTCGCCAACTGCTTTTCTCACAATTTCCGCCTTAAAAAACCCTTCATCACGATCAAATTTCATGGCTTTTCGTCAGAATTCGCCATTTTTCCTATCTTCTGCTCCTCATTTTATTTCTGCAATTTTCTATATTGATGTGCCCGCGTACAGTGCACACAAATAACATTTGGCGTACAGTTAGAGGTGAGTATACGCTGTACGATGCAATTTTTCCCGGAGGTGAGTAGCCTACACGCTGTTTACCCGCGTATACTCTTGAGTACAGCCCTGATTACAGGGCTCGATCTCGATACCTCTCGCTTTCCAAAGTCTCCATGCCAGTGCGTTATTCAATGCGCTACTTGGTCATTGCCTAAATACATGTCATTTCCTCTGGGTCCCCGCTCCCTACGGTATTCCACAGAGCTCTGTCTTGGACCTCTTCTCTTCATGATCTATAGCTAAGGCCTTTCCCCTCATCTTGCCTCCCATGCTGCGCTAACCCATCTGTGTGTAGACGATGTTCAAGCCTACTAGCACTGCCGTGCCTCTGAATCTGTTGCGACTTTCCTGGCAAGTCCCCAAGGCTTCCATCTTCGCCATGGAAGCATTGGAGACTTGGATGTCGTCCAATCGACCCCGCCTCAACTCTTTTAAAAACTCAATTCGTTTTGCTTGGCACCCGCCAGCAGCTGGCAAAGATGGATATGGCAACCGTTGCTGATGCCTGTCCTGATTTTGTCTTCTCAACCAGAGTCCGTGACCCTGGTGCAACTCTGGACCAAGAGCTCACTTTTGCTCCACACATTCACTCACTCAGCCGTGCCTGTTATTATCAACTGAAACTACGCACTGTTGCTCGCACGCTTACTTCTACTTCTGCTGCTACTCTTGCTCATTCTGTCGTTACTACCAGACTTGACTATACTGCTGCTCTCTCATTGCGGTCCTACCAATTTCCCGTCTGAGTGGCCTTGATTGCGTCCTGCGCTCTGGAGCCCGCCTTTTTGGCCGCATACCCGAATTCAGCCACATCTCCAGCTATATGCGTGACGTTCTCCACTGACTCCCACTCAAGCAGCGAATCGAGTATAGGAGCTTTACTCATGTCTGGCGCTGCATGCTAGGCCTTGATCCTGCCTATCTTTTGTGTGCACTGTAGCCCTAATCTTTGTGCTCGCCATTTCCGCTCCATTCGTTCGACTGAACAAAGTCTGCTCTTATTCTCTTTTTGCTCGTACTTCCACTATGCAGAACTGCGCTTTCTCGCTGGTAGGATCCTCAACCTGAAATGGTCTTCCTCTGACACTTCGCTCACTTTCTAGAAGTCATTCTCAGGCTGTCCCCTCTCATTATAACAATTTTATTTGGCCGCGCTGAGGTTGGGAGCGCCTCTGAGTAACCCTTTGAAGCGGCGCTATAAGTTGGAAGTATCAAAGACACTTTTGTTCAGTGGCATGATGGACGGAAACGAAGCATCATAACATGGGTGCCAACGAAGGATTCATATCAACATTTGATTTGAAATAAAATGCTACAAGGATTCATACAGATAACACATTCTGATAGGATGGACACAGAAGATTAGCAGCTAAGAGGTTTGCAAAAGGGTGGAAATGACAGAAAACCTCTTGCAGAATGCTATCAAACGAAAACTGAGACTGCTCGGGCATATCCGCTGAATTAGAGAAGACAGAAAGACCAAGAACCCTGTGGCACAATGGAGGGCACCAGCAAAAGACGATGTCCGCGTGGTGAGTGGGTGGATGGCTGGATGCCGTTGATAGGTCTGAGCTCACCCTATTAGCTCTCTATGATGTCTCTTCAGCCTTTGATATGGTTGATCACGATATCCTTCTCAAGCGTCTTGAGACATCCTATGGTGTTAAGGGCCTCCCCTTATCTTGGTTTCAGTCGTACCTTTCTGAAAGAACGCAAATGATTATATCTGGTGACTCTCGAACTCAATGGGTTCATGTTAATCTGGGTGTTCCTCAAGGTTCAGTTCTTGGGCCTCTCCTATTTATTCTTTACACGGCTGACACCTCTTCTCTTTTTCCGATCTGTAGTGCTGCTGGCCATCTATTTGCTGATGATGTCCAGGCATTTGTCCATGGTCCCCCTCTTCCCAGCTGCTTCTAGTTGGGCTTATTGAATCTCTCACTAATCATCTCCACTCATGGATGTCTTCTAATCGCCTTTCGCTTAATACTTCAAAGACTCAATTTATCTGGTTAGGTACTCCTCAGCAGCTCCATAAGCTTGATCTTATTCTTCTCTCTGAAAAATTCCCATTGTTTTCCTTCTCTTCAAGTGTGCGTGATCTGGGTGTAGTACTTGATAGCTCTCTTACCTTTACCGAGCATATTTCCAATCTGACACGCTCGTCATATTTTCATTTAAGACGTCTCAGAGTCATTCGTCGCTCTGTCTCCTCCTCCATCTTCACTACCTTAGTTCATGCTTTTATATGTTCTCGAATTGACTATTGCAATTCTCTTCTCATTGGTCTTCCTAAAGTTCGTCTTTCACCGATTCAGTAAGTTCTCAACTCAGCTGCTAGATTGATTGCCCGTCTTCCCAAGTACTCTCACATCTCTACCTTTATGTTTGATGAACTTCAGTGGCTTCTTCTACGTGCTCGCACACAGTTCAAGTTCCTCACTCTGATGCTAAAGTCTCAACGGGGTCTTGCCACAAAATATCTGACTAATGCTTTACTTCGTCCTCACTCAGCTTCCTCCCATCGTCCACTTTGTTCATCCAACAGACTTGACCTATTGGTTCCTCGGTCTAGAACTGCTATGGCTCAGTCTCGATCTTTTGTCTCTATTGGTCCTTCTCTCTGGAATGCTCTTTCTCCTTCTGTTCGCTCTACACTTCTTTCTGTCAGTCTCTCCTCTGCTCTGTCTCTTCTCAAAACCTGCTTCTTCTCGCGGGGCCTTGCGCACTGGGAGCGCATCTGAACGGTTCACCCTACTAGAGGCGCTTTATAAATGTTTAAATACAATACAATTGTAGAGTGGATCAGACGTACAGAAGCTGCGGTAGGCCTATGTGGTCCAGAACAACCTCAAGTCGAGAGGCATTGCGTGGAGGGTTTCGAACACTTACGGGCCTTGAGCCACGGTTGTTGATTATGTTGTCGATGATGATTCTGGAACACATCCACAATTTTTATATCTCCAGCCACTCAGTTTATAATTTTATTGTAGCAGCATTGCCAATTATGCCAAAAGCGCAGTTTACAGCTAAATTAGGACATGTGTATAACAATGCCAAAGCGTTACAGTGAACAGTTGCTGTTGAAAGACTGCAATTTAAACGGCAATATGAACTTACTTCTTGTTGAATAAGTCGGAATAAAACTTCTGAAAAATCTCACTGTTTTTAGATGCAAACATTCAAAAGCGGACTCTGGTATTACGCGGAGTATGAAAAATTTCTCATCGACTCAGAGAAAAAAGGCTACACGCTCCATGTGTCTGGATACTCCGGAAACGCCGGTGATTCGCTGTCAAACAAATCTAGCGGACAGTTTGAGCAGAATGGAATGAATTTCTCAACCTACGATGTTGATAACGATATGAGCGTTGAACCCTGCGCGACAAAGATAAACGGGTCATTTTGGTTCAACGATTGCTGGATGTCGTGCCTGACCTGTACCTATGGCACGAAGTATTTTGCGTGGTATTCTTTGCACGATAATGGCTTGCAGAGTCTTGGAAGACTTAAAGCAGTCCGGATGATGATTAGAAGCGTCTAATCAGAAATAGAGGCAAGCATAGAGGCAAGCAATACTTCTAGCTTGCTATAGGTTGCTATTGGCGTCATGTGAGCACTTCTCTTCAATAGGCACTTCAAATTTTCAAAGCTGTTGAAAGAGATACTCTCGGATTATAACGCAAAATTATGTATCAGTTGGTTTAATAAGCATTCCTAAATCTATGCTATGTCATACCTGAGAAAAGAATATTGGATTTCTTTATAACTGTTTGGTATACTTAACGCATCTGCCAAGAGTCATTTGGTTTTGTTTTGCAAAGTGTCAGATAATAATTGGTCAGTTATGTGAGCAACGCAGCAATAGAAATCAGAGGCTTGCACTGTGTTTTGTAAAAGTGTTAGATAGTCGGTAATTTACATGACCGGCGAAACGATAGAAATCAGAGACGTGCATTTTGTTCTGTGAAGTGTTAGATAGTCGGTCATCTTACATGATAGGCGAAACGACAGAAATCAGAGACGTGCATTTTGTTCTGTGAAGTGTTAGATAGTCGGTAATTTACATGACCGGCGAAACGATAGAAATCAGAGACGTGCATTTTGTTCTGTGAAGTGTTAGATAGTCGGTCATCTTACAAGATAGGCGAAACGATATAAATCAGAGACGTGCATTTTGTTCTGTGAAGTGTTAGATTACTTAGATAGTCGGTCATCTTACATGATAGGCGAAACGATAGAAATCAGAGACGTGCATTTTGTTCTGTGAAGTGTTAGATAGTCGGTAATTTACATGATTGGCGAAACGATAGAAATCAGAGACGTGCATTTTGTTTTGTGAAGTGGTAGATAATCGGTAATGTTATTTACGGAACAATATTAACTAGAGGCGTGTTAGAAATGAGAAACATTGTCAATCGTTGTGCTTACACTTGTCTGGTATGAATACAAAAAGCTAAGAAGTGATTTCTTAGTGATTCATTCATTCATTCATTCATTCATTCATTAATACATTTATGAATGTAAATATAGCGCCCCTTCAATGGTCTACACAGAAGCGCTCCCAACTCCAGCGCATCCAAAAGGTGCAGTTTTAGTCAAATGAAAAACTCTTCAGTAGGAATCACAGGGAGCAGACGCAATACAAGAGAGACGCCCGTTCCAGGCC
>OX457052.1:31532482-31744982 GCA_949752735.1 Lumbricus terrestris
TTCTGTTGGAGCACGCTAGTGCAGGGCTGTTTACAGTACTGGTAAATTTTGAGGTGAGTACACGCTGACCGGGAGAAAACCCGACCTGATCGGCCCCAAAATTTCTGACGACCTTTTTTTAGTCATCGGCCAAAATCTCGTCCATTTGTCGTCGAAAAAAACTGACGACTTTTTTAGTCATCGTGTCAAAATGCATCTTAAGCAGCCGCGTGTCCCCTGATTTACTAGCATGTACGGTGTACCCTCCTTTTTACCCGCGTATAGGCCTACCCTACTTTTCGGGAGGTGTATTATAGCCCTGCGCTAGTGACACTCCCAACATTATTTTATCCTTGCAATGGACAGTTTCCGAAAATGCCCTTTTAATACAATATTGACTCATTGTAGGCTATAAGTTGCGTCCGTGTCAGATTCGTAGGCCTACTTCTAATAAACGAATTAGATGAATTAGCCTACTTGATGGGTTGATAGATTACAAATAGGCCTACATTGTGCAGCCCTGCGCACATCAAGCCAGTGGCTGTACTGGCCTGTGAAAACGTTAAAGATTCAATTGAACCGCCATATTCTGAAAAAAATCAACTTACCGAATTAGTAATGATTTTTCGGATAATAACTAATAACTATGACATATAAGAATTGTTTTTAAAACTCTTGAAACGTATAGACTAATGGAATAATAATTATAGTAAGATCGACGTTTATTTACAACCAGTGATTCCGTTAACGTGCGTCCGTGCGTCCCGGACGCACACATTTTGACGCCGGACGCACAAAAATAAAGGCGGTGCGTCCATGGACGCACTGAAGTTGTGGATGGACGCACAAATAAATTAACGATGAGTCCATGGGACACTAATAAGAAATACCGTGGGGTCCGTATATGTGTAACTGTCTCAGTTTATGCATTGCGTATTTGCGTATTAACTGACTGGTTATAGTGGTGAATAATTTATGCAATGACCTATTTATGAATAGGCTATTTCATTTCTTTGTAAGGGAGTGACGTAGGCCTACATAGTCTACATCACGATGTAAGAAATATATGCCTACATGCAGGCCTAGGTCTAAACCATCGACATGTCTGCAGTATTTTAGCCTTAGCCTAGCGTTCAACCGTTCCCATGAGCTGGCTTAAAAAGTATAATGACCGTCGTCGGATAGATCCTAAAATCAAGAAAACTAAAAGAAGTACACCAATGCTAAAATATTTTTAAAGTATAAAATTTATTATCGTCGGGAAAATTGGTACTATAATATAGTTATAGATTAGACTAGTGTCCTAAAATAGGCTAAAATTTCCCTGTTTATTTTTTAAATGATGTCCTTGCTTACGACAATCGCATTTTAGCTCTCTCGGGCTCTGTATTCATTCATTCATTTCAATAAGTTACACAGCGCCTCTTCAATAAGCCCTCTCAGAGGCGCTCTCCAATTAATATTAATGCAACATGATGCAATCTGATTGTGCTCTAAACAACAGCTTTTGCTTCTAAATGGCTGTTAATTTGATCTCAAAATTTAAAAACCAAAAACTTCTGCTTATCGTTGGCTTATGCCATATAGGCCTATGGCGGCGTATGGCCTGCTTGACCTTTCACGATTCCACGATATAGGCCTATAAACCTACCTCTGGAGAGCTGGCTATAATTTATTAGTTTATGACTTGGTATTTTCTGTATTGATATCGACAACTTTCGATTTTACACACAAAAATAGCCAACGGTAAAATGAATTTTATAGCTGATTTTAGCTATAGGCCTATAGCCTAATTGAACTTTTGTAAACGGAGGATGGTTATAGCTAATTTTCACGTACGCATGTGGCTGTTCGCAAAAATCTACGAGTTGCAACAGAATGAGCGGGTCAAAAATACGAATTTTTTTGCGTAGGCCACGTAATAATAGGCCTAATGGTTGGGCCTTTTGTCACCTGTAATATAAGAAGTTCGGAATTTTTTACATTTGTCCTACTTTGGCCCGATGGGACTCCAAAAATGGATAGATGTGGAGTCCATGACTCTCATCCATTTGGTGTGGACTCCAACTTTTTTGATGTGATGCGTCCATGACTCCAAGAATTCAGACCTTAACGGAATCACTGTTTACAACTGCGAAATAGCACGCTTGCTGATGAATATTCATAAGACGGTGATTTAATTAATGACGTATCATGACGTCTGCTGTTGAATATTCATAGTGCGGTGATTTACTAAATAAATGATGAAATGGGACGCTTTCTACTCAATATTCATACCGAAGTGACTAGCGGACCGCCAGGCGGCCGTCCAATTTCAATTACTAGCGGACCGCCAGTAACGTGTAACCTGTCACATGATGTCGAGTCTTGATTCTTCAATATTGTTACAATGGCGGCAGTTACCGATAGTTTATTTTATGTCGGACAAAAGTTTTCTTGTTTTAATGACTTAGAAAATTGCAAAAAAGAGTATGAAATGAGTAACTTTTGTAACCTAACAACGCGGGATGCAAAAACGTTGCAATCCATGATGAAGTATGCACCAAAGAAGGCAGCACGTGCAAAGAAGGAGCTCCGTTATTACTCGCTTCGATTATGCTGTACATATGGTTCCACGACAACTGGTCTACCGACAACTCGTCTACCGACAACTCGTCTCCGGACAATTGGTCTAACGACAATTGGTCTACAGACGAATAGTATTGATGAAATAGAAGCTGGATTTATGAAAATGGTTTCTTAGCTTAAATGGAAGCTGGATCGATGATTTTATTCATGTATTTCGACATGGATCCAGCTTCTACTTCAGATCTAAAATACCTTCATCCAGCTTCTATTTCTCACCAGTTATTTTCGTCAATCCGGCTTCTATTTCAGATATAAAAAATACCCTCATCCAGCTTCCATTACTTAAGCGTTTTTTCATCAATCCAGCTTCTATTTCAGGTCAAGAAATTCTTTCATCCAGCTTTTATTTCTCATACGTGATTTTCGTCAATCCAGCTTCTATTTCACCTGTAAAAGAGCCATCATCCAGATTTCATTTCTCTTGCGTTTTTTCATCAATCCAACCTCCATTTCATCTGTAAAAACTTTCATCCAGCTTCCATTTCTCAAGCGCTGAATCAGTTGTCTGTAGACCAGTTGTCGTTAGACAAATTGTCCGGAGACCACTTGTCGTTAGACGAGTTGTGGGTAGACGAGTTGTCGTGACACCATATACAATACATACATACGTTACTGTCACTTGCTTCTTACTTTTACTGGCGGTCCGCTAGTATTAGGGCTGCCAACCGTCCCGGATTCGCCGGGACAGTCCCGGAATCGACCCTGAGCGCCCCGTGTCCCGGATTGATCTCAAATTGTCCCGGAATTTGAGGAATTTGGTCTGGAGATCCATTTCTCAAATTGTTGCTCTTATTAATTTTTGCTTACTAAACTCAGTCATTTGTCCGATGATTTTTGCGTTCTGCTCTCTATCAGACCTATACATAACGTTGTTAATTGGCTGAACATCACGTGTTGAAGTTTTCAAAACTGTACAAACTGACCACTGACACGGTATTAGCTTTGCATAATATTATTCTGTCCATTTTCAATTCTTGTGTTGTCTAACAGTCGCAATTAGGCTACCTAAGAGCACGGATAGTTCACCGACCTTATTAGAGCAGAACTGGTGCTTAATATAAATTTTATTATGACATTGTGACGATTTCTGCGACTTTGTGCCCGGTGTTCTGGAAAAGCTTAAAGCACAGAAATAGGCTAAGCTTATAAATTGAGGATAAATTCTGCTCTCCCGTCGCAGGTCTATGAGTCTGCGATACCTAACCTACGAGCTTCCTTCAATTTGGACGCATAAGTCTTACTCTGATAGGCCTAGCTGACTGTTTGAAATGATGCAGCCTATTCTTGAATTTGATTCTTGTATAAAACTTAGGCTATTAAATTTTGTCTTTTGATGATTTATCTTAAATTATTAAGGACTTTTTAAAGTAGATTGCGTAGATCCTATATTGGGCTGACACAATATTTGTTACATTATGCGTTTCTGTCGATCGTGTAATTTGGTAATGGCACATCGAGTGGCCAAAAGCGTCCCGGAATGGCAAAATCAAAAGTTGGCAGCCCTAGCTAGTATTCAGCATTAGACGACCGCCTGGCGGCTTGCTAGTATTCCGTATTGGACGGCCGCCACTGGCGGTCCGCTAGTATTTGAAATTCCAGGGCCGCCTGGCGGTCCGCTAGTATTTGAAATTCGAGGGCCGCCTGGCGGTCCGCTAGTCACAGCCTATTCATACGGTACAACAGCGGTAATTAATTAATGCGCTAACGCCAAAAATATAGTTCGCTACTAAATTGCTTCCTAAAAAGATGCTAATTGATCATGAGTTTGGCATCTATTTTTGCAGCATCTACGCACAAATATGTACATGAAAAAGTAAAATGCAGCTTGTCATCAGTTTTTCCGGGGTCTAACATTGACAATATTTTATGCCGCTGGGTCTATCTTTACATCGAATAGATTGTAGGCTGTAGTTAGTCACATGAAAAGAGTTACCCATTTCCTAACATAGCCAGAGCAGGTGTTCAACATCTGCCGCATCAGCGTCTTTACATCGAATAGATCATAGTCTGTAATTAGTCACATAAAAGGAATCATAGTCTGAAATTATTCACATCTGCTAGCCCAGTGTGGTGGATGGCGGAGTGAGCAGGTGTTCAACATCTGTCGCACCAAAGATGTCATAGTCTGTAATTAGTCACATAAAAGGAATCATAGTCTGAAATTATTCACATCTGCTAGCCCAGTGTGGTGGATGGCGGAGTGAGCAGGTGTTCAACATCTGTCGCACCAAAGATGTCATAGTCTGTAATTAGTCACATAAAAGGAATCATAGTCTGAAATTATTCACATCTGCTAGCCCAGTGTGGTGGATGGCGGAGTGAGCAGGTGTTCAACATCTGTCGCACCAAAGATGTCATAGTCTGTAATTAGTCACATAAAAGGAATCATAGTCTGAAATTATTCACATCTGCTAGCCCAGTGTGGTGGATGGCGGAGTGAGCAGGTGTTCAACATCTGTCGCACCAAAGATGTCATAGTCTGTAATTAGTCACATAAAAGGAATCATAGTCTGAAATTATTCACATCTGCTAGCCCAGTGTGGTGGATGGCGGAGTGAGCAGGTGTTCAACATCTGTCGCACCAAAGATGTCATAGTCTGTAATTAGTCACATAAAAGGAATCATAGTCTGAAATTATTCACATCTGCTAGCCCAGTGTGGTGGATGGCGGAGTGAGCAGGTGTTCAACATCTGTCGCACCAAAGATGTCATAGTCTGTAATTAGTCACATAAAAGGAATCATAGTCTGAAATTATTCACATCTGCTAGCCCAGTGTGGTGGATGGCGGAGTGAGCAGGTGTTCAACATCTGTCGCACCAAAGATGTCATAGTCTGTAATTAGTCACATAAAAGGAATCATAGTCTGAAATTATTCACATCTGCTAGCCCAGTGTGGTGGATGGCGGAGTGAGCAGGTGTTCAACATCTGTCGCACCAAAGATGTCATAGTCTGTAATTAGTCACATAAAAGGAATCATAGTCTGAAATTATTCACATCTGCTAGCCCAGTGTGGTGGATGGCGGAGTGAGCAGGTGTTCAACATCTGTCGCACCAAAGATGTCATAGTCTGTAATTAGTCACATAAAAGGAATCATAGTCTGAAATTATTCACATCTGCTAGCCCAGTGTGGTGGATGGCGGAGTGAGCAGGTGTTCAACATCTGTCGCACCAAAGATGTCATAGTCTGTAATTAGTCACATAAAAGGAATCATAGTCTGAAATTATTCACATCTGCTAGCCCAGTGTGGTGGATGGCGGAGTGAGCAGGTGTTCAACATCTGTCGCACCAAAGATGTCATAGTCTGTAATTAGTCACATAAAAGGAATCATAGTCTGAAATTATTCACATCTGCTAGCCCAGTGTGGTGGATGGCGGAGTGAGCAGGTGTTCAACATCTGTCGCACCAAAGATGTCATAGTCTGTAATTAGTCACATAAAAGAGTCATAGTCTGAAATTATTCACATCTGCTAGCCCAGTGTGGTGGATGGCGGAGTGAGCAGGGCCCGTATGTACATAAGGGCTTAAGTCTTATATATGGCTTAAATATCGTCTATGCGGGAGAAGTGTGTTAATTCGGTATGCATGGCTCGAGCTTAGCGAGCTGTGCTAGGTATAACGTTATGCCAAACCCGAGGTAGGAGTTGGCCGGCTACTCCCATTGTGAACAATAGGCGGCCGACTCTAGCTGGACAGCGCGAACAATAGGCAGCCGTTCGATATTTCCCTACGGGCCGCTTTAGGTCTGATTCTGTTTACCCCACGCTGCACCGACCGCATATAAATATCTTTCACGCATGCGCGCTCAGCTATAACCTATTGAATGGGGGGGGAAGAGCAAGCGTCATGCATCGTCAGCTACAAGGAATGTGTAGCTTAGTTATTCTGTCTGCTATTTTGTTTCGTGCATACGGATACATTCCAATGGCTATATCGGGAATTACTAAGTCGCGTTTAGGCACTAAACATCGATAGCCTTATGCCGTGTCTTGTACATACAGCCCCAGGTGTTCAACATCTGTCGCACCAAAGATGTCATAGTCTGTAATTAGTCACATAAAAGAGTCATAGTCTGTAATTAGACACGTCAAAATCAATCAAGCATGACAATATCTAGGACACTGTCTTACTAGTGGTAGTCATTAATATGGGGCGATGACACTGTCCAACTGGTGGTATAAGTTATCGCAGGTGCTGTCCTACTGGTGGTACTCCCTATCCACTTATATCCATGGGCGCCGACTCTGCGAGGCCCGTGAGTGCTCAGCACCACCAGAAATTGGCCATGCGAGGCCCGCCTATGCATGGGCACCGCCAGAAATCAGCCAACACGATGTACTTTTAATGATATTATTCTCTGTTGGCATTGCTTATCTATAAAAATCATTGCGTTTTTTACATATTTTCTTTTATCTCAGTTAGTTTACCTTAATATTGCTCCAGTTTTACTCCGTCCGGTAGTCTGAGCTCCATACGAATACGAGGAAAATCTCAAAATCTCGCTCCTTCGATCCGCTTCAGTCATATTTTTACGGACGAAGGCGACGATTTGAATGACTGTTTCTTTTTATCGTACATGCTAGGCGCTATAATGATCCCATGGGCGGAGACCAGGAGGGGACGGGGGGACGGTTCCCCCAATGAAGGTGTTGGGGGACGACCCACGCATTTGTCCCCCCCAATCGTTGAGCGTCATCAACTTTTTTGGCGGCGAAAATAGAACATTTGTTTCAAAGTCACCACTTTTTTGCGGTGAAAATAGATTTTTTCTCGAGATTTCGGCGGATGATTAAAAAAAAGGTCGTCAGAAATTTTGGCTGGCAAAATATGGAAATTTTTCGGCGACACTCAGCCATTCGTTCGTCAAAAAATCTCGCGTCTTTCCGCCTCCCCCGCTCCCAAGTTTCCGCCCAGGTCTCCGCCCATGAATGATCCTCACTGCGCGAGAATCATAATTTCTTCAAGAAAAAACTACTCAGCATCACAATTAACGATACAACCATGACGGATGTTCTGAACACCTTACTTCCGTTACACCCGGCAAAGACGCGTCGTTCCGTTCTAACACCTTGGTTCGACGCCGAGTGCCGCTCCTTCCGCCGCCATGCTCGTTGCTTAGAGAGGCGTTACAGACGCACCAAATCATCTACCGACGGCACCAACTTTGTTAAATACGTCCGTGAGATGCATCGAAAATACAAAGAAAAGGAACGAGTGCATTGGGAGGAAAAGATCGCCTACCATTCAAGAGAACCCAGGAAGCTCTGGTCGACGTTCAATGACCTCCTTGGACGTGCCCGACCAGGAGGCAACACTAACACGCCTCTCTTCTCGCCTGATGCATTTTTAGACGTTTTCACAACGAAGGTAAACACCGTCAGAGACGCTACGGCTAACTGTTCACCACCGATTTTTCCTCCCGTTAGCTGTGAGCTGTCTTCCTTCGATCCTGTCTCAGCTCAAGAGCTGCGACGAATCATTCTTACCTCTGCACCGAAAACCTGTGATCTAGACCCTCTCCCTACGTTCCTCCTCCAGGAGTTAGTTGACACTCTACTCCCTTTCCTAACGCTCCTCTGCAATAGTTCTCTCCGTGATGGTGTGCTTCCCGTGTCACAGAAACGATCAATTGTTGTTCCAGTGCCTAAGAGTGAAAGTTCGGATATGGCGGATCCAACTAACTTTAGGCCAATAGCAAATGTTTCTTTTTTGTCTAAAATAATTGAAAAAGTTGTAGCTGCCCAGCTCACCCATTACCTTAATAAAAATGATCTTCTTCCATTTTTTCAATCAGGTTTCCGGAAAGACCACTCCACAGAGACTTTACTTCTTCGCCTTCTTTCAGATATATATACGGCCATAGACAACTCCCAGGTCACCCTTTTGGCATTGTTCGATGTGAGCGCAGCCTTCGACACGGTTGACCATGATATCCTTTTAACTAGACTTTCTATCTCTTTTGGCATCTCAGGAAATTTTCTCAACTGGCTTACTTCCTACCTTCAGGACCGTTCTTACTCTGTCGCTTGTGGGGCTACTAGATCATCCTGGGCACCTGCCCCGTTTGGGCTGCCCCAAGGCTCTGTCCTAGGCCCCCTATTATATATAATATACACTGCAGACCTTGGACCACTCTTACTGGCAAATTCAATCCTTAGTCAATCCTATGCTGATGACCTCCAGGCATATGTTCACTGCCCAGCATCTGCCGCTACTGATGCGGTTCGAGAAATTTGTAGGGCTATGGAAACCCTGGAAGCCTGGATGTCTTCTAACCGTTTGCGACTGAACCCTACCAAGACGCAATATATCTGGTTTGGGACTCGTCAACAACTTGCAAAAATTGACATGAAAGCCTTAGCATTAGAGTTTCCTCTGATTACTTTCTCACCTTTTGTGCGGGACCTTGGTGTTATTTTAGACCAAGAGCTAACTTTCACTCGGCATATAAACCTACTATGTCGAAGCTGCAGTTACTACCAGTTACGTCAGCTTAAGGTGGTCTCCCGTTCTCTGTCTTTTAGTGCCGCCTCTACTCTTGTTCACTCTTTCGTAGTTTCCCGCCTTGACTACTGCAGCACCCTCTATCATGGACTTCCGGCTGACCGGATTGGCTGCCTTGAACGGGTCCTCCGCTCTGCGGCGCGACTTGTTGGCCATATCCCAAAATATGGCCATGTCTCATCCTATATGCGGGATACCTTACACTGGCTCCCTTCTCCTCAGCGGATTGCATACAGGGTCTGTGCGCTGGTTAGGCGGTGCATTGAAGGACTAGCTCCACCCTACCTTCGAGAATTCTGTTGTTCCACCTTGGGAGTTCAGCGTCGATCGACCCTTCGATCGGCGAACCACGCTGAGCTTCTGGTTCCCCGCTCACGGACTGCTATCCGACAGCGTTGTTCATTCTCTGTTGCAGGTCCTACAGCTTGGAATGGTCTCCCTGTTACACTGCGCTTAATTCCCAGGGGTCACTCCGCTCTGTTCCTTAAGAACCTAAAAACTGTTTTATTTAGCCGTGGCTGGGCCGGGAGCGCTTCTGAGTAGCCTACCTTGAAGAGGCGCTATATAAATTTCTGAAAATAAATAAATAAATAAAAAATAACAAAACAGCCTTGACTAAATTGTCTGTGAAAACTATTTGAAAAACCATCTTCCAATATTGGCTCACAAAATAGTGGTTAATGTAGACAGAATTTTTTGATTTCTTGTGCAAAATTTGAGTCTGTTGAGCGTTGACCTAATTAGGGGAGAGTGCTCCAAGATGCCCATGCTAACGAAGATTGTGTTTTTTTTCTGTGTGAATTCCAAGGGAAGAATTTTGATGAAATAACAGCTTCAGAGTCACTATTTTATGTTGTGTGGAAATTTTTTAAAACAACGGCAGAGATGCTTTTCAAGTCTTAAACCACGACAATTTCGTAAAAATGACCGCCTAAGATACTACCAGCGCAGTGAGGCAAGAAAAAAAATCGAAAATGGTTAGAAGAACATCCATTCCGCAAGCCCCTTCGACCCTTCCATGCTCGGCGATCGTCCTTTGACCGCGAGTTCGTCCCCTAAAACCATGAACAAGTCTCCGCCTATGAACAGAGGTAACTCCAATAACCCTCCTATCCAAAAAGGCTCCTGTGAGCTAATTTTGTATAACGTATAGTGATCAGCTAATTGTTGAGCGTACGGATAGGCCAGCTCAAGGTCACCTAATTGTTGAGTGTACAGACAGACAGGCCAGCTGACTGAGTGGCGGGAAAGCGCCGCTGCGCGTCGTCGCCAGAGAGAGAGAGAGAGACAGACAGACAGCGAGACGGACAGAGAGAGGCAGAGAGAAGGACAGTGCGACCGAAGAGAGAGTGTACTGTACGCTAAGAGTGAGATAAGTTATAGAAGGAGTGCTAGTCGTGTGTAGAAGACGTTAGAGTAGTAATATAATAAGATAGCGTTTCTGTCGTGCAATTGAATTGTTTGTCGTCGTTGATGCATTGTTGTGTTGTTTGTGAATGTTGGAAATCGAAGAAGAAAATACAAGAAACTGATCTTTGTTGTAAGTGAACAAGTTTAAGAACTTTAGACACTTATAACCTAGCCATAGCTACCGCAGTACAGTGAATAGGTTAGGCCTAGGCTGCTCTGCAGAACAAAGAAGAGACTGGAAAATCGTGGGTGATTGTGGAAGATCACATTTGGTGGCAGCGGTGGGATATCGTATCCAAGTTACGGACGTTGAGATAGTCAATCCAAGTTACGGACGGTGGGATATCGTATCCAAGTTACGGACGGTGAGATATCGTATCCAAGTTACGGACGGTGGGATATCGTATCCAAGTTACGGACGTTGGGATATTGTCAATCCAAGTTACGGACGGTGGGATTTTGTATCCAAGTTACGGACGGAGGGATATTTACGAACGGTGGATTTTTAGTCCAAGCTACGGACAGTGGATTTCAAATCATTACGAGAAGCCGACCACACGGGAGAAGGAGAATGAGCATTTGATCAACCGGAGAAGCATTCCGAGCATCCGAACAACTGGTGAGAAGATACAACGGGCATACGAACGACTTTACGACAACGCAACGCCAGAGAGAGGTATACAAAACTCGCTCCTTGAATAAACAAGCAATAAGAATTAAAGTCAACCAATCACAGCAATTATAGCCACTCCCTCGATTTTCTTCACGGAAATCATTGAAGTAAAGAAGTAAGATGGAGAAACTTACAGAACAAAAACAAGCTAGTATAAAAAAAGATGTCTTCTGATCGAATAATAAAATTGTTAATCGAAGCTGGTCTAGACGTGGAAGAAGTCGAAGAGATGTCAAGGGAAAATTTGATGCGAGCTTTAGCAGAGGTTTGGCTTAAAGAAGAAGCGATAGCACCACCCACAGCGCAGTTATTTACTGGGGCTGAGGAGAAACCACAGGCTATGTCTATGGAGGCGTTGATGCAATTTATGATGATGAGGGAGGAGCAACGGAGACAGGAGGATAAAGAGAAAGAGGAGCAACGGAGACAAGAAGAGAAAGAACGGAGACAAGAGGAGAAAGAGAAAGAGGAGCAACGGAGACAAGAAGAGAAAGAGAAAGAGGAGAAACGTAGACAAGAGGAGAAAGAGAAAGAGGAGCAACGGAGACAAGAAGAGAAAGAGAAAGAGGAGAAACGTAGACAAGAAGAGAAAGAGAAAGAGGAGCAACGGAGACAAGAAGAGAAAGAGAAAGAGGAGAAACGTAGACAAGAAGAGAAAGAGAAAGAGGAGCAACGTAAACAAGAAGAGAACGAAAGAGCGGCAAAAGCAGAAAAGATGAGACAAGAAGGGATTGAACGAGCAGAAAAGATTCGACTAGAGGAAAAAGTAAGAGCAGAACAAGCAGAAAGGATGAGACAAGAAGAGATAGAGATGCAGAAGCAGCAGTTCCAGCTTCAGTTAGAACAACTGAAAAGAGATCGTGACGAAGCTGAACGAAGAAGAATGGAATTGATGATAGAATACGAGAGGGCAAGGAAAAGTGATGAAGAAATACGGAAACAACAGATTGAAGAGCAAAAGGCTGGCGAGGAAGTCAAGGAAGCCATGCGTTTGGCAGAATTACAAAGAGCCGAAGAGATTCGACAGGAAGAATTGAATATGGAGAAAGAAAATTTGGAAAAAGCGGAACGAGAAAGGGAAGAACAAGTACATTTAGAACAAAAGAAACTCGCTCTTAAGGAAGCTCAGCTCCGAGAAATGGCTATTGAAAAGGAGGAACGCAGAAGGCAGTTAGAATTGTTGCAGCAGAAGATAGAACAAGAAGAACTGCGTAGGGAAGAAGATCAAAATAGACTGAGGGAACGAAATGAAGACGAAAGAAGAAGCCGAGAGGAGTTAGAACGAAACAGGATCCGGGAAAGTGAGACAATGGTGTCCAAGATTAAGAAGATAGGTGATGCAATGAAACACGTGTTACCTAAGATGCCATATGATATGATGGAGGTGCCATTATATTTTGAGACAGTTGAGAATGCATTCAACAGTTTTACGGTGGAAAAGCAGTTTTGGGTCAAATTGCTGTTGCCACTAATGACACCAAGAGCGAGAACGGTGTTAAACCGATTGTCTTTTGATGATCTAGACAATTACGACATAGTGAAAGAACATTTACTGAAAGAATTCAAATTGACAGCGAGAGAATATCGATCACGATTTGTAGATGCGAAGAAAACGGCAGAAGAGACATACACTATGTTTACAGCAAGATTGAAGAATCTGTTGAACTATTATGTCAGAAGTAGGCGAGTGGGCAAAGACTATGAGAAGTTATTTGATCTGTTGGTGGCGGATAAGTTGAAAGAATGTCTACCACCGGGTCCACTACAGTTTGTACTAGCAAAGGAGGGTACTGAATGTTTGGAAGCTAGTAATGTTGCAGATCTCGCAGACATACATTTGAACAATCGAATTGGTCTAATGTTTCAAGACAAACCGAAATATGAAGCATGGGGTAATAGTTCGAAGCAAACCAGGTGGAATAGTAGTAACAAAGAAACAGGAAGCCAAGCCAGAAGTAATGAAGTAAGGAAAGATAGTGCTCATGGAAGACAGTTTGGTCAAGATAGAAGAGAAGCAACGGGTGACAGACAAATATATAGTCGAATTCCAGTGATGGGGCGCCAAAGAGAAAGCAATGCAGCATATACTCCGTACAATTACAGACGGGAGAGCACTGAACAGAGAGGTATTGTGAGGAAACGTTGCCATAATTGTCAGTCAGACCGACATTTGATAAAGGATTGTCAAGCACCACCAAGAATGACAAATATGAGAAATAGATTTACTCGAAGTGCAGAAAATCTCAGAGTAAATCAGATCCAAGTAATGAATGCACCTAATCAGCTGGAAGGACAAGACAACCGCGAAACGGAAGTGAAGTCAGTAATGAAGTGTACGCCTCAGTTTACTATACAGAGAGAAGTAGTAAAATCTGCTCCCATTACGGATACTTGTCGAGAAACAGAAAGTAAAGATGAGTGTCAACGTACGAAGAAGTACTTACTACAACATGTAGATGTAGAAATACGTGGAAATGATGACAGTTGTCGTCCCGTGCAAGTCAAAGCGCTGATTGACTCTGGTACTGAGATTCCAGTAATCAATGAGGAATTATTGAAAGGAGCGATAGTAGAAGAAATTGGCAGAGTACATTTGCAATGTGTGGCTGGAGAACCCATTCCAGCTAAGTTGGTGAAAATAGAAGTGCGGATGAGTGGTCATAACGTAGGAGGAGATTTGAAGGACAAGGAAATGAATATTGCGCCATATTTAACCTTGGTATGTGCCAGCATTCCGGCAGTCTTGTGCAAAGATAACAAAGAAAAGTTCTTGCTGCATCCAGAGATAATTGCAGAACTGAAAGAGGTTCCACCAGTGAATGTATTGCAAGGAGAATTGCAAGCGAATGTGACTACGAGAGCACAGAGTCGGAGAAGAGAAGTGGAAGAAGGAGAAGAGGAAAAATCAAATGAAAGTTTGCTAGATGAAGACACAGAAAGCGATGATGAACAAAGCGTTCAAGAAGAAGAAGAAGGAGTAACATCCAGGAGCAATGAAATTGAAGAAGAGATGGTTGCATGTGAACGTGATGATTATGATGATTCTGGAAGTGATAGTGAAATGGACACGAGTATGAGAGATTTGTTTGCCGAGAATACGAATGATGAAAGACAATTGGCAGACGCAAAGAAATTTGAAGAGCAGCAGAGAAATGACGAGTCACTGAAGTCGTGGTGGAAGATAGCTGAAGACAAAGGATCAGAGTTTAGTGTAGTAAATGGGTTGATGTATAAGAAGCATCAAATGTTGGATCAGTTGGTGTATCAGTTGGTGTTGCCGAAGGAAAGAAGAATTCAGGTGATGGAATTGGCGCACGAGTCAGTATTTGGCGGACACTTGGGAGAAGAGAAGACAAGAGAACGTATCAAAGTGTCCTTTGTGTGGCCAAGGATGCGTAGAGATGTGGTGAAGTTCTGCAAGTCCTGTGAGAAGTGTCAGTTGAAAGCACGAAGTTTGGTGATGGATCGAGTACCGATTACACCAATACCAAGGGAGGATGTGCCGTTCAGAAGAATGACAATGGACGTCGTAGGACTAATCGAACCGACGTCAGCAGCAGGGCATAAGTATTGCTTGTGCATCGTAGACTCATGTACAAGATGGCCGACAATCTTTTTGATGAAGTCATTGACTGCTAAGGCTGTATGCGAAGCTCTGATGAAGTTGTTCATGGATGTGGGAGTTCCGTCAGTGATAACGAGTGATAGAGGAACGAATTTTACAGCCAGTCTAACGAGAGAATTTCTGAAATTGATGGGGTGTTGTCCTCGATTCGATTCGCCAGGACATCCAGAAGCGGCCGGATTAGTGGAGAGATGGAATCAAACGTTCAAGAAGATGGTTCATCATGTCATTGTGGAAAATCCGAGACAGTGGCATAAAATCATCCCATTTACGGTCTGGGCATTGAGAGAAGTGCCTAATGCAACTACAGGAGTGGCACCGTATCTGCTGGTCTATGGAAAATTGCCGAGAGGTCCACTAACCATTCTTAAAGAAAGCTGGACCAAAGAGATAAATCTACCACCGAACATTGGAGTACAACCGGCAAAATACTTGAAGAATTTAAGAGCAGACATGGAAAAGGCCTTGACATTCGCCGAGAGCTGTGCTGAAGAAAAGCAAAAACAATACGCCAGTCAATATAACAAAAGAGCAAAAGATAAAGAATTCCAACCAGGAGAAAACGTCATCGTGCTGTATCCAACGTCAACCAATAAATTAATCTCACGATGGCATGGTCCATGCACGGTTTTGCAAAGAAGATCCAAATATTCGTATCTCGTGGACATGAATGAAAACGGTCGACGGATTATTCATGCCAACAAGATGAGGAAGTTCATTACGAGAACATTGTCTTGTGGTCTGATCGTGGAAGAGGATGACGAATTTGGATCAGTGGTAGAAATACCGCTGAAGGAAGACTATTCAGAGACAAAACAGAAATCACTCCAATTGGATTATGAACAAATTGGACATCTTACGAGCGAACAGCAGAAACAATTACTTGATGTACTGAATCGTTATGCAGACAGATTTTCGGACAAACCGGGACTATGTACATTAGTAGAACATGAAGTGGTGTTGAAACCAGACTTTCGAGAAAAAGAATTCATGGCATATCGAATACCACTAATATACCGGGCAGAAGTGGAAAGACAAATACAAGAGATGCTGAAAGAAAACATCATTCAACCATCGTCAAGCAGAATGGCAAGTCCACTTGTCATTGTCAAAAAGAAGGATGGATCCTTGAGATTGGCTTGTGACTACAGATACATTAACTCTTTTACTGAGAACTGCAGATATCCTATGCCAATCGTCAGTGATGTCTTGAGCAAAGTCGGAAAATCCAAGTTTATTTCCGTTATGGACTGTCGCAGTGCCTATTGGACTTGTCCTGTGAAAAAGAGTGATCAATGGAAGACTGCGTCTGTTACACATAATGGACTGTACGAATTTACGCGTGTTCCTTTTGGAATGATTAACTCTGGACGGACTTTTGTAAAAGCGATAAATATGATTTTGCAACCGATACATGATTTCACTGAACCTTATGTTGATGACATTGCAGTGCATTGTAATGATTCGGACATTCATTTAAGACATTTGGAATTATTTTTGAAACAAATTAGACTGCATAATGTAACGTTGAACTTGAAGAAATGTGTGTTTGGTAAGAGTGAGGTGAAGTTCATCGGTCACCTTATAGGATCAGGGAAGAAGATGATGAATCCAGATAGGATTGACAGTTTGATTAATTTGAAGAAACCTGAAACCAGGAAGGAAGTGAAACAGGTCTTAGGATTTTTTGGGTTTTACAGACAGTTTATTTGTAATTTTGCTGAAATTGCTAAACCATTGCCAGACTTAACCAGCAAGAAAGTACCTGAGAACATTGTTTGGACTGATGCACATCAGAAATCCTTTGATTCACTTAAACAGATTGTCTTGTCAAATGTGGTTTTATATATGTTTGAGGTTGGTAAACCTTTTAATTTGTACTGTGATAGCAGTGATTTTGCTGTGGGAGCTGTCCTATCACAGGTGGACAATGAAGGGATAGAACGTCCCGTTTCATTTATAAGTCAGAAGCTGACAGATACCCAGAGGAGATGGGCGACGATTGAGAAGGAAGCCTATGCAATCATATGGGCTTTAAATAAGTTGAAAGAAATTCTTATTGGTTCTAAAATTAATGTGTTTACAGACCATAATCCTTTAGTTTACTTGACTGAATCAATGTCGAAATCTGCTAGGTTAGTCAGATGGTCATTAGCATTACAAAATTTTGACATTCTGTTGAACTATAAGAAATGTAAATTGAATGTAGTAGCTGATTGTTTATCTAGATTGTAGTGTAAGATATTTTATGATGTTATATATATTGGACTGTTTGCATTGTTTAGTTAAGGTACGTTCGCTAATTTTTATAGGTAATTAGCTCTCTTTAAAAGAAAGGAAAGAGGTAATGTGAGCTAATTTTGTATAACGTATAGTGATCAGCTAATTGTTGAGCGTACGGATAGGCCAGCTCAAGGTCACCTAATTGTTGAGTGTACAGACAGACAGGCCAGCTGACTGAGTGGCGGGAAAGCGCCGCTGCGCGTCGTCGCCAGAGAGAGAGAGACAGACAGACAGCGAGACGGACAGAGAGAGGCAGAGAGAAGGACAGTGCGACCGAAGAGAGAGTGTACTGTACGCTAAGAGTGAGATAAGTTATAGAAGGAGTGCTAGTCGTGTGTAGAAGACGTTAGAGTAGTAATATAATAAGATAGCGTTTCTGTCGTGCAATTGAATTGTTTGTCGTCGTTGATGCATTGTTGTGTTGTTTGTGAATGTTGGAAATCGAAGAAGAAAATACAAGGAACTGATCTTTGTTGTAAGTGAACAAGTTTAAGAACTTTAGACACTTATAACCTAGCCATAGCTACCGCAGTACAGTGAATAGGTTAGGCCAAGGCTGCGCTGCAGAACAAAGAAGAGACTGGAAAATCGTGGGTGATTGTGGAAGATCACAGCTCCCAAAAAAAGTTTCCGCGCTCACGCGGATTTCTTTCACATTTATTTCGGCACTCACAGTCTCCCACTCTTCGGGTAAACTCGGCGCCTATGCTTATATCCATGACACTATGGCTATGTTATGGATGTATGTTATGCCTGGCTTAGGGCCGTAACTGGATACTTTCTCGATAAATAATAATAGTGAATAATAGTGTTATTGTAGGGCTAGACTAAGTGCATACAGCATGCAATATTGCTCTACTAGCCGTTATTAATGGCAAACAAAAGTATTTTTAAAAGTTTTTATGTATTTATAAAATGAAGCACACAATGCTCAAAAAATTTCCAAGTTAAAGTATGAATGGTCCTCACTATATTATATTATTTTAAGACTACAGTAAATAAAATACTTCCCACCACTGAATGAAACATAGTAAGAAATAAATGAGAACAAGAAGTAAACATGTGTTTTCATTCACCACAGTTTCTTGCACATAAAATAGACTAAATTCAAAACTTCACAAGTTTTGCCACTGAATTTTTTTTTCATCTGGGAAAAAAGATATTATATCCCTAATACTGTTGTTAGTGTTAACTTGCTTTATAATTTATAGTTAGTTGTTATTAGTTATAATTGTGTTGATTGGTGTTAATATTTTTATAGTTTACTATGAATATCTACACGAATAACATAACTTGTATATCATAAATCATAGTCGAATACTGTTGAAGGATTATTTCTTTTCTTTGCTTTATATTAAGACAATGCAATTGTGTGAGAGACTTAGATTTCAATTACATTTATATATTAATTCTCCTGGCCATGACTGACCCCCTGTGAAAAATCTTTTGGGCGACCATGGATGGCGGGGAGCACGTCCCATGGAGATTTGGAATGAGGGAGCCATGGATGGATTGGCCCCCCTGGATGAGTTAAGCTTATTACTTAAGTGTTTAAATAAACAATATGACTTATAGTTATTACTAGCATTTCTCACTGATTTCCAGATTAATCTGCCTGGTAATGGAAACTCCAAAAAGGTCCACCACACATGTGGAAAAGTTGTACATGTTAAAATCAGTTGTTTTCGAATAATTTCGCCATAATTTTATTCAGAGATTTTAACTCATTTTTGCTATTATACTATTACTAGCTGGAGTACCCGGCGTTGTCCGAGAATTTTAGGGTTCGGCCATTCCTGGCCAATCCCTCCCTCCCTCCGTCCCGATTTTTTTCTTCCCTCCACCCCACCACCCCCACCCCAAACCCTTCACACCAAACACACACCTCGACCCTGCGGGCCGAGGTGTGTGTTTGGTGGACCATCCGTGAAATGCGAGTTTTCGGAAAAAAATCTTTCTCCACCCCCACCTCACCACACCCCACGGCACCCCACTCCGACCTCCACCGGTACGCCACCCGTGATAATTAAGGGTTCCGTGAAAAATTTACTCTCACCCCACCCCTACCCCTCCACCAAACCCCATGACACCCAACCGTACTCCGACCTCCACCGTTGCGCCACTCATGAAATTTGGGTTTTCGGGAAAAAATACTTTTCCCACCCACATCCCCACCCCCACCCCACCACACTCCGACCTCCACCGGTAAGACCTCAGTGAAATTTTGGATTTTTGGGGCGAGGTGTGTGCTTGGCGGAGGCGAGGTGTCCCCGTGTCAAAATCTGTGTAGTTGTAACGTTTCAGATGAATAAGTGTGAAACTATGCATAGCAACGGCTGAAAACGTAGGGAAAATTAAGGGTTTTGCGCCTACACCCTGGCCCCCACGGTGGAAGAGATTCGCCGACCCCTAACGACCTATGTCGGGTCGACCCCGACCCCCTGCGAAGAATTGGGGTAGATTGCTTCAAAACTGTGTCCGTGCATAGCAGCATGTAGCAAACAAACAAATAATAAAACAATCAAACAAACAAACACACAGACTAACTGAAATATAATTTTTATATAAGATTAACAATGATGAAAAATAATCCTATTATATGTATGGGGGCCCCCTAAAGTGTGAGGCCCTGTTCGGCGAACATGTCGAACATGAAAAATAATATTGTATGGGGGCCCCCTAAAGTGTGAGGCCCCTGTTCGGCGAACATGTTGAACATGCTTTAATCCGGCCCTGTACGGACAACTCTTTGACTTGACTCGTGAATAAGCTGGTGCCACGCGCTTGGCTTTCGAGTAGCACTTTAGACGTTTGTAGATTGCGATTACGATTATGAATGAATGGAAGGAGTCAGTCATGCAGCAGCGGGTTTTTATCATTTAGGCTGATGATGACAGCAATAAATCAGAATTGAAAATTCTGTTTCATTTCTGAGTTTGATTACATTCTGTGATTAATGTTGCTGTCTAGTCCATAAGCGGTTGCCTGATTGATTAATGTTGCTGTCTAGTCTATAAGCGCTTGACTGATTGAATACAAGAAAGTAACACATTCATAGTCTATGGACGACCATTCAGGACTCATCAGGAGTGAAAAAGTTTTATCCTGGCCAATTTCTTCCATATTGACATTTTGCATTTCAAATTGCCTGGTAAATGCAATGGAATTATTCCGCTATCAGCCGGAAAACACACGTGTGCTTTTGAATGACGGTTACAATGAATAAGTGACATACAAATGAAGCAATTTTCATAGGATGGTTTAAAAATAGACATAGACGGTAGCGCAATGGATAGCACGCTGGCGTAGAGTGCGAGAGGTAGCGAGTTCGAGCCCCCGTTAAGCGGGTTTGCTTTGTAGGCTGATATTAGCGCCATGTATTGCAGGCTTTCTGCTCGGTTAGTATAGTTAAGATTTGTGTATTCTGTGATCTCCGTTTTCTTGTGAATTGTTTAAACTGCATAATTGTACAATGTAACCGGTTGCAGTCTGTCAACCGCATGGGCGGAGTCTGGTTTCCGTTCTTGCGGGGCTAAATTTTTGGGGCAGAGACTCATTCCAGAACGAGCGGCGCCGATAAAATATTATCTTAGACCCCGAAAAAGTTGATAACCCTTTTTTAGTCCTCGGACTTTTTTAGTCCTCGGTCTGAAATCTCGGCCGAAAAAAACTACTTTTCCCGGCCGAAAAGTTGAAAATCTTTTTTAGTCATTCGTAAGTTTCGCGTTCGTGAACAGAACCATTTTCCGAACAAATTTCTGAGTTTACGCCTTCTTGTGGGGGGGAGGGGCTAAGTCTGAGAAAAGATACCATTTACACGGTAAAAATGACGCTGGGTCTTCCTGGGGGCTTAGCTCCCCTAGCCCCTGTTAAACTCCGCCCATGGTCAACCGGATTGTTGAATAAAGAGAATATTATTATTTGAGACATCACTTTGATTTTTGTAAGCAGGATGCACCTGCGCACTTTAAACTTCTGATCTGTAATCATCTGAATGGCAGGCATTTTCCAAGTGCACTGATCTGAACTGACGACAATCGTGTTGAAATCGTTGCAGCCTGAAGCTTTCGAACAATATAGAATGCAGATTGTCGCCAGACTCTCGGCCGCTATAAATATTCCACCGTCGTTGCAGTAGCCAGATGCTGCGGCATTCGCAATAAGAATTCTTGTGTCACAATACACTCTCTATTGCCTATTTTTAGCGAATATGCATGCTATCTACATCGCGGCGTTGTTGGCTCTGATGGGGTCTGATATTTTGCCATCGAAGGTCTATGCTGGATCTAGTAAGTCCAGTGCCTCCCGTGGCTCCAAAGGGTCCAGTGGCTCCAAAGGGTCCAGTGACTCCAAAGGCGACGAGACCTACTGTAAACAAGCTCTGCCACGTCAAAAGGCAGTTGAGGACACGATCAAGAATCTCAACGGAAAGAAACAACCGCTTCCAAAATGCACGGTAAGCAGAGCCGTTTTAAAGAGATTTGGAGCCCTAAGCACAGACTTTAATCCTTAACGTAGCCATGAGTCTAATCTAGTCTCTCCTCTGGGGTGGCGGAGGGTGAATCAAGGCTTCTGGTTGACGGAGAACCAGTACTTTCAGGTCGATCGCTAAGATGTGTAGCGTCGAGAGGGGAGGGGCATGGGGAGAGAATGTGCCTCTCCCCACCAGAAAATGTTTAATTTTCACATTGCAATGACAACATATTAAGCTGACTTAACAGAATTGCTCAACTATTGCAGTGATGAGATGAGTAGTCTAAGCTTTCAAAAATATTTTTGCAAATATATTAATTTCTTTTCCAGTTTCCACATTCTACTGGTAGCATTATAAGCTGAGATCAGTGCCGGTGTAGCATGAAATCTTGTCCGGCATGAAATTGTATCCGACTCCGCCCACTTCCGTTGTCAAGACAGTATTTCATACGGCATACGTATGAGATCTTGTCCGGCATGAAATCTTGTCCGGCATGAAATGGACACGATTCCGCCTACTTTCTTTGTCGAAACAGTATCTCCTACTATTATTATATAAATTATCCGCGTAAAAGTATCTTACTAACATAAAATCAATAATATAATTTTATATATGGGATGAGAAGTCAAGGATGTAAACAGTTGAATTATTGTTTTAATGTGCGATGTTTGTTGCGACCGCGATGACGCTAGTAATATATTTAGAAGGAAATTCCCATCGCGGAACGTGGCGAACTGGCGATGAGCCGAGGCCTGTGTAAATGAGGAAGATCGCTTTCAGAGCATAGAAAGGAGTTCCAATACCTTTAAAAATTAGACTTTCCATTTATCCTTAGTTTTCAGTTCTGTTTTTCCCCACCTAGTTGTTATAGGCTAGCTGTAAACTTCTATGTGTGTATGTACCGTGTAGTTTGCACGCTATTGATCAACTTGATTGAAATCCTACACTGCATGGCTGCCTATCGCTACACGCATTCACTGCAGGGTCGTTTTTAACATAGGTGCAATCGGTGCGGCGCACCGACTGCTCTGAGCCGAGTTTGTTGCTGCATATTGGCTAAATGTCTTATTCAAGTCTCAGTTTTACTTAAACTTTTTGTAAAATCAACAAGTGTAAGAAAAGATTAATTTAAATAAGTTCACTGACGCTGCGTGCTTGCTTACTGACACTTTTTGTACAATGACTGATCTGTTAAGACTTGGATTTATACGTTGAAGCCCAGACTATTATTACAACAATGTTGATACTGATATTTCACGTTTTCATACGTAATTTTGATTGCATGTGACGCAATTTTTTAAGCGTTAAAACGTTGATATTAAATGAACCTACTTGAGTTCGAAAATTCACTCGTTTTTTTAGGATGTCCTGTGACCTAACAGCATTTAGACAATGAATAAGACGTTTAAAAAAAATTTCACAGAGCCGACAGGCGAGTGACACTCGTGGACTCCAGAACTGCGCAATGCAGTGCGTGACTTGTAGTCGATTAGAAAGATAAAAACTATTACATTTTAGGGCTGCATATTTCGCCACTCATTTGCCAAGTTTGAGACTTTCAGTAGAGGATCCGTTGGACTTCTAGCATTCATCATCCAAGAACAACTTGTCAATTGAGAACGATCTTAGAAATGACTTGCAAGTTGCAACTGGACCAAGTTGTTGACGCTTTCATGCAAAAAAAACCCGAACAGAAAGTGGGATTTGGACTGTTTAGCGTAGGCACAGGAACATTTATCTGCAGAGGCTCGAGTTAACCACACTGCGTGACTGAGAGATAGGTCTGAAAACAGACTGATGCTTTTGCTTACCTGATTTATTTTGCCAATGGCATCTATCATTTGCGTATTTTGAGATTGGTCAGATCTTTTTGGGAAAATAATGTGTTAACGGGTTCTATGACTTCTGTTTAGGCATAAGGTATTAGGCCTATAGCATATATGTACACATCAGCTTATAGTCATAATGCACGCGGTACATAGCTTTGGACAAAAACGGTCGCTCAACCGGCTCGCGCCTCTGTGGTAGTTTTTGCACCGACGTTCCCAGAACCTTAAAAACGGCTCTGATTCACTGCCTTTACAATCTTTACTAGATCGATCGTCTTTCAGATTTCCAAAGCAATGGTGGGATCGAAAAGCCTCTATAAAGACTCTAAAAATATGCGTAAACGCCGTTAACCGCATCCTCATATTGATGATTATGCCTATAATGTTCCGCTGATTTCTTCATCTTTTAATTGTTCCCAGAATAAGGACCTATAGGGTAGGCTACTGCTCTTGCCCAACATCGGACGTTTGCTGTGGTTGGTACTTCCATATGAAATGACTTTTCCGCACTAAGCGTAAAAACTAACGGCTTGTTTTTCAATTTAAAGCATTAGGCCTATTTTCTTTTCCTCGGAATCAGCGTTTTCGTGCTGAGACGACTATGAGGGTCATTCTTTGAGAAGCTCTATAGGACTATAGGCTAGTCTAAATCTAAGAACGCGGTACGATGCTACTGCAGTTGACTTATAATGCTCATATAGGCTAGGCCTACTACGTACAACGGTTCACTATCAACAGGGCGAATTTCGAAGGGGCGCAATCAAAAGGGCGCAATCAAAAGGGCGAAAATGAATAAAGCGCATTGTTTTTAGAGCGCATGGTCGAAAGGGCGAAAAACAAAAGGGCGCTTGTTTAAAAGACCGCAATCAAAAGGGCGCATGTAGGCCTAACCACCGTTGAAAGAGCGTTCATCTAGCTTCCATTTCTTAAGCATTTTCTTCGTCAATCCAGCTTCCATTTCTTAAGCCTTGTTTTCATCAATCCAACTCATATTTTCATCAATAAAAGAGTCTCCTTCATCTATCTTCCATTTCTTAAACATTATTTTCGTCAATCCAGCTTCTATTTCTTAAAAATTACTTTCATCAATCCAACTCCTATTTTTCATCAATAAAAGAACCTTCATCCAGCTTCCATTTCTTAAGCATTATTTTCATCAATTCAACTCCCATTTCATCAATAAAAGAACCTTCATCCTTCTTCCATTTCTTAAACATTATTTTCGTCAATCCAGCTTCTATTTCACACGTAAGAGAACCTTCATCCAGCCTTCATTTCATAATCGTTCTTTTCTTACTGACCTGTTAAATTCTTCTTTTAATCATTTCGTTTCAATCCAGTGGGTTTCGATTGCTCGTCGCCTTATTAGCACACTCTTTATTTACCCTTTTCGGTTCCCTTCGTTTTTTTTAAAACGCGCCCTTTGACTGCCTTTTCAGTAATTGTATTCGTTTGCGCCCCGTTGATTGCGCCCTTTTGATCACACTTACAATATTTGTCTTTTCGCGATCTCAAAGCAATGCTCTCTCTCTTGATTTTCGTCCATATGATTGCGCCCTTTTGATTGCGCCCTTTTGAAATTCGCCCTGTTGATAGGATACCACGTACAACAGATCTCGAGATAAACCCTGTTAGCCTAGGCTATCTGTCTGAAGTGTGATTATAACCTACTCATTTTGTAACTTCATACACAATTACTTTAAATTAGCCGTTAAAGTAGAATCTTTTTCCTCCAATTTTAGGAAAAGCTAATTTTACTTAGAACCCATAATTGTGAATGATACAGGATTTCGACACGTAGGCCTTAGTTTCAGTGACGGCGCTAGGGGGCTGGGGGCTAAGCTCCCCTACAAGAGTTTCAGGCCCCCTAAAAAAGGGCTACCCGAATTTTTTTACATTGAAA
This sequence comes from Lumbricus terrestris, assembly GCA_949752735.1. Taxonomy (NCBI): domain Eukaryota; kingdom Metazoa; phylum Annelida; class Clitellata; order Crassiclitellata; family Lumbricidae; genus Lumbricus; species Lumbricus terrestris. Next base: position 31,557,793 of record OX457052.1, read on the forward strand.
TATCCACGATTTTCGGCTGATGACTAAAAAAAAGTCGTCAGAAATTTTAGCGGCGAAAATGGAAGATTTTTCATGAGATTTCGGCCGATAATTAAAAAAAAAGGTCGTCAGAAATTTTAGCGGCGAAAATGGAAAAAAATTTCGCCGCGGGGCTCAGCCCCCCCGAAACTGAAATCCTGGCGCCGCCACTGCTTAGTTTTAATAATATTATAGTTAGGCCAGCTAGACTGTGCCTCGTATCATTGGTCTTGGTAGGCTGAATAATTATCTTGTCTATTTTGTGTCTTCCTCGGACAAGATCTCATGGTGCTATTAATACTGTAGCTTGACAGTTGCTATCTGATGTCATCGGTCACGTGAACCAATGACAAGGCTTTCCGGACATTATTTCATGCCGGACAGGATTTCATGCCACACCGGCGCTAGGGTACCTGAGGCCCCCAACAAAAAACTTGAGGCCCCCATGCCTTGAGCTGTGATCTCAGCAAAATTTCTCATAATATAAGTGCCGAAAGACATGGTGTAAGACTTCAATAAATGTCTGATCCCAATTGTGAAATATTTTGGAATTTCCATGCTGTAATGGTAGAAATTTTAAGCTGTCATCTTTACAAAAAATAGCTCTTTTTCATTGCTGTTAGTCGTTGTTTAGGGCTTCAGAGTGTCCCTCTCCATTGTTTAAATTTATCCGATTTTCCAACTGTAATGATAGCATTTATAGGCTGTCATCTGAACAACGGCAACTCAATGTAAAATTAAGATAAACCAGGAAGAACTGGAACAGGTGGACAAATACACGTACCTGGGTTCGACGATTGAGGAAGACAGCGACTGCGGCACAGAGATAAGAACACGATTGGCAAAGGGATATGCAATAGCTACAGACCTCAAGAGGATTTGGAAGAGTCATGGCATAACAAATGCAACGAAGATAAAGCTACGGAAGTCACTGGTATGGCCAGTGGCCATATACGGCTGTGAGAGTTGGACACTGAGGAAAGAGGAAGAGAGAAGAATAGAAGCGTTTGAGATGAAGTGTCTGAGATTGATAATGAAAATATCATGGACGGAAAAACGGACTAATGAATGGGTGCTGGAGACGGCAGGAGTAGACAGAAATCTGCTGAAGATATTCAAATAAAGAAAAATGATTTATTTTGGACACATTATGAGAAGAGAGGGAACATGCATTGAGAAAGACATCATGCAGGGCACAATGCCAGGAGACCGGAAAAGAGGAAGAACAAACTGGCTGGGTAACATAAAGGAATGGACTGGATTGACATTGGGAGAAATGATAAGACTAACGGAGGACAGGAAACGTTGGAGGAACATTGTACATGATGCGGCCGATCCTCGGATCGAGGATGGCTAAGAACAGAACAGAACATCTGAACAAAATTCATCATTATTGATGGGCAGTGGATGATACTTATGAAATATTTCTGAAATATTGGGGATACAAGGATTCCGTCCCGATCCCAAATTGTGGGGCCGTGCCCCTGTCCACACCCCAAGTCTCCTCTTCAATTCACAAAAAAATAATAATAATAATAATTACCAGCTACATTTGAGGTCCATTGCAAACTTGAGATCAGACACAATGCCAAGGACATCTGGGACCTTACACAGGCTTTAATGTTTGGGTCTCACGCAGGTTTTATTTTGAGGCCTCATCGAATTATCAATTAGAATAAGTTACAATTTATAAGCGCTGTGTTTGAGAAAGTGGACGAAATTCCCCGAGTTAGTTTATATGGCTTTATACTTACGCCCAAAATCAGTATGGTATTTGCATTAGGTCTGCTATGGCAGTGCCATATGGTTAGTCGAGGCATGCACCAGACCGGATCTGTACAGTCACAAATAGGCATAATGACCGGGGCCCCTTTCAAACTCGGGGCCCTCCCAATTGAGGGGTACGGGGGGGGTGCTAGCGCCGGCAATGGCTGAGATCTGACCAAAATTACTTGTTATTTCAGTGCTGATAACAAAGAGTGGTTGAAGTTTTCAAATAGGTATTTATTATTAAAATAATAATTTCTTTGCGTATCAAGTTCAGCAACTCAGTTATCCTGCTTCTGGACCATTACAGTATAGTGAATAGCTGCAGACAGGTGTATGATAAGCCCTACTTTCTTGCACTGGAATTAGCTTATCCCCGTTGCTCAAAAAGGTCCTGCATTGCTAACCAGGACACAGGTCTCTGAATAATTGTTACAAATGTTACACAAACCAAGGAAGAACTACCAAAATCTGGAAGCCGTGTAGTAATGATACTGTTTTACTAAGTGTTCAAGAAATACAACATTTGGAAATGTTGACAGTTTGAAATTTGAAAGGTAGCACTGGAAAGACACCAATTAGTCGTAAAAATAGTCTTCGTACAAATATTAACCGTAAACTATAGGCCTATTCGTTGTTATATAATAATATAATATATTATGTTAGTAGATTTTATCATCATAATTACGCAATAGAAAAATAATATCACGGTATATTACTAGAGTTCGTGTAATACAATAATGTGAACAGCAATTAAAAACCATTATTATTTGGTCAAATGTTTTGAGTAGTCATTTCTGGATGGAGGTTCCAACCCCTACGGGAAATGCATATACATGTAGGTTAAACATTGAATGTAACCCTATTTTCGCCTCAATCTCTCAGTCTAAGATATACACCGTGGTTCAATAAAAAGTAAGCCAAGCTGTTTTTCTTATATCTCTGATGCCTGATGATTAATCAAACTAAAATTTTCCCAATATTTAGATAATTGAACCAAGAATAGGATTCCAAAATATCATTTTATAAATTTGAACGGATAGAAAGATATGAATAGTTCAACTTCATCTCCCGAAATTTCAGTTTTCAGCAAGTCTGTTATGGTGTTCGTTGCGGTTTCGACGCTTGATAGTTCCTAATTTGGTCTTCACTCTTCAGTGATCCTGGAGTAAAAATAACGGAGTATATTATCGCAACGTCGTGTTGTCACAACATTTTCCACCTTTATCAGAAATCTAGAGCCCCAGAAGGCTATTCTCTTTTTCTACAGAACAGTGCCAGCCCACAGAGTCAGATTAACCATCGAAATGCTAACAAGAGAGACGCCATACTTCATTTCTCCCACATTATGACCTCCGAACAGTCCAGACTTAAATCCTGTCGTCTTTAACATCTTTATGTAAATAATTAAACAATAACTACTAAAAGTTTTTTCACAAAAATGTTAAGGACGGTTTTAATGTTTGAAATACTTTATTACAAACCCAAAGGAAAACTGCTGGTTAACTGAAATTTCGGCAGATGAAGCTGAAAGATTCATATCTTCCTATCCGTTCAAATTTATGACATGATATTTTGGAATCATATTCTAGGTTCAATTCTCTAGATATTTTGAAAAATTTGAAATCTGTAAAAAAATAAGAGAAGATTCTGTGTGTCTGGCTGTTTGACGGAAAGGCATACCGACAATTTTGAGCTTTTCACTCCAAACCTTCACTACTGTGTCCGTCTCGGCATGGGACACCCAGTGGTTGGGTTCGCGAATCTCTGCCACCATGGGGGCCAGGGTGGGGAGCAAAACCCTCATTTTCGCTACTTTTCAACCATTGCCACGCATAGTTTCACACTTATTCACCTGAAACGTTACAGCTAAATAGATTTTTATACGGGACACCTCGCCTCCACCCAGCACACACCCCGGCCCGCAGTGACCGGGTGGGCGGGGATTGTGGTGGAGGTGGGGGGGGGTGGGGAGGGAAGAAAATTTTCCCGAAGACCCAAATTTCACGGTTGGCGAACCGGCGGAGGTCGGAGTGTGGTGGGGTGAGGCGGGGTTGGTGGTGGAGATGGTGGATAAGAGAAGAAATTTTTCCCGAAGACCCAACTTTCACGGGTGGCGTACCGGCGGAGGTCGGAGTGTGGGTGGTGGTGGAGTAAGGGTGTGGGAGGCAAAGGGTGGTGGTGTGAGATGGGAGTAATTTCCGGAAAAACCCAAATTTTACGGAAGGCGTACCGGTGAAGGTCGGTGTGGTGGGGGAAGGGGTGGGTGAGGGGGTGAGGTTTGGAAGGGAATTTTTTTCGAAAACCCAAATTTCACGGATGTCGTACCGGCGGAGGTCGGAGTGTGGGTTGTTGTTGGGGTGGGGTGATGGGGGGTTGGGTTGTGGTGTTGTGTGGGATTGGAAGGATTGGGGGGGATTTCACAGGTGGCGTACCGGCCAGGCCCGTTTTATGGTCATCGTAGGCCCTAGGCACTTTTGCATATTAATCTATTCGTAGGCCCCTAAAAATGTTCGAAAGTATGGCAAAAGATATCACACAATCGGACTACAAAGAAGGTACACAACGAAAACGGGTGCCAAAACGATTTGATATATAACTGAGATGGGAAAGCAGCTAGCAGCTTACACTACATGAAAGATTCAATTTTCTTCTTGACAGAACTTTATCAACTGAAGAAAGAGTGATCAGAGCAAAAGCATTAATTGAAATATATCCATGTGATCTAGAAGATGCATTTATTGACGAATTTCTTTTGTTTTCTCGAATGTTTGCAGACAATAAATCTGTATACTATAGCTGAAATGTTTAGGTCGCAAACAGCTGACAAGCTGGTCTCCAGTTTTCCAAATGTCAATATTGCTTTTAGAATTTATCTTTCTATTTTTGGAACAAAGTTGTGAAGGTGAACGTTCTTTTTCGAAACTGAAAATTATCAAAAATTACCTTCGGTCAACGATGGGACAGGCACGATTATCCTCCCTTGCATTACTTTCGATTGAAAACGACTTAGGCTAATGCGAGAAATGACATTTGAAGACGCTATAAGCGATTTCGCGAATGCAAGGAGCCGCAAAGTTAACATAATATAGCTTAGCCAATGTTACTGTTTCATTAGTTAACTCTAGACTTTAAAAAGTTAGCTCGTTAAAATAAAATTTGCAAGGTTTTGTTTTCTGTTTGTTTTTTCCGGTCATTGACCAATCACTGCATTTATTTTTTAATAAATTTTTTCAGGATTTCGTAGGCCCCTGGTAAGTTCGTAGGCCCTAGGCACAGTGCCTACTGTGCCTACTGTGCCTACTGGATAAGACGGCCCTGGTACCGGCGGGGATCGGAATGCGGCGGGAGGAGGTGGGGGTGTGGGTATAGTGTGGTGGGGTTGTAGCCGAGAGCGTGTTGAATCCTAAAATTTTATAGCGGGCATCGCCGGGTACCCCAGCTATTGACTAATAATCATGCGTTGGAGATATTTGAAAAACAGTTTGACTTACTTTTTTAGCCACCGTCTCCATATTTTGGAATTGACGATCATAATATTTGGATAATTGCTTATAGGTCTAATCTTATATACAACGCAGAGCCCTCTGTCTGTATGTATGTATTTCGTCCCAAGAAAGGCTTTGAATCGGCTGAGTTTCAGTTGACAAAAAATATTTTAAATCTCTCTTACCAAAATTTGAAGGTCAACGCGACTATTTTCAGGTACCAATTCAGTTTAAATTCCGAGATTATGGACTGTCGACCCAAAATTAACGAGAAATTAAGACGCCATTAATCGTCGTATATGCATTAATATGGTGACCGGACAAAATGGCAGCGGGCAAAAAGGTACGGATAAAACGGTATGGACATAATAGTATTGGGACAAAATGGTAAAGAACAAAATGATACGAACAAAATGGTACGGACAAAATGGCATGGACTAAATGGTATTAGGACAAAATGGTAGCGAACAAAATGGTACGGATAAAATGGAACGGACAAAATGGTACGGATAAAATGGGACGCGTAAAATGGCATATATTTAATGGTACGTTTAAAATCGAATAATTATACATTTGATATCATCGTGCAAACAGGCCGATAACTGACAAAATAACACCGGTGAATTCCCGGAAACTGGCTCCAATCGTTCTGCTATATTTTATATGGCGCATTTTGTAGCGCCTGATGAGATTTAATGATCATACATTTTCGACGTAGAAGACGATGTCGCAGTGTTTTCTCTTTTATCTTAAATCTATAGCCACTTTATTATATAGGGTGACACGAAAGTTCGTTCACCGTTTTCAAAATGCGTTATCTCAGTAACGGCTTCATATTTCTCTATAATGTTTTGTCAGTATATACATCTGTCAAATGTAAGATACTGGTACAAATTTCATTATGATCCGGTCCGTTTACGCCATTATTTATAAGAAAATGTAAAGACGACCAGTTTTTTTCGGAAATACTGCGTTCATCAAATTAACACAATAAAGAAACTATGTAGGCTATATATATACGCCTAGCCTCGTATACAAACGTGACAAGACACTGTTGTTACCTACATGTTTATAGGACATACACAGACGTAGGCTATTAGCGTACAGTGTCTCCTTTCTGCTTAATGACAGCACTGACTCTATTCGGCATGACCGGATCAGCCTCTGAAGTGTCCCATCTGCTATCGTTCTCCACGCTCGTTGGAGGCGACCGTTCTTTGGCTCAGGACCTTTATAAACGCTGAGAGATAAAATACTTCGCAAGTTATCAATAGGAGAGAGGTCCAGAGAGTTGGGTGGCCAATCCTTCGGCTTTATGTGTGACAGAAAGTTGTCGTCTAGCCACTTTGCCGTCACAGCTGATGTATGACAGCGTGCGCCATCCTTCTGAAATAGGTCATTGTCAACAAATAACTTTGTTGCATGACACTGCCGTTGTCACTTTTTCTCTCGAACGCTGGCTTCGCGATCTGCTCGAGAATGTTGGTGATGTACGTAGTACTGCGAGTTCAGTCTGGTACCATTTCTCACAAATTGAAGCTTAGTGAGACCCATGGCAGTCATCCCACCCAAAACCATCACCGACGGACTAAACTTCATCTGTGGAGCAGGCGGGACGTAAGCCTACTCTTCCTATGCCGGATAGAGTCAGTGCTATCATTAAGCAGAAAGGAGACACTGTACGCTATTAGCCTACCGTAACGTCTGTGTATGTCCTGTATAATAGGTAACAACAATGTCTTGTCACGCTTCTATACGCGGCTAGGCGTATACACATTTTCTTTATTGTGTTAATTTCATGAACGCAGTTTTTTCAGCAAAAACTGGTCGTCTTTGCATTTTCTTATACATAATGGCTGTGCCTGATGAACAGTGAACGCCTAGCAAAACACTAGCATAGTGTGTTAATAGTTTCCCACAATTGCATACTAAATCTAAAGAAACAATGCATTCATTGTTAGTATGGTTGGTCGTCCACGATCCCGGTTGGTTGTGTGAACGTGCCCCTAAATGCAATGGCGTTGAATCTTTGAGTGCATATAGATAACCGTTGGAACAAGTGCACAGTCTCACGAGGGTCTCCAGAAACGGCGGTCATGCGACACCCCAACTCAGTCAAGAATTATTATTATTATTATTATTATTATTATTATTATTATTATTATTATTATTATTATTATTATTATTATTATTATTATTATTATAATTATTATTATTATTATTATTATTATTATTATTATTATTATTATTATTATTATTATTATTATTATTATTATTATTATTATTTTATTATATAGGGTGACACGAAAGTTCGTTCACCGTTTTCAAAATGCGTTATCTCAGTAACGGCTTCGTATTTCTTTATAATATTTTGTCAGTGTATACATCAGTCAAATGAAAGATACTGGTACAAATTTGATCATGATCCGGTCCGTTTTCGCCATTATGTATATGAAAATGTAAAGGCAACCAGTTTTTGCGGAAAAAGCTGCGTTCATCAAATTAACACAATAAAGAAACTGTGTATACGCCTAGCCCCGTATTCAAGCGTGACAAGACACTGTTGTTACCAATATAGGACATACACAGACGTAGGCTATTAGCGTATACAGACTCTCCTTTCTGCTTACTTAATGACAGCACTGACTCTATCCGGCATTACTGGATCAGCCTCTGAAGTGTCCCAACTGCTATCGATCTCCACGCTCGTTGGAGGCGACGATTGAACTGATCAGCGTTCTTTGGCTCAGGATCTTTATAAATGCTGAGAGATAAAATACACCACAAGTTCTCAATAGGAGAGAGGTCCGGAGAGTTGGGTGTCCAATCCTTCAGCTTTATGTGTGACGGGAGGTTGTCGTCTAGCCACTTTGTCGTCACAGCTGATGTATGATAGCGTGCGCCATCCTGCTGAAATACTCCTAGGTCATTGTCAACAAACAACTTTCGATGCATGACACTGCCGTTGTCAATTTCTCTCTCGAACGCTGGCTTCGATGTACGTAGTACTGCGAGTTCAGTCTGGTACCATTTGGCACAAATTGAAGTTTAGTGAGACCTCTGGCATTCATCCCACCCCAAACCATGACCGACGGACTAAACTTTATCTGTGGAGCAGGCGGAACGTACTCTTCCTATGCCGGATAGAGTCAGTGCTGTCATTAAGCAGAATGGAGATAGCCTACTGTACGCTAATATCCTACGTCTGCGTATGTCCTGTATAGGTAACAACAGTGTCTTGTCACGCTTGTATACGAGGCTAGGCGTATACACAGTTTCTTTACTGTGTAAATTTGATGAACGCAGCTTTTTCCGCAAAAAACTGGTCGTCTTTACATTTTCTTCTAAACGATGGCGAAAACGGACCGGATCATAATCACATTTGTACCAGTATCTTTCATTTGAGTGATGTATACACTGACAAAATATTATAAAGAAATATCAAGCCGTTACTGAGATAGCGCATTTTGAAAACGGTGAATGAACTTTCGTGTCACCCTATATATGTTTTTATTTTCACAAGTTATTGACAAGATTGTTGATTTTCAACAGGCCACTGCTTTTTTGATATGAATAATCCGCTTTCGGTTTATCAAACTGGTTTTTCGCAAGGGTCACTTTAAGACTCACTTTTCTGAGACCCTTCTGGTTCGCCTCTTATCAGATACATATGGAACTATTGATAGGTCACAGGTGTTTATTGAGGTCCCACTGTTTATATGCCTCTGTCTTGCTCAAATGTGTTCACTTCACCTTTAAAACTTCTTTTGAGCCGGGTTGGGTCGGAGGCGCTACTGGGTAGTAGGCTAATCTTGAAAATGCGCGGTATATCATATATGTATATCTCCTTGGAATGAAAATCTTCAGACCAAAACAAGAAGCGGGATGATTTTTCTGTTACTTTTAGTGCAATAAATGCGATGATTGATGCAAATTACAGTTTGCAGGGGGTAATATTTAGGAGGGGGCAGGGCTTAAAGTGTGTCAGGACGGTCATGGACGGCGTCCATGCATTTATTTTAAAATTTGAACACCGTCCAGCCACTTATTGGCCAGCACAGACTAGAAAGATAAGAGGAGTCCAGTCACTTCTTTTGGAAAGGAAGGGGGCGTCCAGGAACTTATTTTCCCACATTTTTAGCACTGGGAGGGGGTAATTTGAAACCTTTACACCGGAAAATTTTGGTTTCTGATTTTTTTTGCGAATTTCTGCTATCCCTATAATGACCTCAGTTTACATCGCCTCGCCCGTGAAACTCATTCCCTGATATCTCGTATGTCACAGTTTGCCCTCCAGTTTAGCATTCAGTTGCCAATACTGTCCTGGGCACGACGTTAAACTGCATCCATCCTCCGCCACAGGGAACCAACAACGTCCCTGCGCCGGTCCTAAGCCCGGACAAAAAGGAGGAAGGTTCACCAGATGGGTGGATATACACTGGCAGTAAAAGACCAAGACGATTGAAATCCGCAAAAACCACGACACAAGTGACATATCGGCCCAGATGCTCCAAGGTGTCATGATGTGGAGCAGACATGCGCAGGTCGGTCAGGACAGACCGGTGGAGAGAGTCGGGGGAGAGCATGGGACGCATACGAGCATTGACCCAGGTTGTCCTTCATGCCTCTCTCCCAATATTCTCTTCAATCAGACAAGGTGGTCCAGCTGCTTCAAGATGTTAATGGTATGGAGCAGACCTGATGACCGGACCGGTTGAAGCTGGGTAACATGACGCGAGACAGACTCAGACAGAGAGTGGCGTCGGACTCCTACGGGCACTGTGCCTAGGGATATTGATATGATATATGCCAATACACTTAGTAGCCTAAATGCCTACACAATGTACCCACTACAGAGTAGACCTACTTTGGACTACTCTTCTGGACAACCTCTCTGACAAGACACAGCGCTCGTGAATAATTCGGTGCTCTGTACTTGGCTTTCGAGCGGGTCTTAGAAATTTGGAGAGTACGATTACGATTATAGGTCTAGCCTCTAGTCTAGGCCCATTTAACTCCGTACCATGTTAATTTTTCCTTGTGAATTGTTTATTATTCGTCCGATATATTATAACATCCCGGTAAAGTGTAACCTGTTCTATTGTCGGCTCATTCTTTTATCATCTGTGAACAGTGGCGTAGCCAAGGGGGGTCTCGAGCGTTAATTGGCCTAAGAAAAAAGTTTTTAAAGGCTATTTATCCACTTAAATAAGAAAAACAAAACAATTGCTTGTAGTAACAATTGTCTTTCTTACTTTGTTCTCTTTGTTACTTTATTCCGTTTTTATTTACTGTGATACTGTTGGGTTGGTTTCAGAAAGGGTATCCGGCCAGGCAAAAAAAACATGAAAAATTCCTGGCTACGCCACTGTCTGTGAAAGTGTCGCCATTCTAGTGTCGTCCGTTCAAATGACCATCGTTCAAATGCCCGTAGGCTACACCCATTTTTGTATGTTCTCAATAATAGGCCTACTAATTACCTCCAAGTCCCTGGTCTGCAAATTGCATGAACTATGTGATTTGAACCAGGTTATTAATATCATATCAAATCAGCCTGATTGGATCTTAGTTAATACAAACGTTTAGATAGCACTGACATTTATACACTACGAACCCTATTTCTATTTTCTGTGCGTTGTGTAGTTGAATTTTAGCGAATGAAAGCTTCATGAAGTTAGGCCTAATGCACCGTGATTGTCTCTTTTTGCAAAATGCAATTTTTAATGTTAGACAGTTTCGCCGTGAATCTCTACTTTCCCTATTGAACGGGATGACAAAGCATTTCAAAAGATTATAAAGGAAGCCGTAGTATTGTGGAGATTTTTGTAGCGCCAGCTTGGACGTGATTCCTTTTGGCCCGGCATACACGCTGGCATACGCGCTGGCATACACGCTGGCATACGCCTGGCATACGACACGCCCACTTGGCTCAGCTTACGACTGATTGGCCTGGCATACACGCTGGCATACGCCTGGCATACGACACGCCCACTTGGCTCAGCTTACGACCGATTGTCCTGGCATAGACGCTGGCATACGCTCCGGCATACGACTGGTTTGCCCGCTGGCATACGCCCGGCATACACGCCACGCCCTCTTGGCTCCGGCATACGACTGGTTTGCCCGCTGGCATACGCCGGCATACAACTGATTGGCCTGGCATACGCTAGCTTACGCCACACCCACTGCGTAGCATGCATCCGCTCCCAGAGTTTATATAAGGCCACGACTATGACTGTTCTGAACCGACTTTTGGACGGCCACGAAGCTGACTAATCGTCCGGCACTTGACTCGCGGTAAAACGTGGCTTGAGTGTTGACTGACTGTGGGAGCAGGTACTTGATATCGACCTTGAGCTACGCATCGGTCTAGAGGTCGGCCTCTCCCATTGGACTGGGGTTCTGCACTCGACTGCGACGACTGACTGACGTCGACGACTACTGACGGTCGACTACTGCGACGTCGACTACTGGCGTCGACTACTTCTGCGACGGACGTCAGCGACTATCTTCTCGACTGACGGGTGGTGCCAGGACGGCTGACTGTGACAGTAGGGAGGAATTTGGGTGCTTTATGGGTTGCTGCAGTCCATATCGAGTCCCTTTCCCAACCAGGAACTGTTCTGTTGAATTTGCCTATTTGCCATTACCTTGCTATTTGTCGTTGGATGCCAATAAACGTGTTTAAGCCTAGTCGGCTAGTCTTCAATCTACAGTTGAAGCCTTACCCCCGGACAAGACTGACGATACTGTGACGACAGGGTTGGTGATTCGGCTCCTGGTGTATTTTGCCCAGCCCTGTGTCCGTTACAGTATCAAGAATAGATGGAGAGATGAAGAGATGAAGTCATCACTCCACCATAGATATGATAACTTCAAACAATTTCTACTAGCCTAGGGTTAATGGCTTTAAATTATGTCATTTTAAATCATGTCGTTTTGTTAAAGTGTGGGACATCTGGTACTATCAGCAAGATCGACATCCTCGATGCCAGCTGCGGTAAAACAATGTCATTGGTGACCTGCTCTGGGTGCACTGGTCCTCAGGTTCCGATTGCAAGTCCTACAGAATGTAACAATGTTGCAGACTGCTTTCGTGGTGACTTGGACAAGTTGTGCGCCATTGTTTTTCCACGTTGCAAAAGCTTCAAGGTGTACAGGTGAAGAAACGTAGCACTTTGGTCTTCATTATGACTGCCTCTAGTTTCTGCCATAAAAATTAGCCATAATGATGCATGTAGACAGACACAATAATATACTTTTTGATTAGTTGGGTTTAAAGCATAACATATTATGCCTTAAGTAAAGAGACGTATAGGCGATATAACTTTGTGATTTAGAGCGACAATTTGGACGTGACCTCGTTTTCTGCAGTCTTTATAGTGACCAAAACCTTTTCCCAGTGACTGTGCTGGTTCTGAAACAAACAAATTATATTCATGGGTGTGAATTTTATATTTATTATTAGTTGAATTAGCACTCATCAGTGTCAGACACAGCAAGAGTTTTTTATACGGAAGGAGCAAATGGTTCAGTTGCTCCAGTGTTAATGACGGCGTTAGCAAGTCTTAAGAGCGATGATTTGTGTGATAAGTTATTTTCCATGTATTTTCAGGTGCAGCTGTCCGGCTGTGAGCACCACCCAAGGACGTACTACACCTCTAGGAGCGACTACGACACAAGTCAACTCCATACAGCCACAAACGACCACCAGCGTTCCTCCAGCACCAACAACTATCAGCGTTCCTCCAGCACCAGCTACTACCAGCGTTCCTTCAGCACCAGCAACTACCAGCGTTCCTTCAGCACCAACAACAGTTTCCCCAACCCGTCCTCCCACTCCATTTGATGACCCTGGTTATGTAGATTACTAAATTGCCAAAATCAGCTATTAAAGCAGCCTCCTTATCTCTCTGTCTTCTGGCAACTGAACTCGTATCTTACTTGGTGCCTTTGGCCCATCTAAAACATTGTAGAGTTCGTGATTAGGCTAGTACCCAGTGCTTAACTTGTGTTGGGTATTTTTGCAATAGTGAACTTACGACTGGGATTATGAGTACCGGTGTCACGAAATAGAGTATTCCCGTATTAATCGTATCAACCCAAATAAAGAGAAGTCGAAAAAAGCCACTTCTTCGTGTATTTATTTTTTAATTTAACAGTGGCGGCGCCAGGATTTCAGGTTTGGGGGAGGGGCTGAAGCCCTAAGTCCTTCCTCCTCCCAAAGGCGCCGAAAGAAATTTGTAAAGGCGCTTAAATTGCAAGCGCCGAAGGCGCGAAGCTGCGAGTGCCGAAGGCACGATGCCTATGCCGACTAGGGGGTCTGGGGGAGCGTCGTAAGCTCCCCAGCGGGGTCTGGGGCGGATCCCCAGCGACCAACGCATTTTTAGCTGTGTCGACCTCAAATGGAGCCCCTTTTCGGCCCTTGTTTGCCAGCTATTTTATGAACGATAAAGTCATGAAAACTTCAAGAATAAGTCGTTTTTCAGAGTCGCAAGCTACCAGGATAACAATAAAATTCAAAGTTTTATTGTAAAAGACAAAGGTTTGTCTTTACCGTAATCACAACAGTTAAAAGCTTAGGCCATTAACAAGTTTGTTTGTATGCCGTCGAATGGGTGCCGTATAGGAAACCCAAGGGCATGTCGTATTTAGGGATTTTTACCGGCTCGGCCACCCAAAATGTGTGATTTCCTAATTTTTAGAACAAATTCTATGAAGGCTTAACTTATACTTAGGCCTACTGTATTTTGCGACCAATGCTTAGTGTTGAGCCACTGAGCACAGGGAGGGTTTGGGTGCAGGGACTAGCACCTCCCCACATATCGAAATGATTTTGAATTTTCACGCTGCAATGGTAGCATTTTAGACAGAATAGACTGTCATTGTGACGAAAATGCTCATCATTTCAGTGCTGATAGTCGTGGTTTTCGACATCAAAATGTCTCCTGCAGAGTCCCGCTATCGTTTAAATCTGTTAAATATCTTAACTGTAATGGTATTATTTTCAGCTGTCGTCTCAGCAAAATCCCTCATAACTTCGTTGCTGAAAGATGCGGTTTCAGAGTTCAAGAAATGTTTTCTCTACCATTGTTTAAATTTGACGAATTTCCACATAGCAATAGTAGCATTTTAGGTTGTCATCTTAACTAAACGGCTCATCGCTTCAGTGCCGATAGTCGTGGTTTATGGCTTCAAAAGTGTTTCTTCAGCTGTTTACATTTTTTTATAACTCCAAAATGTAATGGTAACAATTCCTGATAATTATTTTCATTGCTGACAGACACAATTTAAGAGTTCAATAATGTCCTCTCCACGTTGTTTGCAATTTTGAATTTCCTCACTGCAATGGTGGTATTTTAAGACGTCATCTTAATAAAATTGCTCATTATGGATAGACAGTGGATAACACTCTAGAAATCTAAAATGATTCATCTGAAACATTTGTGAAATATTTGGACATATACACAGGGTGGCTCAATAAAAAATGTCCCACCTGATAAAATGCGATATCTTCGCAACCGATTGAACTTTTTCTACGAAAATTTCCCAATTTGCAGGGGAATGAATTTCTAACAATCCCTGAAAGTTTCATTTGAAACTTTTCATGTTTGCAAAAGTGACAGCTGTTTAAACTTTCAATTTCGTTTTTTCAAATTTCCGCGGAAAATGAACGTCACTTGTAGATATCCATGTCAAATGATATCACTTTTCACTACCACCTCAGAATTCCCTTTTGCAGTATATTGTAAGGCATAATGAGAGTGTCCACTCCCTGCCTTAACATGAGCTCGAATTCTTTTTGTGAAGTTCAGTATGGCCTTGTTGATTGAGTCCTGCGGCAACTGATCCCACATTAGCAGCAAGACTTGCTTCAGCTGGTCAATGTTCTCCAACTTGGGATGAAACGTCTTGCAGCGTTCTAGCATAGCTCCCCAGACTTGATTAGCAAGAGGGCTATAAGGTCTGGCGAGTTTGTTAGTCTTTTGTGCCGATAGATTTACTTCAGTTGATGGCAATAAGGTAGCGTCATCAAAATCAACCTTGCCCTGCGAGCAAGAAGGCGCACCGTCCTGCTGGAAATTAAAATCAGATGTTAGAGCATATCTGGTCTTCAATGAGTTTGGGTAAGAGAGTTCAACAATGAGTTTAACATTCAACCCACTGAATGGGAAGAAGTGCAGTCAATCCTTGCAGCCGTAACACACGCCAACAGATCTGATGCCGAAAATATAATATCCTTTGAAAACTTGACCCTTTCGACTACCACGCGAATTTCGTGAATATCGCGCTTTTTCCCGACAGACCACTTCCCGCCTGTCTTCCGACATCTGATCTCCATTACATTATACATAAACCCGTTTGCAGATAGACTTCAATGTGCTCAGGCTTCACTTTTAACTGGGTATTTTGCTATGATCACGCGATGTCCCAGTATCAGTTCACGCAACGTCCGAGTTCCCATTACACTGGGCAACACACAAAATGTATCCTAGATGAAAATAGCAAATCTTAACTAATTTTGAGGTGCTGAACACGAATATGATGATAAAATTTGTCGATTAGCTCTCGTTCAGGAGAGACAGAGATGGTTACGTACAAATGTCTCAGTACGCATTGAGTCGGCCTACATATGTGGGTCATGACCATTAATTTTCTCAACGCTGTATTTCAAACTACATATTGCAACACAATAATGTGTCGTAATGCATTAACCTGCCATGCAACCCCTCCCCAGTGAGCAAGAAAATTTCCATAGTAGTTAAAAGACGAGAAATTGACCGGTGACCTTTGCTGTTCGAATGGTTTGGAGAGAACCAAGCAATCATGCATATGACTACTACTTTTGCATGGTTCCACCTACTTCTGCATTCATGACAAGGAAATGGAAGTGGTCAATAGCGTACCCCCAATATACCATATGCAATCCGACCCACTCTGCATGGCGAAGGACTTCCCGTTCCGGATTCACGGAAAGAATTTTTCATTGATTCAGACGATGAGGAGGGAAGCGAAACGACTTCGAGTTCTCCGCAGCCTTCGCCATCTGGGGATGACCCTTACGTCTGCCAAGGTGTATCATCTGTGCCACACATTCTCACCCAGGGTAAACTGAACGATCTTGTTCGTCTCCTGAACCTATCCAAGGCCAAGGCGGAGTTACTTGGATCAAGATTTAAATGAATGGAATCTTCTCCAAGAAAATGCCCGAGTGACATTGTTTCACACTCGTCATGGGCAGTTTGAGGAAAATTTCACCAAGGAAGATGACCCTGTCTTCTGCTTCAATGTAGATTGTCTGATGAATGCCCTCGGAATCAAACATGACCCTCAAGAATGGCGACTATTCATAGACTCCACGAAATTGAGTCTCGATGCGGAGCTGCTGCATATTGGAAACCAGCTTTCATCCATTCCCGTCCACATGAAGGAACCTACGACAACCTAAAATACCTGTTGAATTCTGTTCAATACAGCAGGTATGGATGACATCTGTATTGTGACTCGAAAGTATATTGGCTTTCTTGACGAGTCCACAGCTTGGATTATACAAAATATTGCTTTTTTCTATGTGAATTGGACAGTCGAGCAAGGACCTTGCACTAAGTGAGGAGAAACTCGCCAGAAAGGAAATCTCTGGGCGTCGGAGAGAAGTAGACTACGTGCAACGCCTGGCAATGGTTGAAACCCAGACAGTCTTGCTAGTGTCGCTATATACACCAAACTCAGTGTGATGAAGAACGTCATAAAATTCATGTACCGGACTGGATCAGCTTTCAAATATTTGGCTGCCAAATTCCCTGGCGAAGCAGAAATGAAAGAAGGAAGTTTTGTTGGTCCTCAGATAGATAGCTAGTCAGAGATGAGATGTTTGACAACCTGCTTCAGGGCGACAAGAAACAAGCTTAGGCCTATAGGATTCATTTCGTCTGGTGTTAACTAACTTCCAACGGAATGTCAGGGTAGAAAACCACAAGGATTTGGCTACGGACGTGTTGTCTATGACCCAATGTATCACACGAACGTTTTCAAGAAGACATTGCAGACATGGAAAACGATACCAGGGAAACTTACATGTTGGCTGACTACATAATTATACGGGCCTAATATGTGGCGCACGGTGGTGTAGGGTATGTTCAGTGCCTCGGAGCCGGAAGGCTATGGGTTTGTATCCACCTTAGGCCACCGCGTAGGGACCCTTTAGAAGCACTGTGAGCAGTCATTCACTCGCAATTGCATATGCGCTTCATGAAACTCCTATTCAGTGTCCGTGCTGTAGTTGGGAGCGCTTCGGATTAGGGTCTTGAAGAGGCAGTGTAGCAAGTGCTCTTACATACATAGGCCTACTTGTACGCTCACCAGACATAATCCTGAACAGTTATACAAGAGAGAGTGGGATGTAGAAGTGAACATTTGCTGGTACAAATGTGATGTGTACGCATTGTTCTATTTATAGAAACTCTTGATGATATCAGAGAAACTGGAGCTAATAATTGAATTTCATTGTCATATTCGTGTTCAGCACCTTAAAATCTGTAGGAAAATGCAAATGTCATGCAGGATACATAAATTTCATGAAAATTTGTTGCCCAGTGTTATTTTTATCATCCGCAGAAACTTTGCCTATGACGTTCAGTTACGGATTCACAAATTGAGTCCTCAATATATAAAATATCAACAAATGCTAGCAGCTTGGTTCATAAACAACTTCTCTACAACTCTTAGTAAGGTCGTATGACATTATCATCATCATGTGTGTTGCAATTTGCAAAAATATCTTCAAGAAATCACATGTATTGTAACGTGATTCTACGGAAATTTGAAAATATGGAAAAACGTTTTTGCACAGCTGTATCTTCTGAAGTAATGTAAATTCATTATTGAGATTTTTAGGGGTTGTTGCAAATTCTTTCCTCTACAAATCCTGCTATTTTCACAGAAAAATCTCGATTGGTTACGGAGAAATTGCAGTTTTGCTGGTGGGACATTTTTTATTGAGCCACCCTGTACAACTTAATTTTTATAAGCTTCTCCGAAACTCTATCCCCAACCACAAACAGGCCAGGCATTAGGGCAAAACGAACGAGGCTGCAGCCGCCTTGGACCCCGCGTGGCTCACCTTAATTCTTTAATGTGATGATATTGGCAGCTTTAATCGCTTGGCACCAATACTGCCGAGTGAAAGTGGCTGGATGTTCTGAGAAAGACTCCGAAAGGACGAGTCTGCCAATAAAGCGAGACACAACTATATAGGCCTCTTGGTGTAGGCTAAATGTAGAGCTGTAGACCTGCCGGTAGAAATCAAATTTTCTAGATTATAGAATATATATTAGGGTGGTCGTTAAAAATGAAAGTGGGAATTGACTGTTCCCCAAGGCGCCGTTTGGTTCCATTCTCCCCAGAAACATCACTCAAAAAGTTGTAAGACAAAATATTAATATTTAGGACTAGCACAACGCCATCAAAGTTTTACCCTTATAATAGCAAGACTTCTAATGTTCAAAAGTAGCTATATGGCTGTAGTCAACCAGGAATCTTCAAACCAGGAATCAATTCAACTACCTGTAGTTGCTCCACACTTAAACATGATAATGCTACTGTCATCGTAATCATGATCATCAATTTATATAGCGCCACTTCAAGAAAAATTCCTCTAATGCTAGAAAACCTGTATAACTCACCGCATCACAGATAATATCTATCATATCTTATTTCTTTACAAATAGTACCTGTTTTACCTTGTCTTGATTGATTATAATAGCGTATTGTTCTTAGACTGCTACAGTAAGGGAACAGTAATAGTATAAATTATATTGGGGAAAAATAAAAAAATTGTGCGGTTTCATCTGTGTCCGATATAATTAATTTATTCTGGAAAATCACCAAAATTCTTAATGAGGTCTGATTTCCGAGAAATATTTCTTTTTCTACCGTCATTGTTCATGGGGTTACTGGGTACAAGGAAAAGGAACTGTAGTAATATTAAAAAGTAGAAATCCATTATTTTTAGATGCGAATTTTTATCTCAAATTTAGGCTAAAATGTTTTCGAGCTGAGGCATTATTACACTGTCTCACAATTCAAATTGCATTTGGTCTTTTTATGGGTTTGAGCTATGTTGTAGTTTTCACGATTCACTTCCCTCAAAGTGAAATCTCTGGCATGTTGCCCAAGGAAGGTGCTCATCTGCCTCCAAGGGTGTACCAATGGGTGTTGTCTTGAGAGTGCTATACTTATACCCTTGAATTGGTTGGTCGTCTGAGATGTCCATGCGGCCACTGTAATTTCAGCTGGATCCATTGCTGAGCATGATGTAGAGATTTGAGTCGCATATAGCTTACGTGTTTGACACCATCGCCTTTCATGCTAATTTATAATAGGTAGTTAATTCACAATAGCTAATAAAGGCAGTGTAATTTGAGTCCACTCTTGACAGCACTTTCTGTGTCAATTGTTTGACTCTGTGTTCATGTTTTCAGCTCTAAAAGTAAGCTTATACTTTTAATTGGATAACTTCTATATTATGAAATAGACAACAATGTGAGTAGTCTTCATCAGGCACTCAATTATGATGCTCTCTTTGGAAGTTGTTTAAAAGCTGCTTTTTGACTCCTATGTGGTAATAGGCCTAAGTAATTTCTTTGATCTATAAAAATTATGATCTCAATAATTTCAACATCTATTTTAATTCATTTCTTTACAGCAACTCTTGATAAATCTTATCTGTGATGCGCTGTGTCATTCTGCTCTGATTACCACAATAAACGAAAATACATGTGTCATCAGTAGTTTTCTCTAGTTCAACTATTATTGAGGTCCTTGTCCGTATTATATCAGAATTTGTGTTAAAGTTAAGCATGTAATAAAGAGCCTTTAGTGTAACAAAGAATCCCTGTAGAATAGATAGAAATCAGGACTATCAAAAGAACATGGCAATGTGGTGACTTTCTACTACAATAATCTTCATTTAATCACACAATCTGATACACCGCAGAATGATTACAAGTACATGTTATACGAAATACGGCCCACTATAGCACGACACGCAGATCGGTTTTACAGCAGTGGGTTCGGTAGCTTAACACTAATGGCCTAAGTGCTGGATCACTTCTGGTAGGCCAAGCCAGAAGTGGGAGGGGCTATCTTTATTTTTAGCAGAACCCGAGTCAAGCAACTCAACAGCAAAGTGCCAATGGCAGCTAACAGAAATTTAAAGTATATTTATAGTAAAGGTTTATGGTCATCGATCTCAGGGACTTACGAGTCAAATACTCGTAAGTGATGGTCAATTGTTCATAAAAATATATAACAAACCATTATCATCATTGTAGAAGTCAGACATACTTGTCAGTCGTGCTTGAGTAAAAGAATGTTGCATTTCTTTTAAAACTAGTCATAGGTCCAAAAATGTAGCTAAATTAGCATTATACTCAAAAAGACGATGAAATTTCGTAAAATCCAAAACTTCAAACACGTTGTGCTAGTCCTAAATAATTTTCTATCGGGATAATTTTTGGGCTGCATCAGTCTTTTACCAAGTGGCACCAAATGGGGGGTTGGGGAAAGAACAAAAATGAAGTTGAAATTTGCCATTACAGATGCGACCACCCTAATATATATATATATATATATATATATATATATATATACATGTAAGCCTATAATAGTGTACAGTGTCTATGCCCTCAAAAGGCCATTATTGTTTAAAAAGTCCTCATGTAAAATGAGTCATTATATTATGACACTGGGTTCAATAATTACTAGACTATTGTAGGGCCTATTATTATAAGTTGTCTCTTCAGAATTTTAAATAAAAACTCGTTTTTGACATGACACGCGATCTACATGTAAGTCTTTCTGCCTGGTAACTTGACTTTTAATCAAATCAAGTAAAACTTGTTTATTCAAGAGATCAACAAATCAAAACAGCAAAATGAAAATAATAACAGTGTGCAGTGGAATGAGGAGCAAATAATAATTATCATCGTATACCAGGTAAAAGATCCCTAAACTTAATCTAAGTAATCTCAAAAGTAGACTATTCGTATAGTTTTATTTCCAAGAACCAGCTTAATAAATTTTTGCCTATTATTGAAGCGTGATAAAATCCATCACCAATTTGACTGAAAATTTATCATTTTCTTTAAAATTTCTATTAATTTATTATTTTAGTTGAAGGGATATGCCACCAAAAAGATGTCGCGATTTTGGAAGAAGATGTAAATGCGAGATTCAAAAAGAAACAACAAAGGCTAAAATTTAGCAGAACCTACATGTGATCAGCGATGCGTCAAGAGCGGTTCACTAACTTAGCCAGTGACAATATAGAATAATGTTGCTTACGATTTTTTACAATAGTGACATCATTGAGGACTTTGCACGCGTAAAAGTTAACAAGCTAGCTTGTGAACAGAAACGTTCTAGAAGATACACTATTGACCAAAGTGTCTAACTCTAACACACCTTCATTTAGAAGGATACAAAAATAGCTTAATTATTAGCCAATCTGAGAATTGTAGGAAACAATGTTTTTGGGTCAGACGTTGATTTATATGAAGTTCAGGTGTGCAGTGAAGATTACAATGTGGGGTCCTTAGTAAGACTAGTTATTAGCATCCTTCTTTAGTTGTCAGTTATTCAAATACGCCAAATTAAGTGAAACGTGACGCTGCTTTCATAGTAAATGCCAGTGTTAAACGGCTGATTTGCACTTCGTGTTCACTAGTCAATCTTATATCTTATAGCGATCTAGGCTAGAGTTATTTTAAAAAGGTTAGGCACACATAATTATGGTTTTGCAAATACCTTAAATTATTAGCAGGAAATCAACTTTGCAAATGTTATGCTTGAGAACTCTTATTAGAGAATCGCTTGCTGCCTTGGGCCCCGCACACCCTAATGCTGGGCTTGGCCGCAAACTTGGGGACCGTCCCTCTGGCCTGGCCCCTAAATCTCCTCCCATGAGTGCTGCATGCTGCTAATTGAAACCCCATTTACCACTATAATTGTATAGGACTACCGGCGTAGCCCCTCAGCTGGCCGGTGTCACGAAATAGAGTCCCCCGTATTAATTGTATCCCCCAAATTAAAAAAAAGTCGAAAAAACCGCTTTCGCGTGTATTTGTTTTGCAAATTAATTTTCATCTGCTTTGTTTTGAACAATGACACTAACAGGTATGTTTATTCCTACTGGATAATTTGTGTTGCCCTGTTTTTAGAGCACTTAAAACATTTAAAACACTTAAGAACACTCAGAGTCACTAAATAAATTCGAGTTGCTTTTATCTGAGCATTGTTTAGGACACTTAAGGCAGTTAGAGTCACTTTAAATTTAGATTACAGCATGCATTTTTTATTATGCGCATTTTTCAAAAAGGGGATAGAATGGTTTATCCCCCCGGATAGCATAGACCGGCTAATTCCATCCGGGGGATAGATTAATTCATCCCTCCAGATAGGTTTCAGGGAGGATACTCAGTTTCGTGTCACCGGCGAGCTGTACATGGTGTAGCCTACATGACCTCACCGCGGGTCGGCGGCATGTTTGACATAATTATCTGAGGTGTATAATAATATTGCATTAGGACAAGCACTCAACGCTATGGTAATATGTTTGATTTCGCTGCCGTTGGTCTCTGTCTACGAAGTAAGCAGTTGTAGAGATTTCCCTCTTTTCGTTTGGGGGGGGGGCTGAGCCGCATTTTCGGGGCTTAGCCCCTAGCCCCCGCCTGTCGCCGCCACTGAAATTAAAACATCCATCTGCTTTGTTTTGAACAATGACTCTAACAGGTATGTTTGTTCCTACTAGATAATTTTTTGCTTTGGTTTTAGAGCACTTAGAACATTCAAAACAATTAAAAACACTCAGAGACACTAAATAAATTCGAGTTGCTTTTCTGTGAGCATCGCTTAGGACACTTAAAACAATTAGTCACTTTGAATTTTGATTACCGCATAAATTTTTCAGTTATATATACTCATTTTTCAATAAAGGGGATAGAATGGTTTGTCCCCCTTGATAGTCAAGACCGGTTAATTCCATCCTGGGGGATAGATTGATTCATCCCCCCGGATAGCTTTAAGGGGGGGGTAGAATATCACGTGCCACCGGCAACACGAATTTATGAGAAAGCGTCTCTCATGCGCATTCTTTCAATAAAATGTTAATATTACATAATTGTAGCCTATCTTCTGAGCAATTAACAGTATTAGATTATCCAAGACTTTAAGTTAGAAATCCGTAATGGACGGATGAACAAATTGGACATTGCAGAAGTGATTCTGAAAATAGCACTTCTGTGACGCCCGTCGTCGTCGGCATCCCCGGTCTCGCCACTTCCCGATCATCATACGAAGAGGCAGCGTGTTGCTATGTTAAGTCCTTAGAGAAAGAGTAAGGCATGGAGGTAGTTACTTCCGGATTCGAACCCAACCGCTTCCGTGGTGGCCAAAAATCGCTGCCACCTATTCTCTCTATATGAAATCGGAGACTTACTAGACAGCCTTTCACTACGCCATAAAATACCAGGATGAACCGGAAATACCGAATCTTTAGGTCTAGCACCCAAACTTTCCCCAGGCCAATGGTCGAGTGGTAAGAGGTCAGTGGTCTGTCATTTCTGGGACAGCGGAACTAAGTCCAGGGTTCAAATCCGTTTCTACAGCAAGCTTAGGTAATGGTGAAGCTTCCAATCTCTCCAGCCGCAAAACAACTTCCGTCCATAGGCGTCCGCACATAGGGGCAAGAGGGGGCACTTGCCCCTTGGAACATCCAAAATTATTTTTCGAACGACTACTTTTGGGTTTTTAACAAATTTCCTTGCTTTACAACATTAACGATGCTAATGATGCACTAAGTAAAACTAAATATCTACGTTTAGAAACCTCTATAAAATAAACATGCTCTGGAGTTTCTGTCTTGCATTAAATTTACATGCTCTTACTAAAAACTTCAACCATGAATGTTGGCTTTTACACATTTGCAAGCGCCAATGCCACCTTACACACTTGTACAAGTTATCGATAAATTACATTAATGTAAATATCTGAAGTTTCTATACTACAACGAACTGAAATTGCGTCAGAGAGACCTGCATATTCGTTTTATCCTAGGCCTATATGTATCTATACTATAATTCTGAGATCTGTAATTCTGTATGTATGTCCGCCCCAAGAAAGGCTTAGAAATTGATTCATTTCGCTCCACGAAACAATGTTTTAGCTTTTCATGCAAATTTGTAGGTCACCGTGACTATTTTCAGCCTTCAGTTCACTTTAAAACTCGAGTTATAGACAATTTAAGTTTCAATATGGAAAATTACGCGAAATTCAGACGACATTAACCATACCTATTCTTAGTCATTAACGGTCCTAGACTGCAACCACGCTGCAACGACAGTGGGCTGCATTAGCATATACTTGCCGATATTTGATCTCTTTTGACGACGTCATTTCAAACCATAGACGTGTCAAGTGGTCAATGGCGATAATAACATAGCAAACCGATTTGCAATTATATTTACTAAAATTAATGACGATGTCCAATGTGAACTGGATAAATTATACGGATGCAAAGCATGCACGCTCAAGATATTCAAGCAAGCGCCTTCGCTTTTCGGGCTTTTAATTTTCATTTTTTCCAAAGACGTCATAGGAGAGCCTTAACTTGAATTATGGTACATGGCCATTCAAAACCGAGGTCATGCATTACGATAAAGGACATTTTTAATGTTTCGGTACGATGCCATTCAAGCTTAGATTCAAACCCATTAAAATCGGGGTCAGGCATAATCGCAATGATAATAATAACCAATCAGAATGTAACATAATTATGTGAACGATGACTCTTCGATATAGTGTGACTTAAGAAATGGATCCGGGGTGGATTTCCCATGAACACGAAAGACCTTACAACAGAGGCAAAGTAATTTCAAACATTAGCAGGTGACCTCTATGAACTGGATGGGTTGTTGTTTCATGAAAGCAAACTCATTATGCCCAAAGTTATAAGAAAAGAAATGATGCTCTTGTTGCATGAAGGACATCTGGGTATAGAGAAAACAAAGGCCATGGCACGTTCCTGCCTGTACTGGCCTGGAATATCTCGTGAAATCGAAGAAATGGTTGGTAGATGTTCTATCTGTAAAGTGTACAAGAGAAAACAACAGTCTGAGCCAATGATGCCGCATGAGGTTCCACAGAAACCTTGGGCCAAAGTTGGAGTTGATATTTTTCAGTTTGCAGCTAAAGATTATCTTCTGGTAGTTGATTATTTCTCTAAATATCCGGAAATTGCGTTATTGGAAGATAAAACGTCTGAATCTGTTTTTGAGAAACTGAAAGAAATATTTGCAAGGCATGGAATACCCGATGAAATTATGGCAGATAATAAGCCATTCTCCAGTAGACAGTTTCAAATTTTTGCACAGGATTGGGGTTTCAAAATTACAACCTCCAGCCCAAGATATACGCAATCAAACGGTCATGCTGAACGCATGATTCAGACAGTTAAACAGCTGCTACGCAAAGCCCACGACAGCAACACAGATCCTTACATTGCAGTGCTACAGTACCGTAATGCTCCGCTATCAGGTCTAGATGTTAGTCCTGCTCAATTGCTAATGAGCCAATCATTAAGAACAAAACTCCCAACGCTCAACCAAAATCTAAAACCAAAAGTCATGAATGTCAGAAAGGACTTGGTATTTAGAAAGCAAAAACAGAAAATGTATCATGTCCGAACATCCGGGCCTCTTCCGACCTTGAACGAAGGAGATGTTGTTCTTGTTCAACATAATGGAACTTGGACACATGGCGAAGTGAGTCGAGCGCACTCTGCCCCTCGTTCATATATTGTCAACACAGAGGAAGGGTCGGTCCTTAGACGAAACAGAAGGGATCTCATACAAACCAAAGAAGATCCACCTGACAGAACACCTCCAATGGAGGATATCGCAGCTCAGGTTCAAGATCAAGGCGAAGTAATAGAACCTTCGGCTCCAGATTCCCAAGCACTTGCAAGATCGTCTAATAATCAATCAGCAATGGAAACTACTGAAACAAGTGGATTTATTTCGAACTTGAAAACTCGGAGTGGTAGAACCTCTAAGCTTCCTGCTAGATTTAGTGATTAGCCTACCATTTGAACTAAACCCTTAATTACTTTAAAGTGGAGATGTAACATATGCAAATAATGACTCATCGATATAGAGTCACCCTTTTTGTAACACTGTGAATAATGACTCTTCGATATAGAGCCACTCTTTAATTACTTTAAAAGGGGAGATGTAACATATGTGAACGATGACTCTTCGATATAGAGTCTGGGGTAGTTTGTTTCCGGACATGGACTCGTGTTCACTTCGTGTCGTCTTATCTTAATAAAACATATTAAGTAATGTTATACGAACATTACACAGAAGTCGCCACGGGTGAGTTTATAGGTAGTCATTTCAGTTTCATTGAAAGATTGGTAAGCAAAAACAGCGACCAATCCGTAAAAATAACCAAGTCGAATATATAAAGTTGTAGGCTGCGCAATATTTGGTAAACGTGTATTTTAGCGTCGTAAATTATTTTCACACTTATAATTAATGGCACAAAAAGCGCCTTAAAATATTTCTGCCAACGTGCTATCGCCTAACTGATGTATTATACTTAGAGTTTGTTAAAAAGAAGGAAATCGATTGAAAAATTGTAATTTTTTGTCATAACAAACCACCGATCGAAGTTTTTATTCAATTATGATCCTTTCCGGAAGTTGCGTGCGGCAAGTGTGCAATAGGACAGCAGGCAAAAATAAATAAGTAAGTAACATTCATCCAGCTTCTATTTCTCTAACCTTCATCCAGCTTTCATTTCTCTCACCTTCATCCAGCTACCATTTCACCTATAGAGAACCTTCATCCAACTTCTATTTCACTATAGAGAACCTTCATCCAACTTCCATTTCCATAAAAGTCCAGCTTTTTCCAATGCATCAGCTGTTTTATGAATCCAACTTCTGTTTCAATTATGATTATTTTTCATCAATCCAGCTCCAATTTAAGCTAGAATATTTTTATTAACCCAACTTCTATTTCTCGCCCGTTATTTTCGTCAACCCAGCTTCTATTTCAGATATAAAAATACCATCTGAAGCTTCCATTACTTAAGCGTTTTTTTTTATTCAATCCGGCTTCTATTTCAGATCTACAAATAACTCCATCCAGCTTCCATTTCTCATTTTGAAGTTAGGACCGAAGTATTGACGTACACGTTATTTATAGTCGCATGGACCAATATACGTCGATGGTTTGTGCGCGTATACCCCAACTTCAGGGCAAATGTTGTGGTTCAATGGCGATTCGAACGGCGACTTCGCATGGGAAATGTGACATTTTAAAAACACATTTTCTGTCAATACTCTTGTCCTTACCAAATTTTAAGTTTGCTGTTACATCAGTTGGTGAAATCTACGCTATTAGAAATAATTTGCGGCGATTTTTGTGTTATTAAAAGCGTGAAAATAATTTACGGCGCTAAACTACACGTTTATATCTGAAATAGCTGGGTTGACGAAAATAACAGGCGAGAAATAGAAGCTGGGTTAATAAAAATATTCTAGCTTAAATTGGAGCTGGATTGATGAAAAATAATCATAATTGAAACAGAAGTTGTAGTCATAAACAGCTGATGCAATTGAAAAAACTGGACTTTTACGAAAATGGAAGTTGGATGAAGGTTCTCTATAGGTGAAATGGAAGCTGGATGAAGGTTAGAGAAAAAATAGAAGCTGGATGAATGTTACTTACTTATTTATTTTTGCCTGCTGTCTTATTGCACACTTGTCGCACGAATCTTCCGGAAAGAGTCATAATTGAATAACAACTTCGATCGGCGGTTTGTTATGACAAAATATTACAATTTTTCAATCGATTTCCTTCTTTTTAACAAATTCTAACTTCAAACTTGTATATTAATACATCAGTTAGGCGATAGCACGTTGGCAGAAATATTTTAAGGCGCTTTTTGTGCCATTATAAGCGTTAAAATAATTTACGACTCTAAAATACACGTTTACCACAAAGCGATTATTATCGGAGTGTTGTGGGGCAGCAACGCGAACTTATTATTATTATTATTATTACATAAATTTATTCCGCGCGCAAGGTCAAACCAAAGTGTGAATCTGAGGCCCGGATAGTTAGCCGCCAGAGGAAGATGGGTACTTATGGGTTAATTCACCTGATTTTCCCCTTTTTTTCCGCATGCTGATATAGATATATTGTACCCATGACTATTGTTTATGTTAATTACCTTTCGTACTATTCGTACTATATGTCAGTTGCCCGGCTTTGGAATTTAATATCCTTGACAAGTAAACATGAATTTATTAACACTATCGGCGTTAGTAAACGACAAGGGAACTTCGTTTCGATTCCTTCAGCATCATGGCATCGTTCATAGAGAGAGACGCTGCGCTAATAATCACATCATGACGCTTACTTTAACTGAAAAACAGGACAGATGGCGGTGCCAACAGAGCCCCTGCAAGCAGGATATTCCTGTACGTCGAGGTACTTGGTTGGAAGGATCAAGACTCACATACAGGCAAGTAATCCTCTTCATGTATTGCTGGTCTAAAGAAATGACTAGCTTGTCGTTCTGCAAGTGCGAACTGGATATGAACGAGTCAACCACCATCGACTGGAATAACTATCTTCGCGAGGTTTGTGCCAACACTCTTATTCTCAATCCTGTTATTATCGGTGGCCCTGGAACAACTGTGGAAATAGACGAAAGTATGTTTGCAAGAAGAAAAAGTCACGTCGGCCGTCTGCTTCCACAGCAATGGGTTTTCGGCGGCATCTGTCGGGAAACTAGAGAATGCTTTATGTATACCGTCCCCGACAGAACAGCTGCAACCCTGATACCCATTATTGATTTCAGACAAGTGGCGAGCTTACAACAATGTGCGGCAAATTCCTGGTATCCAGCGCCTCACTGTGAACCACTCCCTAAATTTCGTCGATCCAAACTGGAGCCCACACCCAAAGCATCGAAAGATCGTGGAAATCAGCAAAGGAGCGAAATAAGCGACATAATGGCACACACCGTTCGATGCTGGACTCCTACACGTGCGAGTTTATGTGGAGGAACCGGATTAAAGTGCGTTCGCAGAACGCCTTTTGCAGGACATCGTCGTATTCTGGCCACCTGCTCAATAACATTGAACTGAAACTAACCGATAAGGAGTATATACTTCAATCTCAATAACATTCAACTGAAACTAACCGATAAGGAGTATATACTTCAATAAATGAGAGAAAAAAATCAGGTGAATTAACCCATAAGTACCGGAAGATGCAGTTAAAGGTCCATGTGCTTGAAAGCCAAAGAGAAATAGTGAGTTTTGAGCCGTTTTTGAAGGTAGAGAGTGAATTTGAGCAACGAAGAGAGAGTGGAAGTAGATTCCATTCTTTGGGAGCAAAGGCATGGAATGCACGCGAGCCCATAACAGTTCTGCATCGAGGCTCAACTAAAAGACCCATGTTTGATGATCGCAGGCAACGAGGAGGAATATAAGGAGTAAGCAGTGACTGAAGGTAGGGAGGTGTTCCGGTAGAGAGGGATTTGTAGGTTAAACAGGCCAATTTAAATTTAATCCTAAACTCGACAGGAAGCCAATGCAGCTGATGAAGTAAAACTGAGGAACTTGATCGTAGTGGGACACGCAGCACAACGCGAGCTAAAGAATTTTGGATGCGTTGCAGCCTATGTAGCTCATAGTCTGAAATGCCAACAAAAATCGCATTAGCATAATCAAGGCGAGAGGAGACAAGGGCGCAAGCTAAAGTCTTCGACATATCCTTAGTCAGAGCCGACCTAATGTGGCGTATTGCCCTGATGTGATAAAAGCAAGATCTACAAAGGTTAGTTGCATTATTATATTGGTTAACTTGGTAACAAAACTGCTGGACACACCACTATCAGGTACAGAAAGTAGTTCAACAAATGAAATATAATTATGCCTAATATCCATACTTTGTCGGGAACACTGGGTGTAGCGAAAAATCAAAATTTGTCCGGGAAACGCCGGATAGCATGCGAATTTGTAGGGCTGTAGGCCAGCGCGACTATTTTCTGCTCTCAATTTTCTTTAAAACCCTAGATATGGACATTTTTAATTTCGAAGCGGCAGTTAGCGCCTACCGGTACACAGATTTAAGAAGCGATTTCACCGGGGGAGGTGAGCGAAAACTCTAAATTTCCCGGGCAACGCCGGGTAGCACAGATAGTATGGAATAAACTCCCAATAGACATTCGAAAGGTAACTAGCTTCACTCATTTCAAACTGTCTTACGTGTGCACACAACGTGCTTTGTTTTCTAAAAATAGTATGAGGGGTTGGGTAATCTATCGTTTTAGCGGAATAAATTATACCAAATTTTTTGGCTGGCGCAGCATTATGATTTTTCAACAATCCGGCTTCTACTTTGGCATGAATCATTCTCATCAATCAGGCTTCCATTTAGGAAAGATTTCATTTAATCAATACGGCTTCCATTTCAACAATAACTCTTTTTATCAATCCAATTTCTATTTAAATAATTATTTTTTCATCAACCCAACTCAAATTTCAGCAATAAGATTTTCGCAAATCCCACTTCTATTGAATTAAAAATTATTTTCATCAATCCGACTTCTATTTAACAAGAATTCTTTTCGTCAATCCAACTTGTATGCCATAAACGCTAAATCTCATGCAATGGCGAATAATTTATTCCGCTAAAATGATAGATTACCCTTGGCTCATCAGTGGCGGATTTAGTCCAGGCCCGGAGGGTCTGGTCGCCCCCCCCCGTGCCCCTGTTGGGTAAAAAATGGTGCCCCCTCGGGCCCGGCCCGCACTTATTACTTAAACCTAAAATGTCCTTCAGGGAAACTAAATTCTCATACTTTTACCAGTGACTTTACGCAATCACACCTTGAATTTAACACTCATTACAGAATTATTTTTATTTATTTCTATGGCGGTCATTACTTTTTTTTATTCATTCGTATGGCGGCCATTAGGCCTACCTATTTTTATTTATTACTATGGCCCATTGCATTGATATGTATTAAAAATTATTTTAATTTTTAAGTAATTAACGCGCCTCAGATTCACACTTAGGTGTGACCTTGCGCGCGTAATAAATTTATGTAATAATAATAATAATAATAATGTATTATATAGTTACCGGATAGCTAATTGCCTATGAAAGTTCGGTTTATCGCTTACTCATGGATATCCCACGATTCTTTGGAGAAAAGCCTACGAACCTCATGTCAAATCCCAGGATTCTCTTGGGCAAATCCCAGTATTCCTAGAGGCAAATCACATCAAAGGATAGGCGGCACAACACTCTTCGCTTTAAAACGCAAATTTCTAAGCAATGATACAAAATTGTTGAGTGACATACAAAACTATCAGCGTAACTACATTACGCTGACGGTCGACCAGATGATTAAAAAAGTCATAAGTATTTCTGGGAAAGATCACCAAAAATTTTGGCCCCCTCGAAAATTTCTGTATCCGTCCCTGAAAAGAGGAAATAATGAAAACAATCCTGCTGAAATTGCAGCTGGATGAACTATAATTTTAAATTAAATAGAAGTTATATTGATGAAAAATATTTGCTGACGAAATAGAAGCGGGGTTGATTAAGCAAATTCTTGCCTAAACAGAAGCTGGATCGATGAAAAGGATTCTCGCCAAATTAGAAGTTGGATTGATTAAAAATAAAAATGCTGCAACGAGCGAATAATTCACGACGCTAAAATACACGTTTACCTGGATCAATATCCTATAAATAGCATTAATAAATATCTGTTAGGCCTATATAAACATAAATTTATGTAACTCAAGTAAGTAGTCAAGCGCACAAGTTTAACAAAGTTTCTGTTTTAGATTCTTGATTCTGTTTGATGTACTCGGAAAAATCGGATTAATTATAACTTATTTACTGTTTTTAACTATGTAAGTATACAGGCGCCCTCTTGAAATTCTCCTCGCCCCTCCGTGCAAAAAAACCTAAATCCGCCACTGTGGCTCATGCTATTGATAGTTTATTTTTTACTCTTTCGTTTTCATGAGTGTATTTGTTGTGATCTTTTCTGTGTTTTTGTTGTTGTGTTTGCTTCTGTACCTTAAATTTGTAATTTTGTTCGCTTTTCATGGTTAAGCAAATTTGGTGCATTCTAATGTTCCACACGGGTTTACAACTCACTGTTCATTGTCTTATTGCACCTCTCATTGGTAATTAGGCCCCCACTTAGCGGTAGTCTACTTGTCTCTTTTGGTGTGCGTATTGCTCCCACGTTGTTATTCTACCTACTCTTCACGTGAATTTGCTTGATTCTCATTATGTTTATACTTAGTTACATGTATGTATAATTGTAATGGGATCAATAAAAAATGTCTAATGTTTCAAACCAGAAATACGTCATCATTTATTTCGTATTCTATTATACTCTACTGTAGTCAAGCTTGCAAGTTCTCTTGCATCAATAAATTAACGATTAGGCCTACAGCCTCATTGCTGGCCATCATAAATGTAACTGCACATTCTTATATAGGCCTACATGTAGCATTCATCTAAGAAAAAACGTAGATACTCCTATTTGTCTTGTACAACAACTCATAGAAAATACTCTTAGTCATTGTAAAACAGAGATAGCCAACGCAAATCAGGTGCAGTTTTTTAGAGTATCCAAAAATAAATTACAAAGACATTATAAGATTACTATTAGGTCTATAATATTAGGTCTATTTGTCTGGGCGCAACATTTAAAACAGTCTGAAGATGGGAGAGACGAAGTTTTGGAAGGTCAACCAATAGAAAGTTTCAAGTTTTAATAGTCGAATCGTGGACAAATGAAATCTTGACCAAATTGCGGTAGAACAGTTATTTATTGACAAAGGTTGTATGTAATCAGTGGAATAAAAATTTCGGATTTTCTGGTCTAATGAATGGCTGCAGTTGTCACTCATCACCTCTCCGCCAATGTCAATACAGATGGTCTGAACCCAGCATCCAAAGGCAACTTCCTACGTCCACAAAAACCCACGCCATTGACGCACTTCCTTCTGATAGCTATGTGAACCACCATTATAGCCTACAGACTTTTATTACTTTGATACTTCTCACTTGAAGTTCTGCAAATCTGTACAAACAGTCACCTATGGCTTCATCGTTCTGCACATCATCCATCTAAGTTTCAATGAATTTTTGCCTTGAATCCTGTGAGTTTTCAAACACAGAATGCACGAATGCCTAGGCTTCTCAACCATCTGAGCGATGCCAAGACCAAAAACATTCATAGATTTTTCTGTATTAAAACGAAGCTGTCATCTACAGCTGCGTTGATTTCTGAACAAGCATTCACTGTTCATAAATTCTGATCTCTAATCGACCAATAATAATAATTTTTTCGACATCGGTTCATAAATAAACATTTTATTATGAAAGGCGCTTATGCTAACTTTATCTAAACGGACACGTGTGTTTAATAAAAATATTTTGCGAAAAGTATTCTGCGAAGCAGAATGTTTAAATGTTCAATGTTCATTGGAGCTTAGTACCGGTATGTGAACACGTGCATGGCAAGATCTTTCAAAAGCAGAATAGTCTTTATTTACAAACTTAATGCGGGTATTTATGATATGCACACACAATCAACTAGAAAGCTGGTGAGCTTTTGTATCACACAACAATCGTACATGCACGAGTGACGTACAAAGGCAACAACGCTGATGGGTGGCCTAAACAAACACGTTGGTAACATTGCTGGTTCTGACAGGATGCACCTGGGCACAAAATAACCATCAAAGTAGGAGGTATTTTACAATCAAATTTGTCTGAAATGGTTAATATTGCTCATTAAATCGTTGCATCTAATGCTTACTTACAATACCGAATAAATGTTGTCGCACGATTCTCCGGTGCTATAAATTTTTCAACCCGACAGCTGTATAGTCAGTTTCGACTGCAATCCGCAATCTACTACACTTGCCATAGGACTTCGGACGCCATTATTCTTTTACAGTTTGCTTTGACCCGCGCATTTCCGTGAAGATGCTTGCTATCTACATCGCGACGGCGTTGGTTCTGATTGGCTCTGATATTTTACCATCTAAGGTCTATGCAGGATCTAGTAAGTCCAGCGATTCCCGTGGCTCCAACGGGTCCAGTTGCTCCAAAGACGCCGACGCAACCTACTGTAAACAAGCTCTGCCATATCAAAAGGCAGTTGAAGACAAGATCAAGGATCTCAGAGGAAAAAAACTGCCTCTTGCAAAATGCACGGTTAGAATGATAATATTTTCGTTAAAAATGCCACGCGAACGCCATAGCACTACTATCTATGTAATTCTATCTATCTATGTAATTTATATAGCGCCCCTTCAAGGACTCTACTCAGAGGCGCTCCCGACCCAAGCGCGGTCAAAAAGAAAAGTCTTGAGCAATCTATAGAAAGAGCCAGACATGTTCCGAGGGTGGGAACGCAGGTTCGATGGAAGGTCATTCCAAGCGGATACTACATGTATCTTCGTAGCCTATTGTGTGCAACTCGGTACCATCCGAAGCGCACAAGATCTTTTGGTAAATGGACGCGCTCTTGGAGCATAAAGGTCACCAAATTTTCGTTTGCGTACGTTTCGTCTGCGGACGATTCGTCATTATCATGGACGGTTCGTTATGGATGATTCGTCAAGCGGACGATTTGTATATGGACAGTAGCGGCGCTAGGTGAGGGGCTAGGGGGGCTAAACCCTCCCATAAAAAGGCCATTCATTTTTTTCCCATGTAAAAATATAATATTTGCACAATTAACCCCCTTTAGCCCCCACCCCAAAATAACCGTAAAGGTACGCACGAGGTTTGACAGAGAGTTTGGCGAATTATGAAAAAGGACCATTTTCGAAGATTTCGATCATATGACTAAATAAAAATAAAAAAGGTCATCAGAAATTTTGACGGCGGTAGTGTAGCTGACTGACCTCGCCCCCAAACAGGCGGGCACGCTAGCTGTGGTATGAATGGCACTTCCCTTCCTTGCATGCTGACATCAGATGATTTCCTAGTCGGGAGCTCTCCAAGCTCGTGCATAGGTTCCAGGTAAAGCCTGGGAATCGAACTCACAACTCTACCATGTGCCCCATAACTCAACTCTTCTTGCCAGGTACCAGGGTGCGAGCAGGCTGAAGGACTATCCGCGGTTATTGGGCAAATAACAGACCCCCACTTATCAAGCAGGGACCCAGGGTTCTTTGCATTCACTACCACAGACTTTGAGTTATTGCTTACAAGAGCTGGGTCATGAGACAGCATGTCAGGAGTTATATTTCTGTCAGCCAAGTCTACCAAGGCTGCTGCTACTTCTTCTTCGGTGGCGCTAAATAAATGCTCAGGGCGATCGCCCTCTTCTACAGCACCTGTCCCTTTGGCTGCCAGCAAACGTTCACACATTTCCAATGAATCTTTATTGTAACCTTTAACTATTGACAAAATAACGTGCGTGCAACGCACTGCCTGCCATTAGTACAAGGACAGACCTAAACCTACAATATGTACTACAAATGCCAATAAGGAACTGCACGAAGCAAATCTATGCGCTATATAAATTCTCTAGATAATCACAGGTCATTGTTATCGGTCACAGAAAGCGCGGGCCCTTGCTCAGAATCAGAATGTAATTAAATTACGACTTCCTTGGTCTTACACAACCAAGACGAACCTAGGAATCGTCCCTAACGATTCTTTACTACTCCACACTTAGCAACAGGCTAAATTGGTCACAGGTTCGACATTTACTAAATGTAATTTAATTATATTCGATTATTCGCAATCCCTTTGACTTTTCAACAATATGGCCACCGATCAACAACTGCGCGTCAGCCGATAATATATCGGAGATTCACCATTAAGGGACGCACACTCGCGCCACCAAGCGGCGGGAGCTATTTTATAAGGAGCGATAATTACTTACTTATTATACAATAATCTGTAGAGATCAACATCTCTACAGTAGCCTAATGGAAAATTTTCTTCGGATTTTGGTCGTTGACTCAGAAGAAGAAAAAAGGTCGTCAGAAATTTTTGCGACTGAAAACGGAATTTTTTTCCCCGAAAATCAGCCCCCAAAACGAAAATCATGGCTTACGCACATAAGAGATAACCAGCTAGTAAGCACCAACCCTACCCACGAGCCAATCAGGAGACGAGAATTCACGTATATGCACAAATATAGGCCCATTATTCGCTATTTTATTCGAAAATACGTATGAATCAGCCATAGCCTATCTACAATTAAATTATCCAAAAGTATAACAATTATTCTGTATTTCCTACAATACTAAGCAAACTACAGCAGACAATCTCCATTTTCTTCCGCATTTCTTGCGCAGCTAAGCGCAATGAACATAGTATCAATCAACCTTTCAATGCCAATATGGCGACCTTTTCTAACTTTCATGTACAGAGAAACTTAAAAACCGAAGAATCACTCAACCAGCCATTCCAAATATGGATCCCTTTCTACATTTCATGCACACACAAACTCAAAAACCGAAGAACCAAGAAGCCCTCATTTACCAATGTAGTGCCCTTTCTACATTTCATGCATGATCAAACAGTACTGAACCTTCCATTCCAAATATGGAGCCCTGTCTACATTTCGCGCACACACAAACTCAAAACCGAAGAATCCGGGGGCAAGTGCCTCCTTGCCCCTGTGTGCGGACGCCCATGCTCTGGCCCAGAGGACAATAACGACGGCTGTCTATTGAAGCTGTCCAGCTAAAGACGGCCGCCTATATAATTGTTCACGATCGGCATATCCAACTTCTCGTGCTTCAGACTCGGAGTAGGGTTATGCCCAGTATAACTCACTCATCTCGACCCTTGTATACGAAAATAACTCACTATTCCCGCATAGGCCAGATTTAAGCTAGGTATAAGAGTTATAGGCCTACCCTCTCAAGCATGTGGCCCCAGGATTAGCTTGTGCAAATGCAGGACCTATGAAGTTCAAAAAGTTTTGCTAAAACAAAATGCAGGCTAATAAACTTCAACTCGTGTAATTTTAAATCTTATGATTTTGTTAAAGTGTGGCACATCTGGTACCATCAGCAGGATCGATATATTGACTGCCAACAACGGAAAAGCAATAACAAAAACATTGCTGACTTGCTCTAATTGCACTGGCCCTCACGTTCCGATTGCAAGTCCAACAGCGTGTAACAATGTCCTAGACTGCTTTCGTGGTGACTTGGACAAGTTGTGCAAGATTGTCAGTCCACGGTGCAAAAACTTCACTGTGTACAGGTAGGCAGCTCTTGATTAACGCTATTATTATTGATTTGAAACGTTAGAAATGTTTTAGTCATGGAGCACACGAGATCGACTGAAACATATTTAGGGCCTAATTCAAAGCCCTGCTTGCTTTCTACTTTAACGCGAAGAGTTCCGAAAATGGGACCAAAAATAATAAGCTATGATTTTTGGGAACTGCAGAGTTAAGCATAGCACCTGTCCTTTCGAGAGAAGAGCTGCAATAAAAGAACCTGTACAAACTCGTATAATAAATTGACATCAACTTTTCAACTTGTTAAACACGGTGTACCTCAGGGTTCTATCCTTGGTCCCTTACTATTCCTTTTATACATAAATGACCTAACTAATTCATCCTCGTTATTAGAATACGTACTTTTTGCAGATGATTCTAATGTCTTTTTATCACATACCAACTATGATGACTTACTCAGGATTTTGAATGATGAATTAAAAAATATATCTCAGTGGTTTAAAGCTAATAACTTATCCTTGAACCTTAATAAAACCAATTATATTTTATTTTCCTCCCATAGAAAGATAATTCCGCATGTACAAAGAAATGTGATTATTGATGGTTTAGAGATTCCTAAGGTAACTTCGGCTAAATTTCTAGGTGTCTATGTGGATCAGCATCTTACATGGAGTACTCATATCGATAAGATATCTCATAAAATAGCTAAAAATATTGGAATTATTAAGAGAATTTCTTACCTGCTCTCTCCTAATACTCTACTGACATTATATTACTCTATGGTTCAGCCGTATTTGAGTTACTGTAATATGATCTGGGCGTCCAATTACATCTCTAGACTTCAATTGTTAATAATACTCCAGAAAAAAATTGTTCGTATCATAACTGGCTCTTCGTATACTGCCCATACTAACCAGCTTTTTATTGACTTAGAGATTCTCAAACTTAACCAGATTACTGACTACCAATCATGTGAATTTATGTACAAATCACTGCACAATATCTTGCCAAATGAATACACTAACCTGTTTAAGTCAAGCTTTGACTTTCATTCACATGAAACAAGAAGTTCTCTTTCCTTAAGAACGGAATTTGCTAGAACAAACTCCCGTAAATTCTCCATAAAATGTAGGGGTCCACTATTATGGAATAGTCTGCCACAAAACCTAAAGGCCTCTCCTAACATTAATCTATTTAAAATAAACTTACGAAAATGGCTAATAGTTAGCAAACCATAATCGATATTAAATTAGTTAAAATAATTATTAAAAATGTGCTCCATCTTCAAGGCTCCTTTTGCATTGTGAGTTGGTTTGCTTAGTTAGTGTTCCTTAATTGTTTCATCTGCTGTTTTGTTTTTGATTCAGTTTTTTCACCTTCTGCTTTGTGTGTTGGTTCCTGTGCTTGTGCATTGCTTTTATGTCATAGTGTGTCCTGGCGAACAATCTTGAGGGCTCCTTTTGCTTTGTGCGTTGGTTTGCTTAGTGTGTCTTAATTGTTTAATCTGCTGTTGCTTTTGGTTCATTTTTTCATCAATTTGTGGTGTGTATTAATTAAAAGTCTTCATAGCTACTTGGGGACCCTACTTAGCGGGATTCCCTCCCTTCTGGGTCTCCATTTGTGTCCTAATTCTGTACTTTAGAGTTCTTTTTAACGCACTCCAAGTTTAGGGCTAACTGTTCACACTGGTATCACTCAATCCTACAACTACTTGGTTTAAATTATTTCTTCTTATATATTCATGGGTATTGACAATCTAGGCCAAAGGTTTATAATTTATGTTAACTAATTAGTTCTTACTTTGATTAATGCTTGTTTAATTTGTGATACTTGCAATGCTTCATGTAACTATTTTCCTGCCTTATTTCTCAGTGTGCTTGTTACATACGGACCAATAAAAAAATTGATTGATTGATTGATTGATTGACATTGATTAGCCTTTTTGCCAATAGAAGGCATTTTCAGGCGACACATTTTTCTAGGAAACTATCTGCAGACAATTCAGTTTACGCTGCGACAGCTACTACAAGGTCACGACAATTCTGAAGGTGCTAGCAAGTGTTTAACGCTTTGACGTCGCTTGATAACATAAAGCTAATAATATAATTTTTATTGTACGTTTAGATGTGGTTGTCCAACTGTGGCAAGTACTACATCACGTGTAGTGACTACAAGCTATAGAACAGCACCGAATCCAACCACCTCCATTCCATTGCCAACGACAGGCAGCCAACCGTTGCCAACGACAGGCAGCCAGCCGTTGCCAACGACAGGCAGCCAACCGTTGCCAACGACAGCCAGCCAACCGTTGCCAACGACAGCCAGCGTTACTCTTCCGACTACAACTACCATGCCCACACCTGCTGCCACCGATGATTACACTCCATTTTTTCAACCAGGCTATACAGGATATCCAGGATAAGCAGATTCAGGATAAGCAGTTTACAACTCTCCTATTCTCTATTTTATTATGGCAAGCTGGCATGAGTCTACACTGTGCATCCTTTGACAACCCATCCAAAGCGACGCAGCTCTTGTGAATCAGTTGGTTCCAATCACTTTCCTTTTGAATTGCATATCCGAAATTTTTCAGCTTACGATAACGGGCATCAGAAACACATGCCTCAGAGACAAACAACGTCTTGCAAGAATGTTGTTCAACTACAAAAGTTCTATAGTCTACAGACCTATAAGCGATAACGTTTGAACAATAATTTGACTTATCCAACGCCTTAAATAACTTTTAATCAACTGAATTTTTAATCGGTGGTCGAACATGTATGGTTAGTATTCGTAATTTCAGTTAGAATTCGAGATGCCATAAAATAATGTTGCAGTTCTTTGTGTGTTTTTTTCTCTCCATGAAATCAAAACCTAAGAATGATGAAGAGCAGTTTGGAATTTCTGAGCGTCGTAGATGAGGTTCAAACTGCAAAGTGGTGAATAAGAACAACATTTAATGCTGTGATTTGAAAGAATTTCAATTGTACCCTTACTGACAAAAATGACAATTTGTAATACACGTGAATTGGCCATGTTCAAACTATCGTTTTGAATATTTATGAATTTGGCTAGCAATAAACCTGAAGCAAATAGTTAAGTATGATGTCTTGGTGATTTACGAAAAATATTGTTAGGGTCATTTACTATGCAAGCTTTCATTATCTCAAAA
Source organism: Lumbricus terrestris (assembly GCA_949752735.1). NCBI lineage: Eukaryota > Metazoa > Annelida > Clitellata > Crassiclitellata > Lumbricidae > Lumbricus > Lumbricus terrestris. Next base: position 31,598,572 of record OX457052.1, read on the forward strand.
TTTCGAATTCCTTTGTTTGTACTTGAAAACAGCTAGCAAATCTTTCTTTTGTAATTTAAATATTTGCAAAACTTCTCTACCAAGTCCTACCTAATATTGAGCACAGGTTAAAAATACAGCTACCAAGGCAGCATTGCTCACCCAAAAGCTTAATGTGTTAACATTTTGACGTGGTAGCACACGGTTCCACGACAATAGGTCTACAGACAACTCGTCTAACGAGAAGGGGTCCTCTGACAATTCGTCTAACGACAACTGGTCTACAGACGAATCGTATTGATCAAATAGAAGCTGGATTTATGAAAAAAATAAAATGGTTTTCTAGCTTAAATGGAAGCTAGATTGATGATTTTCATTCATGTGTTTCAACATGCATCCAGCTTCTACTTCAGATCTAAAAATACCTTCTATTTCTAGCTCTTTATTTTCGTCAACCCTGCTTCTAATTCAGATATAAAGATACTCTCATCCAGCTTCCATTACTTAAGCGTTTTTTCATCAATTCAGCTTCTGTTTCAGACCTAGAAATACCTTCATCCAGCTTTTATTTCTCATGCGTTATTTTCGCCAATCCAGCCTCTATTTCACCTGTTAAAGTACCTTCATCCAGATTCCATTTCGCTTGCATTTTTTCATAAATCCAACCTCCGTTTCACCTGTAAAACTTTCATCCAGCTTCCATTTCTCAAGCGCTGGACCAGTTGTCTCTAGACCAGTTGTCGTCAGACGAATTGTCTGGGAACCACTTGTCGTTAGACGAGTTGTATGTAGACCAGTTGTCGTGACACCGTAGCACACTTTATGGTTCAGTAAAAATAAACAAATAATTATATATTGCATAAAGCGTTTAATTACGTACTGAAAAACGCACCGACTTAAATCTACTTGTTTGTTTCGTAGCAAGGCCGTAGCCAGGATTTGATTCCGGGGGGGGGTTGTTTCACCAATTTCCGTTCCCAAAAAGCTGATGACTTTATTAGTCATCCGACCGAAATCTTTAAAAAATGTCACCAATTAATTAATTCTGTTTGTTTTGCATTTTTCCATTTCAGGGATGTTTTCATAGTTTTATTTCATGGTTTCATCATGTGCTCGTAAATGCATTTTAGTATTTTCATATATTCCATTTCGGGGGGTGTTCAAACACCCAAAACACCCCCTAGCTACGGCCTTGCTTCGTAGCGATTTTTCTCCTAATTCCATCCGCTTCTCTCTAATAATTAATCTCTAGTTGAATACTCTGCACCAAGCCCATATGACGAACTCAAAAATAAGTGTTGGCATTGACCTTGGACTACATCGTGCTAGCTCAATATAAAATTGAAGTCTCAAAGTGTGACTCTGAGCTGTCTTATACCGGTTAGCTAACACTAATACACTAAGTTAGGTGTTGCTGGGGTGTGAATCAGTAAATGAATATATGCATAAATGGTCAACAAGTAAGCACAGCAGCTAATGAATGTATCAACTGACGAAAAGAGAAATAAAATATTATGAAAAAAGAATGATAATCAACACTAGCCCAAAGCTGAGCTTCTGTGGTGTTATGGTAGGGCCACCATTTGACAGCATAAAAAAATCAATCACTTGTGATGACTAAGAAACCAACATACAAAGCTGAAGCAGATAGACTAAACGAACGTTGCTGGAACACCAACATTCTCTGGTTTATTCATCAGCCTTTATTATTAATTTCTGCGTGGAATGCCGTTAAGTAACCAATCAACATTTTTGACGCTGCATTCTTGGTTTTGCTACATCTTACCCGCTTAGTCTCTGAGACTCTGACGCCAAGTGTCTCACGTTTAAGCGCGGTGGGCTCTTCGCGCCATCGCGAGCTTTCCTAGTTCCACGGGAAGTGACGCCGCCAGGATTTCTGTTTTTTTGGTGGGGAGGGGGGTTGAATTCGCGGGTGAAAATTTTCCATTTTCTGCCGTCAAAATTTCTGACAACCTTTTTTAGTCATCGGCCAAAATCTCACGAAAAATTTCCATTTCTGCCGTCAAAATTTCTGATGACCTTTTTTTAGTCAATTGGTCGAAATCTTCTAAAACGGTCCTTTTTCATATCCGCAAAACTGTCTGGCAAATCTCGTGCGTGCCTTATGCTTAATTTTGTGGGGGGGGGGGCTAAAGGGGGTAAATCGCCCAAATATTTTAATTTCACATGGGGGAAAAAATGGATGGCCTTTTTTAGGGGGGCTTAGCACCCCTAACCCTCCCCCCTAGCGTCGCTACTGTCCACGGGTTCGCTTGTTTGCTAGGCAACAGCGATTATTTTAGTTCTAAATCTAGTTTATAATTATAATTTAGTTATAATGATCTAAGAACAGTTCTAATAATCTAGTTTCAGCTCTAGCTTTATTACCACTCTGTAAATATTTCCAATTTCTGTTCTACGACAAGTACTAAAAAATTAAGCTCTAATTCAAATTCTGATATAGGCCTAATTTCAGTCCTAATTCTAGTTCTGAAATTATTGCATTTCTAATTTCATTTCTGAAGAGGTATGTTTCTCATTTAATTCTTAGATAGCAGATACAGCTGCTCACCAATCCTGGCTTGTGACACAATCTGTAAACTTCAAATCTTTACGGACAGTTATAGAAAACTCTATTTCTAATGACTTGGGCATTCGATTTTGTCGCCTGGCAATCCGCGTAAGGAAAAATCACATAGGCTACACGGACAATAACTTCGGTTCTGAAAATGATTCTTATATCCATTCATATTTTCGGTTCTCTAAAGTATATTTCGTTCTCGTGCTAGTCTCGTTCTCAAAATAAGTCCTAATTTTCATTCTTATTCTGGTTATCGGAAAATGATCAATTAATCAATGACCTTATAACCTTCAGATGGCCCCCGGATGACAAAAACAATATCATAACTTAAATGAATTTGACATACCTGAATCGGTAACATTAGAGGTATTATACGTGCATATGCTGTAAGTAATTAAAAGATTAAAGAATTACCTTGACGTTGACCTTATGACCTTCACATGACCCCGGATGACAAAAACAGTATCGTAAATGAATTCTACATACCTGAATCAGTAGTATTAGAGTTATTACACGTGCATATCGTGTAAGAAATAATAAAGACTAATTTTCCAATATGGCTGGTGGTGGCCATATTGGATTTTGCAATTGCGCCATTCTCTACGTCATAGCGGACAAGCACCTGGGTGATTTTCACGTCCAGGGACCCACTGACTGATTGGAAGTGAGAAACTCCCTTAACACCAAAGTGCATACGGGACCTCATGGCACATCATGGATCATTATTATAATGATTGTCTACAGACCTGAGCATACTAATATTAGACTATTTAAACTGAGTTTTCATCACTGAAGCAGCTCATCCCTGTTTCCGAAGATGGTCCTGAATTGCTGACCAGGACACACTGCAGAATAAGCTTACATAACAGTAGTGAAAGGACAGGTGTTCTAGGACAATGGAGGGTGTGACGTCATCGGGCCAAGGTCAATGTCATGGCCAAGGTCAAGGTCATCTTAATTAGGGCATATTAATTAGGTCATAATAATTAGGTCATATCAATTGGGTCGCGCTAATTAGCTAAATTAATTAGGTCATAACAATTATATTATATTAATTAATATTAATTAGAATTTATTAATTATATCAATTATCGAACCCTAATTAGCAGCGCAAGCCCCACTCCGACCAGAAATGACTCATCGGAACTGTCGCATGGCATTATGGGAGCTGCACTGGCTTCCACCTCTCAGCACCCTCTCCACCATTCATTCAAATTTCAATTCCTCACTTTTAAACTGAGTCCTACTTAGCCGCGCAAGGCCCACATCAACCCTAAATGACTCAGCATATACTCTCACCCTCCACAGCCTTCCACCTCACCCTCCAGCCCTCCATTCCACCCCTCTTCACTCACAAATTACGGAAGCGAGAAACTTAGAGAGGGAGCAAACAAGAGGCTAGAAACTCTATACATGGCCTCTCTCGACCTCCACACTCTTCCACATCACCATCCAACCCTCCATCCCATACACCCCACACACAAATATTCATTTTACACACAAGAGCTGGCCAATCAGAAAGCTTGAAACCTAGTGAGCGACCAATCAGAAGGCGAGAAAACCTACATACCTTCCACCTCACCCTCCAAACCTCCACGCCTTCCCTCCACATACACAAATTTGACTTACGTGTATAAAATTTAAGCATCCAGCAACTGCTAAATCCTAGACATGAACCAATCAGAAGAACATAATTCCTACATATGTACCAAAAATAGCCCCAATATTCGATATTTTATTCGAAAATATGTATATAACAGCAATATACACAATAAAATTATACTAAATTATGACAACTATTCAGCATTTCTTACAATACTAAGCCAACTATAGCAGATAAGCGCCATTTTTCCTATATTTCTTCTATATTTCTTACATTTCAAGCAAGTACAAACTCAAAAATTGAAGAAACGCTCAGATAGCCTTCGCCAATAATGTGCCTTTTCTACATTTCAAGCACACAATCTTAGAAACCGACAAATACTTCAACCTTCCACTCCCAAGATGGTGACATTTCTTACTTCCTTGCACACATAAAATCAAAAACTTAAGAATCTTGCAACCTTCCTTTCCCAAGATGGTGCCATTTCTTGCTTTCTTGCACACAAACACAAAAACCGACGACTCCTGCAACCTTCCTTTCCCAAGATGGTAACATTTCTTTTAGCCTTGTAGAACTTAGAAACATGCGAGCTGCTCACCCTTCCATTCTCTATTTGGAGATAATTCCTTATATTTTAACCATGTAGAACGTAGAAACACACCAACTGCTCACCATTCTATTCTCTATTTGGAAATAATTCCTTATATTTTAGACTTGTAGAACTTATAAACATACAGAGTCTTCAACAATACCTTCCAATTTCTCTATGTTTTAGACATGTAGAACGTAGAAACACACAAACTGCTCACCATTCCATTCTATAGTTGTAAATAATTCCTCATATTTTAGCCTTGTAGAACTTAGAAACAGGCGAGCTGCTCACCCTTCCATTCCCTATTTGGAGATAATTCCTTATATTTTAGCCTTGTAGAACTTAGAAACATGCAAGCTGCTCACCCTTCCATTCTCTATTTGGAGATAATTCCTTATATTTTAGACTTGTAGAACTTAGAAACACACAATCTGTAGTAACATTTCGAACTTTCTTGCACACAAACACAAAAACCGACGAATCCAGCAGACTTCCTTTCCCAAGATGGTAACATTTCTTACTTCCTTGCACACACAAACTGAAAAATCGGCGAATACTTCAACCTTCCACTCTCAAGATGGTGAATTTCGGCTGTCTTCTGATTCCCCCCCCCCCCATTTTTCACTGGGCGCAAGCTGCGCCCGCCTTGTTCAGGGATAGAAGCCCCTGCCCGTACCCCCCAATTGGGGGGTTGCCCGAGTTTGAAAGGGGCCCCCAAATTTAGCTGGTCATTATGCCTATTTGTGACTGTACAGATCCGGTCTGGTGCATGCCTCAACTCACCATATGGCACTGCCCTTGCAGACCTAATGCAAATATCGTACTGGTTTTGGGCGTAAGTTTAAAGCCATTAGAGTTTGAAAGGGGCCCCCCAATTTAGCTGGTCATTATGTCTATTAATTTTGTGACTTCAGATCCGTTCTGGTGCATGTCTCAACTAACCATATGGCACTGCCATAGCAGACCTAATGCAAATGCCATACTGATTTTGAGCGTAAGTATAAAGCCATTTAAACTAAATCAGGCAATTTCGTCCTCTTTTTCAAACACAACGCTTATAAATTGTAACTTATTCTAATTGCTAATTGGACGAGGCCTCAAAATAAAACCTGCGTGACACCCAAACATTGAAGCCTGTGTAGGGTCCCATATGTCCTTGGTATGTGTCTGATCTCAAGTTTGCAAGGGGTCTCAAATGTAGCTGGTAATTATGCCTTTCATAACTGTTCAATCCTGAAACCACGCACCGAATTATGTTTTAACGCAAAGCATACAAAATTATAAATAATTATTACTCAAACCAATAGAGCATTATCCTTCAACCAAAGAGGAGACATGGAGGTGTGGACAGGGGCACGGCCCACAGTTTGTGGTTGGGACGGAATCATTGTATCCCCAATATTTCAGAAATATTTCATAAGTATCATCCATTGCCCATCAATAATGATCAATTTTGTTCAGATGACAGCCTATAAATGCTACCATTACAGTTGGCAAATCGGATAAATTTAAACAATGGAGAAGGACACTCTGAGGTCCTAAAACACGACTAACAGCAATGAAAAAGAGCTATTTTTGTAAATATGACAGCTTAAAATTGTCTACCATTACAGCATGGAAATTCCAAAAAAGTAACAATTGGGATGGGACATTTATTGAAGTCTTACACCATGTCTTTCAGCACTTATATTATGAGACATTTTGCTGAGATGACAGCTCAAGGTATGAGGGCCTCAAGTTTTTTTTGGGGGGGGCCTCAGGTACCATAGCGCCGGCACTGCTTGTATCCTTCGCTTGTTATAGTCGTACTCTGTCAAAAATTGGTGCCGCATCACAAATGTGTCACACCTTTTGTTTGCACAAATCCAAAGAATGTACACTCCTCCCCCACCCCATATTTCGCCAACTTAACACACCCAACCCTAAAAATCCATGTAATTCACAGCCTGCAGCCCTAAATTTATCAAAATTGTTGCCATATATCAAGCAATGATAGTCCTAATTTGCACAAACTTAAGACTGCACACTCTCCCTCACCCAATATTTCACCAACTTAAAATACTCAAACCTAACCAGCCGTGTAATGTACAGTCTGCAAACCTAACTTTGCCAAAATTATTGACATATTGCAAACTATGAACATCTTTGTTTCCACAAATTGAAGAATGTGCTCCTCTCTACACCTCACACTTCACATCTTACATCGTTCCCCATGCGATCCCAGCATTTCATGCTTAGTACTTCGTTCGCCATGCAATATCTACATTTCATACTTAGCAAATTTACAAGTTTGACTTTGCACATTGGTAATAGCTCGTGCCTTACTTTAAAATATTTCGAGAAGTACAAGTCCTATTCGCTCGCACAACTATCATACTTATCATATTGACTGTGGCAATGTTCATTACTGCCACTTTGCAACTATGAAGTTCAAGTCTTTGTCTTATGTATATTACATTCTTCACAGTTTCATGTATCCTTGTTACCTTAATTTAGAAAAAATTGCTCAAAGTATATATCTGTCACTTAGAAATTTTAAAAGTTCTCGTGTGTGTGTGTGTAAAATATTGACTGTGTATTCCCTTGTAGTGGCAAATTTGCCTGTGTGTGCTAGATGATCTTACGTGTATGAGAAATGTTGCATGTGTTCGATATTTGGTCATGTCTGGGTAGGAAAAGGTGCTAGGTCGCCATTTTGGGAGCAGAACTTTGTTCATTTTTTGTTTGTTTGGATCTTAACCTATTGATAAATGCTGCAAATGCGCCACTTAGAGATTTGAAGATTGTGTGTTTCCATGTCTTTTGCATTCGTTTGTGTGTGAAAGTATGAAGATGCGACACCTTGTGAATTGAAAGATGCATACATGGGATATTTGGACATAGCCTTGCGAGAAAGGATGTTTGTGTGTGCGTGTGTTTGTGTATGTGTGTGTGTGATGTAGAAAGGGACCATGTTGCAAACGGCTGATAGTGATGCTGTTCGATTCGTTAATTTTTGAGTTTCTGTGTATATGAAAGTTAGAAATGACACCATCTTGGGAGTGGAATGTTGAAGAATTCATCGGTTGATGAGTTTGTGTGCGCAAGGAAGTAAGAAATGTCACCATCTTGGGAGTGGAAGGTTGCAGTATTCGTTGGTTTTTGAGTTCGTGTGTGCAAGAAAGTTAGAAATGGCACCATCTTGGGAGTGGAAGGTTGAAGTATTCGTCGGTTTTTGAGTTCGTGTGTGCAAGAAAGTGAGAATTGACACCATCTTGGGAGTGGAAGATTGAAGTATTCGTCTGTTTTTGAGTTTGTGTGTGCAAAAAAGTTAGAAATGACAACATCTTGGGAGTGGAATGTTGAAGTATTCATCGGGTGTTGAGTTTGTGTGCGCAAGGATGTAAGAAATGTCACCATCTTGGGAGTGGAAGGTTGAAGTATTCGTCGGTTTTTGAGTTCGTGTGTGCAAGAAAGTGAGAAATGGCACCATCTTGGGAGTGGAAGATTGAAGTATTCGTCTGTTTTTGAGTTTGTGTGTGCAAAAAAGTTAGAAATGACAACATCTTGGGAGTGGAATGTTGAAGTATTCATCGGGTGTTGAGTTTGTGTGCGCAAGGAAGTAAGAAATGTCACCATCTTGGGAGTGGAAGGTTGAAGTATTCGTCGATTTTTGAGTTTGTGTGCGCAAGGAAGTAAGAAATGTCGCCATCTTGGGCGTGGAAGGTTGCCGAAATCGTCGGTTTTTGAGTTTGTGTGTGCAAGGAAGTAAGAAATGTTACCATCTTGGGAAAAGAAGGTTGCAGAAATCGTCGATTTTTGAGTTTGTGTGTGCAAGGAAGTAAGTAATGTCACCATCTTGGGAGTGGAAGGTTGAAGTATTCGCCGATTTTTGACTTTGTGTGTGCAAGGAAGTAAGAAATGTTACCATCTTGGGAAAGGAAGGTTGCAGGAGTCGTCGGTTTTTGTGTTTGTGTGCAAGAAAGTAAGAAATGACACCATCTTGCGAAAGGAAGTCTGCTGGATTCGTCGGTTTTTGTGTTTGTGTGCAAGAAAGTTCAAAATGTTACTACAGATTGTGTGTTTCTAAGTTCTACAAGTCTAAAATATAAGGAATTATCTCCAAATAGAGAATGGAAGGGTGAGCAGCTTGCATGTTTCTAAGTTCTACAAGGCTAAAATATAAGGAATTATCTCCAAATAGGGAACGGAAGGGTGAGCAGCTCGCCTGTTTCTAAGTTCTACAAGGCTAAAATATGAGGAATTATTTACAACTATAGAATGGAATGGTGAGCAGTTTGTGTGTTTCTACGTTCTACATGTCTAAAATATAGAGAAATAGGAAGGTAATGTTGAAGAGTCCGTATGTTTATAAGTTCTACAAGTCTAAAATATAAGGAATTATTTCCAAATAGAGAATGGAATGGTGAGTAGTTGGTGTGTTTCTACGTTCTACATGGCTAAAATATAAGGAATTATCTCCAAATAGAGAATGGAAGGGTGAGCAGCTCGCATGTTTCTAAGTTCTACAAGGCTAAAAGAAATGTTACCATCTTGGGAAAGGAAGGTTGCAGGAGTCGTCGGTTTTTGTGTTTGTGTGCAAGAAAGTAAGAAATGACACTATCTTGGGAAAGGAAGGTTGCAAGATTCTTAAGTTTTTTATTTTATGTGTGCAAGGAAGTAAGAAATGTCACCATCTTGGGAGTGGAAGGTTGAAGTATTTGTCGGTTTCTAAGATTGTGTGCTTGAAATGTAGAAAGGGCACTTTATTGGCGAAGGCTATCTGAGCGTTTCTTCGATTTTTGAGTTTGTACTTGCTTGAAATGTAAGAAATATAGAAGAAATATAGAAAAATGGCGCTTATCTGCTATAGTTGGCTTAGTATTGTAAGAAATGCTGAATAGTTGTCATAATTTAGTATAATTTAATTGTCTATATTGCTGTTATATACATATTTTCGAATAAAATATCGAATATTGGGGCTATTTTTTGGTACATATGTAGGAATTATATTCTTCTGATTGGTTCATGTCTAGGATTTAGCAGTTGCTGGATGCTTAAATTTTATACATGTAAGTCAAATTTGTGTATGTGGAGGGAAGGCTTGGAGGTTTGGAGGGTGAGGTGGAAGGTATGTAGGTTTTCTCGCCTTCTGATTGGTCGCTCACTAGGTTTCAAGCTTTCTGATTGGCCAGCTCTTGTGTGTAAAATGAATATTTGTGTGTGGGGTGTATGGGATGGAGGGTTGGATGGTGATGTGGAAGAGTGTGGAGGTCGAGAGAGGCCATGTATAGAGTTTCTAGCCTCTTGTTTGCTCCCTCTCTAAGTTTCTCGCTTCCGTAATGTTCAGCGCTTGTGTGTAAAATAAATATTTGTGAGTGGGGAGGGGTGGAATGGAGGGCTGGAGGGTGAGGTGGAAGGCTGTGGAGGGTGAGAGTATACGCTGAGTCATTTAGGGTTGATGTGGGCCTTGCGCGGCTAAGTAGGACTCAGTTTAAAAGTGAGGAATTGAAATTTGAATGAATGGTGGAGAGGGTGCTGAGAGGTGGAAGCCAGTGCAGCTCCCACAATGCCCTGCGACAGTTCCGATGAGTCATTTCTGGTCGGAGTGGGGCTTGCGCTGCTAATTAGGGTTCGATAATTGATATAATTAATAAATTCTAATTAATATTAATTAATATAATATAATTGTTATGACCTAATTAATTTAGCTAATTAGCGTGACCCAATTAATATGACCTAATTAATATGTCCTAATTAATTTGACCTAGTTAATGTGACCTAATTAAGATGACCTTGACCTTGGCCATGACATTGACCTTGGCCCGATGACGTCACGCCCTCCATTGTCCTAGATCAACTGTCCTTTCACTACTCATAACAAATGGCACACAAACCAACCAAGAACTAATAAGCCAGGTACGATATTCTGGAACCTTGCAGTAATGATGTTGTTTTACTATAGGTGTTCAAAGATCAAAACATTTCAAATTTGCCAGTTTGAAATTTGAAAGAGGGCACTGGAGAGAAGCCACAATTATTGTAAAAAATAGTATTTGTACAAATATTTACAGGAAGCTGTAGCCTACTCATTGTAACAAGATTGTATGATTTGTATCATATATCATGCTATTTACTTTATTAAATGGTAAATAATGACATTGTAATCATAATATAAATAGTAAATAATATCCAGTATATTATAACAGTTCATGTAATACAATGATGCAAACAGCAACCAAAAATTATCATAATTTTGTCAAATGTTCCTGGAGGGGTACACAAAGCATCTATGCTTTTAGCTGTACAAAAATAGTATTTGTACAAATATATGCAGTAAATTGTATTCATTGAAATATGATAGGCCTAGTATCATACTATAATTATTAATAAATAATAGCCTCATATATTTGTATAACAGTAAATTATATCACGGTAGGCCTATATTATAACACTTCTTGCAAAATAATGATGTAAACAGCAACTAAAAACTATTATTATTTCGTCGAAATTTTCTGGGGGAATGTAAATCCTGGAGGGAACTTACCCCCCCCCCCCCAGAAACGCCTAGATTAAACACTGGATGCGTATGTCTATGCCGCAATTTATTATTTCAAAAAAAGCAATGCCACGTGTGAACGCTCTCGTCCTATTTTCGTATGCAGGTATAAAACAAATGTCAACTCTTACATTGCTGTGCTTTGGAAATTATATAAGCTTACTGCTAAAAATGAAAGCCAAAATATGAGTCAGCATCCTTTATTACTTTCTTGATTCAAAGACACCGCACCAAGACATTTCCTGGTCGATTTACTCTTTGAAGCCAGGAAGTAGCATTGTTGCTATTCATGCAGACATTTTGCAACTATACATAGGCTATTAATGTCATATGGCATTGAAAACAATGCACTTTGGTCGCCATTGAAGTCGCCTAGTCGTCGATTCTTACAGTTCGTTGAGTGTATTTTTATACCGTTATTCATTGGAAACAATGCTCGGTTAAATGGATAGCCGGGCAATTCAGAATTGTCAGATTTCAACCATTCTTCAACTTCATTGTGCAGATTATTGGCTTCAAGGCAATTGTCTACGAAACGACAAAAGGAACTGAAGAAAACGTCAAGCTGCCGTTCTCAGCAAGAACAGTTGGAGATGAAAGCCATTCGGTCAATTGCAGAAAATTATATTTGGAATCAGGAGAACTTGTGAGAGGGCTAATCTCCGCAACCATCAACTTACACGCATTTACATTCGAAAGGTGGGGATTAATCAAGTGTGCACTTTATGGTTCTGGACTTTAAAATGGGGCATCCATATGGTTACGCTCAAATTTCAAAAGTTGCTTTGGCTATTTCATTTCTGAGCGTTTGGCTATACATTTCGCATCCAGTCGCGCTTGGTAAGATGTCTTCAACAAGAAGATTTGCGGTGTCTGTCCAAGGAAAAAGCCGATGTCCAGATTTCCGGTTGGTATCATCTAGGAGAATTGTGGTACTGCGGTCTCACTTGGAATGCGCAAGAAACTGCGCCCTGTGGTCCGAATGTCTTCAGTACAGTTACCAAAGAAACAATGGAAGTTGCACTTTGTACTCGATGACTCCTGCAGATCTGTATCCAGCTGAAGATTGCATTTTTATGCTGGTAAGTTTATTTGCTTGCTATTTTGTTTTCTTATTTCCTTGTTTTTTTGCTATACATGTAGGTTACTATAGGCTATTATTGCGCTCGTGATTCAATTTAATCTGGTTTAGGTCTATATGGCTTGTGCTGTCCGAATTATTTTATAAGATGACAATTATTTGTTAGTTCAAAAATGTCTTTGGTTTGTAGGCTACTTTGCTTAGAACTGTGCGACATTTGAACTTTGATTGGAATGTTAATTGTGTACTAAGGACCAGGTTAATATAGCTTCTTGCTTTTTCCGGGCTTCCTGCTGCACAGTGATTGTCTTCTTCCACTGTACTTGTGTTTTATGTTCCTTCTGGTACAATATATACATCTGAATTAACATGTATTTAGTCGACTTAATTATTGTAGCAATGTGGGCCAATCACTGGCACGTGGACGGCTATTTTTTGCTCTCATCTTTTAACGTCCTGCTTATTGACATTGGTAATTCACTTGTTCGTCTAACTTGGTTTAATGCAATAGGCCTACAATATCAAACATAGCGGTCGAGCTTATAATATTATAGCATCAATAATTTAAAACGCCGTCCTGTAGTCACAGTTATGCTTATGTTTCCTTTTCAGACCAACGGAAATGTATTTAATGAACTCAAGACCTATTGCAAATCTAGTAAATAATTGAGTCTCACCTACGACGTCTGTGCTTAATCACATAATGTGAATAGGCCATTTATCATTGGCAGTAAATTGCTGTATTATGCCAAACACATTTTTTTTCTTGGGCAGCAGACTCTGTTGTCTTAAGTCCTCGACAAATCTGGGTCTATCCGTCATTGGCATCCACAATGGAATTGCAAATAAATTTAACAACGAATTAAATTTTAACTAATTGCACCCATACGTATATTTTTGCTCTGGTGTTTTATAGGATCCAGCGAAATTTGAAGGATGCCTAAGTGCAGGTGGGCAAGTGCTTCGTTTTATAATTTATAGCAATAAATGCTGCAGTGTTCTTCGAGTCCACTATGAATGACAATATTTGTGTTATAATCCCTCAGATGTTAAAACTGTAGCCGAAAATGAGAATGGTGTATTATTATAATCATTATTATTATCATTATTATGATTGTTATTATTATTGTTATTATTAGTATTGTTATTATTATTATTGGTAGTAATAGTCGTAGTAGTAGTAGTAGTAGTAGTAGTAGTAGTAGTAGTAGTAGTAGTAGTAGTAGTAGTACTAGTTGAGTAGTAGTAGTAGTAGTAGTAGTAGTAGTAGTAGTAGTAGTAGTAGTAGTAGTAGTAGTAGTAGTAGTAGTAGTAGTAGTAGTAGTAGTGGTAGTGGTAGTGGTAGTAGTAGTAGTAGTAGTAGTAGTAGTAGTAGTAGTAGTAGTAGTAGTAGTAGTAGTAGCAGCAGTAGTAGTAGTAGTAGTAGCAGCAGCAGCAGCAGCAGCAGCAGCAGCAGCAGCAGTAGTAGTAGCAGAAGCAGCAGAAACAGAAGTATTATTATTATTATTATTATTATTATTATTATTATTATTATTATTATTATTATTATTAATGAGTTTTGAGGTTTCTATGAATGGAGGAAAATGAGTTGAAGCATCGGAAAAATATTGGTAATCGATTCCATTATTAGGAGTAGCAATATAAAATTAATGCAGAAGAACTCATGGCAGTGCTATGATCGAGACCCCACCAAAAGAACAAGCAAGAACAGCGGCGCCCGCAGACGTACGCACGTACGCAAGTGCGTACAGCGCGATGACTAAAAAAAGGTCATAAGTTTTTTCGGCGGATAGAAAAGGTATGTTTTTGGGAAATTCAAGGTTGATGACTAAAAAAAAGGTCATCACTTGTTTCGGCGACCCTAACGAAAATTTTCCCTCTTCGTCCCTTCATCGAAAATTTCTGTGCGTACAACAAAAATCCTGCGGGGGCCGCTGAGCAAGAACATTGCATACTGAGTGGTGGATTATAAATGGATCGTTGTGCTTGAGAGGCACGCCTTTCTTCATCAATGTAGGCCTACGAGAAGGCGCTGTCATGTGTAAAGCGAGAGCAGTTTCGGTGGAAAGGACTGAGTGGTGCATTAGTCTCCCAGTCATCGTTCGTGCATTATCGTCGTTTAAGTGCTAATTTGCTTTAGACAAAGGAGCTCAGGGAATTTTTTAAGCGCTGTTGAAACTGGAGGTTGCTACAAATTTTGACAAGCTGCTTATTGACATAATTATGACCATACGTCTGTTAAGTATGGGTGTGATGAAAAAGAATAAATGATATGGAAAGCAACGCTATCTGAAACTTAATCAGGTGTATCCAAACGGGGTTGCAGCAGTCCGAATAGGTCTAGGTCTAAGTGTTTAATCTATTCCCCTGTTTTGGAGGAGGTGGATTCAGGTATCGGGGGGTGGGGGGGGGGGGTGGCAACCGGTGAGGCAGACGGACAGCTGCGACACCTTTACCACCACCTCTTATGAATACCGATAGTAAATCCTGAACTTTGAAATCTGACGGCTTTTTCATTAATCCGGAAATGTCATTCCTGGGGTGGGACCTCCCCTCCGGAGATACCTAGATTAGACACTGCCTGCGTCTGAATAAAGTCCTCCTATAAGCCACATGAGAGTTCAGGACGGCCATTTTGGTTTTTCGTTATAATGCCACTAACAATGCAACGCAGCTTAATTAGTCTATATGCACATGTATTGACAAACATTGCTGCAAATAATTTTATGTAGCAACAATGCGCATGGATCCAAATGGTTGTAGCCTACCATTCCACTACGAAAACAGAGAATATAACAATTGCGTCACTGTGGCTCCAAACTCCAACCCTCAATGCATGTCATCGAATGGACAATTGAAGGATTGCATAGCTCCCTCTGGTAAGTAAATGGATTGTACGTGTGCTAGTCTTATGTAAGTGCGTTTGTAATTCATATATACATATATATATATAATTATATATATATATACGCACTGTGGTTCAGAACGTAGACAAAAGTGTAGGAGAACGAGGGGATGGAAAAAATAGGGGGAAGAAGGAGATTAGAAGGAGATGGTGGAAGAGGAGAACAGATGGGGTGGAGATGGGGAGGAATGAGGGAGAAGGAGCAATAAGAGGAGGATGAATTGAGGATAAAAGATAGAAAAGTCAGCAAGAGCCATAGGCGTAAAAGGCGGGTCCAGGGGGGGGGATAAAATGCCTCCAAATTTTGGGCAAATGTGTTTTTCGGGGGCGGACAAACCTTTTTTGGGCAAACAGGCAAGGGAGGATTTTTCCGGAAAAACACAGGGGTAAAACAGCTATGTTTTCTGAGGAATTGTACGAAATGACTATAAAAAGGTCATCAGTTATTTTCCGGTGAGAAATCAAGTCACTAAAAAAAGGTCATCAGAAAATTTGGTCGATAAAAAATGTCGGCGACTCGCGGTCCGCCAAAAAATTGCAAGTATACTTTTCTGGCAAAAGTAAAAATCTTTGCCTCCCCCACTGCCGAAATGTCCCCTACGCCTATGGCGAGAGCGCTTTGACGAAAATAAAAGGACCGTGGAATTGTTCGCTAATGGTCTCGTCTTGAAATTTACGCCGATCCGCTGCAAAGTGACCGAACTTGAATCTCTTTGGCATCTATAGAGCGCTCATAAACACGAGGTTGACAGGTACACTACTCTGCAGTGCGATGTAGCGGGTTACTTTTAAAATTGCCCCCAAACGCTGTGAGCATACACACATCAAGTATAATTTGTTATTTTTATTTGGTCCACACAAGATTTCAATGAATACTGATTTCAACACATGACATGACCTTTCATTGCAGAGTTTTCTGTGCAGCAGTCTGTTATGAACTTGCCTGTTGGATCATCCGATCCTCTGCCATGCATAAGTAACTGGATCATTCTCATGCAACGCAACCAGCGAGCTCCTGACTTCAGGCGAAACTGGGCCGATTACAAAGACGGATTTGGCGACATCGCAGGATCTGATTTCTGGATAGGAAACGAGAAAATGCATGCCATAACCAGCGAACCTGATGTCACATACAGATTGCGCATTGAGGTATGACGATTTTGACGCATTGTAGTGAATTGTGTTATACATATTTAAAGCGCTTCTAACAGTAATAATTCTCTTGCGAGACGATATTATCTGCGTGAAAGCACGCAGGCCCCAGGGGATAAAAAAATCTCCCAGCAGCGGGCAGATGATGAAGACACTCGTTTATGTATATTCGCCTGTAGCCTACATGTATATAGACCTGCATACATTTCTTTCTCTCCAAAATCCACAAATTCATGCCCTTATTATCCCTTTTGTTTATATTTTGCCGTTTCCTTATCCTATATTACTGCATCAACCTGTTCCTGTCCCTCGATTTCACCTACCTATCCATCTCCATCTCCGTCTACTCCTTTATTCCCCTCCCTCCCTCCTTCCCTCTCCCTCCCTTCCTCCCTTCCTCCCTACCTCCCTCCCTCCGTCCGTCCGTCCGTCCGTCCGTCCGTCTCTGTCTGTCTGTCTGTCTGTCTGTCTCTCTCTCTCTGTCTCTGTCTCTCTCTCTCTTTATCTATCTCTCTCTATCTCTCTCTATCTCTGTCTCTCTGTCTCTGTCTCTGTCTCTGTCTCTGTCTCTGTCTCTGTCTCTGTCTCTGTCTCTGTCTCTGTCTCTGTCTCTGTCTCTGTCTCTGTCTCTGTCTCTGTCTCTGTCTCTGTCTCTGTCTCTGTCTCTGTCTCTGTCTCTGTCTCTGTCTCTGTCTCTGTCTCTGTCTCTGTCTCTGTCTCTGTCTCTGTCTCTGTCTCTGTCTCTGTCTCTGTCTGTCTGTCTGTCTGTCTGTCTGTCTGTCTGTCTGTCTGTCTGTCTGTCTGTCTGTCTCTCTGTCTCTCTCTCTCTCTCTCTCTCTCTCTCTCTCTCTCTCTCTCTCTCTCTCTCTCTCTCTCTCTCTCTCTCTCTCTCTCTCTCTCTCTCTCTCTCTCTCTCTCTCTCTCTCTCTCTCTCTCTCTCTCTCTCTCTCTCTCTCTCTCTCTCTCTCTCTCTCTCTCTCTCTCTCTCTCTCTCTCTCTCTCTCTCTCTCTCTCTCTCTCTCTCTCTCTCTCTCTCTCTCTCTCTCTCTCTCTCTCTCTCTCTACATCCACCTTTCATTCTTGACTCACAACTTCCTAATCTTAAGATGCATTTAAGCGAAATCATCAGCTGTTTGAACTTGCTCCTTGTTAGGATAGTTTATTTTCAAGTTCTATTTTACGAAATGACTTGAGTACCTTACCATGCTCAACTATGCAATCGAAATACCATAGCAATTGAATGTAAATGCACGACAATCCTACTGTACTCAGGTGCAGGCTTACCTCAGCGGACTCTGGTATTACGCGGAGTACGCGACATTTCGTATCGATTCGGAAGACGGATGGTATGCCATTCATGTGGCCGCATACTCTGGAAACGCAGGAGACTCGCTGACAAACATGACAGTCGAACCAGGAGGTTACCATGATGGGATGAACTTCTCAACCTATGACGCTGATAACGATATGAACCCCGACGGGTCATGTGCCATAAAGACAAATGGGTCTTGGTGGTTCAACAACTGCTGGTTCTCTTGTCTCACTGGGGTCTACGGTACGAGATTTCTATCGTGGTATAGTTTGGACACATATGGCTTACAGTTTCTTGGACGGCTGAGAGCTACCAGAATGATGATAAGCAGCGTTTAGTCCGAAAAACACTGAACTTGAAGTCAACATATCAGTAGGCTAACTTGCCACCTTTCTTATTTTAGGCTTAATTCTTTATCCTAAAGCCATTCTCCAATAAGGCTGCTGTCGTGACACTTCTGATTAACGGTTGTAAAATAATTATTTCTATTTGTTACCGTACTAAAGATCTTTGCTCACAATAGAGTTTAATTTGGACATTTAATTCGTCGCTTAAAAATAATAACGAATTTATTCTCATGTGCCGTATCGTGGCTTCGTCAATAATTATTGTCAGATAATAATTATCATCAATAGCTTACATGGAGTATTCGTTGTCTATTAAAAACAAGAAGTAAGTGACCATTAAATTGTATTCTCCCTAACCAACTTTTGTCATGTTTGCGTGTTTGTCTTGCATAAATAATGAATTATAATGATAGTCTTAACATAGTTGTTACTGAACTGCTCGACATATTGATCTAACTGCTAGAGTTACATCATTCTAAGGCATCGTAATCGTAAAGGCACATTCATAATGGTCTTGCAACACAACTCATACAAAATACTATTAATTCCTGGATAAACATCGACAGGAAGCTCAAACCAGGCACACTTCTGTTTTAGAGTGCCCAAAAATAAATCACAAAAGCATAGAAAATTATCATTGTAATAACAATTATTGATTTGAGAACAGAACCATTATTGTCATGCTCATAAACTGGGTGCTTCTAAAGCGTCATTACGGGCTTAAAAATAATAGTTAAAGACTGTAGGCATGGGCGGAGACCTAGGGGGGGACAGGGGGAGGGACGGTTCCCCCCCCCCCCAATAAAAGTGTTGGGGGACGGCCCATGCATTTGTCCCCCCCAATGTTTGAGCGTCAAGACTTTTTGGGGCGGCGAAAATAGAAAAATTCGTCAAGATTTGGCCGGATGACTAAAAAAAAGAAAAGGTCATCAACTTTTTTGGCGGCGAAAATAGAAAAAAAAAGGTCATCAACTTTTTTTGGCGGCGAAAATAATTTTTTTTCGAGATTTCGAGATTTCGCCGGTCGTCAGAAATTTTTCGGAAAATCTCGCGTCTTTCCGTCCCCCCCAATTCTCGGCCCAGGTCTCCGCCTATGACTGTAGGCCATCTTTGCATATGCACTAGCTAACTTCTTATGTGCTTCTTAAAAAACTGAACGTGGCAAAAAATCCTTAGAACACCGTGCTAAATTGTTCAAAAACGGCGGAAGTTTCTTTCGGAAAGGCCACACTTGCTGTCCAGTGAAATTACGGTTAAGGAAATAACATGTAATTTACATGTAAGCATGACAAAATGCATACAGGTAGGCGCATATTTAGCCTATAGTCACCCCAAGAATCCTACGAGACGATAGGCAGAACTATATCAGTAACGCCTACCCGGGATAGATTTGCGATAGCCTTTCGAGATGCAAATGTTTGACATTTGGGCTGCTTATTAAGCAGAAATGCGATCTGAAGTCGGCCTACGGTCAGTCTGTTAGTCAGCAGCAGCCAAATGATAAGCTGTTAGTATGTCATGACAAACCACATGATAAATCTATTATTATATTTTAGATCAAAGTTACCATTACTAGTATTGACAGTGTGGCATTTATCTATCGAGAAGCACACTTTTAAAGCAATTTGGGTCTAATACGATTACGATTTTTGCACACCTTTTATATTTATTACCGTTTTCCTGTAAAAACACCTGCTGGATTTATAGGGCGCTAATTAAGTGTAGGACCCATTGCTTTGCTTTGAAATGACCAATCATTTCAGGCCAATGCACTTCTTTGAGACTTTGTATTGTAGAGATGTTGATCTCTACATAGTTGAATTTAATTAGTAAGTAAATTAGCGGTTATCATAAATTTACGGCCTTCATAAATAGCGGCCTTTATAAAGTAGCCCTGTCGCTGGGTGGCGCTTCTGTGCGCTGCTCAATGTGGAATCACCGATGTTTTATCGGATGACGGGAGAGTTGTGGATCGGCCTCCATGTTGAATAGTGGCATCGTTATCGGAAAGAATTGGATATAATTTAAAATAAATATTGAAACGGTTGAATCTGTCGTAAACTTAGCCTGTTGCTGAGTAAATCGTATTCAGGAATTGTTAGGAACGATTCCGGGGTTCTTTTGGTGTAGTAAGGCCAAAGGAGTGCATTAAATTGTAGTCCAATTCTGAATGAGCGTTAGCCGCTAATTCTGTGCGCCGAGAACAGTTGAACAGTTGAGCAGTTGTGCTAACTAGTTGGATTAGATTTGCATTTAATTTCTGCTGCAGAAGATTGTATTTCATTTGATGACTGTACTACATTGAAATGTTTCAGTTGATAAGATTGTATTGCCTATGTGTATTTCTCAGAGTGCTTGTGTATTGCTTGTGCAGTGTGAAAGGAAACCCTTTCTGTGAGTTCTATTTATGGAAGCATTGTGACGTCATGTCAGATTCTATTTTTAGTCTTAGGAAAGCCCTGTTGGTCAAGGGTGCTGTGTTTCCTTAAAGTAGGTCATGTTTACAACTGACTAGACTTGTGTTGCTGATCTAAAAATAGCGTGCTGTGCTGTGTAGAAATGAAAGTAAATAGAAGTAAATAGCTTAGTGATGCACTGTGTTTGATATACTGTATTTGTATGTGTAGTTAAACAGAACATTTAGTTGTTGATAAATTAGTTCCATGATAACTCTTGGACAGAATTAAGTTGCAATTTGTGTATTTGAACTGTTTTATGGAACTGAAATGCTGCTGTTTTAGCATGGACATTTGAGAACTGTTAATGACCTTGTGAACTGCCATAAGAGTAGTTAGACTAATGTAAGTTCGTGACCTCGTCTTGTATAGAGGCCGAACCCTCTCTGAGTAGGATTTAGCTTAATTCCAGGAGGAATTCGGAATTTCTTCCTGTGGAAGAAATTTGTCTGGTCGGTGGATATTGTAGAGATGTTGATCTCTACATAGTTGAATTTAATTAGTAAGTAAATTAGCGGTTATCATAAATTTACGGCCTTCATAAATAGCGGCCTTTATAAAGTAGCCCTGTCGCTGGGTGGCGCTTCTGTGCGCTGCTCAATGTGGAATCACCGATGTTTTATCGGATGACGGGAGAGTTGTGGATCGGCCTCCATGTTGAATAGTGGCATCGTTATCGGAAAGAATTGGATATAATTTAAAATAAATATTGAAACGGTTGAATCTGTCGTAAACTTAGCCTGTTGCTGAGTAAATCGTATTCAGGAATTGTTAGGAACGATTCCGGGGTTCTTTTGGTGTAGTAAGGCCAAAGGAGTGCATTAAATTGTAGTCCAATTCTGAATGAGCGTTAGCCGCTAATTCTGTGCGCCGAGAACAAAGGCCGGTGGTGCAGTAGACACATTTAAGTAGCGCCTAAATTTTTCTATTGGTCTTATGCGTTGGGATTAGGCCTAACTTAGTAATAATTGCTAGCTGGTGTTGTGCACGCAATCTTTCTGTAATAGTTAAGATTTGTAACAAGAATACAATCATTGAAAATGTGTGAACGTTTATTGGCAACCGGAAATACAGAGGCTGTGGAAGAGGGCGGTCGGCCTGAACATTTATATGGCGCCATAGAAGAAGAAGTAGCAGCTGCCTTGTTAGACTTGACTGACAGAAACATAACTTCTGACATGCTGTCTCATGACTCAACCCTTGAGAGAGATAGTTCAAAGTCTGTGGTGGTGAATGCAAAGAACCCTGGCTCCCTGCTTGATAAGTGGGGGGTTGCTATTTGCCCAATAACCGCGGATAGTCCTGCCTTCCCTCATCTTGGTACCTGGTCAGAAGAGTTGAGTTATGGGGCACATGGTAGAGTTGTGGGTTCGAATACCAGGGTTGGCCTGGAACCTATGCACGAATATGGAGAGCTCCCGACTAGGAAATCATCTGATGTCAGCATGCAAGGAAAGGAAGTGTCATTCATCCCACAGCTAGCGTTGTCGCCCCAAGTAGATCCTACAATTACCGGGGGCGGAAGAATGCAGTCCGCTACAATTAGCCTGTTGCTGAGTAAATCGTATTCAGGAATTGTTAGGAACGATTCCGGGGTTCTTTTGGTGTAGTAAGGCCAAAGGAGTGCATTAAATTGTAGTCCAATTCTGAATGAGCGTTAGCCGCTAATTCTGTGCGCCGAGAACAAAGGCCGGTGGTGCAGTAGACACATTTAAGTAGCGCCTAAATTTTTCTATTGGTCTTATGCGTTGGGATTAGGCCTAACTTAGTAATAATTGCTAGCTGGTGTTGTGCACGCAATCTTTCTGTAATAGTTAAGATTTGTAACAAGAATACAATCATTGAAAATGTGTGAACGTTTATTGGCAACCGGAAATACAGAGGCTGTGGAAGAGGGCGGTCGGCCTGAACATTTATATGGCGCCATAGAAGAAGAAGTAGCAGCTGCCTTGTTAGACTTGACTGACAGAAACATAACTTCTGACATGCTGTCTCATGACTCAACCCTTGAGAGAGATAGTTCAAAGTCTGTGGTGGTGAATGCAAAGAACCCTGGCTCCCTGCTTGATAAGTGGGGGGTTGCTATTTGCCCAATAACCGCGGATAGTCCTGCCTTCCCTCATCTTGGTACCTGGTCAGAAGAGTTGAGTTATGGGGCACATGGTAGAGTTGTGGGTTCGAATACCAGGGTTGGCCTGGAACCTATGCACGAATATGGAGAGCTCCCGACTAGGAAATCATCTGATGTCAGCATGCAAGGAAAGGAAGTGTCATTCATCCCACAGCTAGCGTTGTCGCCCCAAGTAGATCCTACAATTACCGGGGGCGGAAGAATGCAGTCCGCTACAGTAAGCCGGTCACACAATAACAGAATTGCTCTGTCATTCTGGGAACAAATAATTATTTTAGCATAACGAGTTCGTCATGAAGGCTCGAGAACACGATCTGAATGGAGGCGGACGAACATGCGCGGCATCTTTCAGATTCACTGCTTAACTCAGTCAATTAGAATACGTCTGTTTCGCAGACCCGTGTTTAAGGCCCTTCGAGTGTCGGTGCAAAGTGTTACAGCAGGGGCAAAGTGCTGCTCGGCAGTCTTACAAGATTAGTCATTTACAAAAATCCGCAGTTCAATAGGCTGGCCTACATGGTTTGTCGGCTGTGGCGGGTCAGTATAAGCAAGCACGCAACATCGGCGAACTTAGTTAAATTAATATTTTCTTACAATTAGGCCTACTGATTTTACAAAAAGTTTAAGTAACACTGAGACTCGCAAAAGACATTTGGCCAATGGCAACAAAACTCTCGGCTCAGGGGCATTCGGTGCACCGCACCGAATGGGCCTATGTTAAACACGGCCCTGCTGTTTCGCTAAACAACCTATAGACACAATTCATTTCTTTGATGACTCATCTGTTTTCGTTGCGATTCGTTGTGGGTTAGCCTATGTTATTCTGCGGAGTCTCTCTTAACTCTAAGGCTACCAAGCTTTTTTGTAACACGGACTACCAAAGGGACTACCCCTTGGTAGCCCGAGAGTAAACCGAATTCCGTAAGAAAAGAAACCAGCAACAAACTACGAAAAACAATAATTGTGAAAATTTATATAGCGCCGCAATCCAGTCATGCCGTTACAAAAGCGCCTAAGTGCTCTGTATAATCTCCAAATGCTCCGTTAAGAAGTAGCCTATGCGATTCCATACGTGATGTGGAAATAAGCTAGGCTACCCTGGACGAACTAAGTTTTATAAAGTGTGCGTCGAGGAATGAGTAATAGGTCCATTAAGCTCGACCTGAGCGTTCTCTCTTCTCAATTTCCATCTATGACTTATTCTTTGGTGGTGCGTGACCTTGGAGTGCTCCTGGACTCTGAACTCACCCTTGCATCTCATATAGATCAGGTATGCCGCAGCTGCTGCTACCAACTGCGACAGCTCAGGGTCATTGCTCGCTCTCTGACTTCTAAAGCTGCAGCTTCTATTGTCCATGCATTTGTGCTGAGCCGCCTCGACTACTGCGCCTCCATCTTTGCTGGTCTCCCGCAGGTTCGGATTGAGAGGTTGGAGAGGGTCCACCGGGCTGCCGCACGACTTATTGGGGGTTTCACCAAGTACGACCGCGCTTCCCAATATATGCGTGAGGTCTTGCACTGGCTTCCTTTTCCGCAGCGCATCTCATTTAGGATTGCATCTTTGGTGTGGCGATGCTTTTCAGGCTGGGCACCCTCTTATCTGTGTGAGCTTTGCCTCCCTCTTTCCACTTGCATAGGCCGACGCGCTCTGCGCTCTGCTGTCCATGGTGACTTAATGGTTCCTTTCACTCGCTCTGCGACAATGCAGAGGCGTTCATTCTCTGTGGTTGGCCCAACAACCTGGAATGGACTTCCCTTGACTATGCGACACCTCCCAAGCTGTTCTCAATTTCATAAACTGTTGAAGACTGTTTTTTTTGCTTGATCTGGGTCGGGAGCGCCTCTGAGTAGGTACCTTGAAGGGGCGCTGTATAAATTACGATTGATTGATTGATTAAAGCTGTTACAGGGTATAGTTTCAGCGATCTTAACAACAATTAGCCTAACTGTTTCTCCTCGCTTCCTTTCTGCTGTATTGCGGCTGTTGCCAACAATTCCTTCAAAGCCTGGGACTTATTATATCTGTTTCATTATTTTTTAAAATCTCGATAGTATTATAGTAGGCAACTAGGCATGCGATAGTTTAAAAAGTATTCAATTTGGAGTCCCACAGAGATCCAATCTAGGACCATGCTGTTTCTGTTTCTAATATCTAGGACAATGCTCTTTCTGTTTCTAATATCTATAATCAATGATCTTCCGAATGTCTCGAAGGCTTCTAAACGTTTGTTTTTCATCCTGTTCGCGGATGATATGAACGTTTCTTGTTCCCACTCTTGAGTAAACATCCCATTTCAATCATGAACAGTTTACTTAGAGCTGGAGCTCATTGCCGAGTGGTTTCTATTGTCATCGAACTTAGAAAAAAACCTGATTATATCCCGTTCAAATCGCATAGCTTAGAATACAGCAGGGAGAACTAGACTGAAAACGCTGGTACGCCTCTTACTCCTGTAAATTCTTTAAAAAACTGTTTAGGAGTCTGCGTTGATGGTCATTGACATGGAATGAACATAATAGCCACCTAATAATGAGCAAATGACCTGGTCCAACCGTCTTCTTTCGTCCATTATGCACATTGCAGTATTATCTCTCTATAGCAGTTAAGTATTCGCTCTCTTGTTCTAAATCATTTCTCGACCCGACAGGCTGAGTCTTTTCAGTTTTTGTTTTCCTTTCCCTTAGTTCCATAGACTTAGTTTCTGTTGCTATCTTTTCTTCGTCCTTTCTCTTTACTTTTGTCTTGCATGTGTATGGCAAAGTTTAGTTAAGACCAACGCATAATAAATTCAATCCATTATTTGGTGTCGCTAGTTAGCAGGATGTCTTTTTCCCTTTAGGGCCTTCTTTTTTGTAGCAGAGTTGCAATGATACGTAGTTTTTACATGTTTAGGCCTAATTTGGCTGCAAAATGAAACATTTTTGATTAATTGATTGATCGAACTGTCTGCTTTTGTCCTTTTGTTGAGCTCGATTTAGTAGACAGCTAAGTTGAGCACGACTAAACTCATAGCACAACTCCATTAATACCTTCTTTAGAAACCAACACGCTGATCTAATACCAAAATAATGTGCAAAAATGAATTATGCATTTTGTAATGTTGTTTCGTTGTACCTCACCAGCTGTGTTCATTGGATGGGCTAATGCGGGACAAAGTGATTGAGTCAATGGAGGATGCACCTGTGCACAACTCCTGATGCGGGATGAATTTTAATGGTCCGATATTTTGTAAAAGATTCATTAAAAATTGCGGTAACACTGCGTGATAATCATTACACTCCAGTACTTTCTCACAATTAAAGTTTTATTCTACGTTGCTATAAATTTGTTGGCCTTTCTAGGAACAGTTACTATTCACTGCCACGTGACAAAATTCTAATCCTCACATGTGCACACGCGTACATCTTTACGAAGATGGTTTCAATCCACATCGTGACCATGGTGGTTTTGATGGGTTCTGACCTTTTAATTTGGAGGGTTCATGCTGGATCCAGTAGATCGAGAGACTTCCGTGTCTCCAAAGACGAAAGCTGCGGTACAGATGCTTTGAAGACGATCAACTCCATCATACAACGGTCGCCTCTTCCACAGTGTACGGTAAGCAGAGATTGTTTATTTGTAGAAATAAATAATAAATGCACAGTCCATCCTTACAGCAGCCGCTTAGTCTCTGTTATCTACGCAGCAACTAATCGCTCTTCGATTTTTGGCTCATTGTATTCTTCTTGCGTTTGCATTGTTTAGGTCCATCATGTCTGATGAATACAGCACAATTTAATTATTGTTTTCATCACCGCCATCCTTCTCCTTCTTCTCCCCCGTCATTGTCGTCATCATCATCCATCATCATCGTCGTCGTCGTCGTCATCATCGTCATCATCATTATCATCATCAAGTTTATTAACACTTCAACTTCTTATTCTACTTCTTATTATTTTTTTTACCCGAGGTATCAATGATCCCTCAGGATTTATAACAATTATTTCAGGAGTAAAAAAAGTGAATCTCCGAGAAATCAGGCCTCGTCCCAGGTTTATTATTACTATTATTATTATTATTATTATTATTATTATTATTATTATTATTATTATTATTATTGTTATTATTATTATTATTATTATTATTATTATTATTATTATTATTATTATTATTATAAACATTTATTCAAGAAAAAGTTTTTTGTTCATTACATTCGAACCACCCTAACGTCTAGGCTATTATCGACATAATGTGCCACACAGTCTCATCTGCTGCAGGTCGCTTCCTTCTGAATTATTATTATTATTATTATTATTATCATTATTATTATTATTATTTATTTATTTATTTATTCAATGGTATCATTCATTAGAATGATCACGGTCGTAATCATAATCATTGTTATTGTAAACGAGATTTTTAAAATTTTAGTTCGTGCATTTGTTTTAGCGCTTCTTCAAGCTTACTACTCAGAGGCTCAGGCAGGCAGGCAGGCAGGCAGGCAGGCAGGCAGGCAGGCAGGCAGGCAGGCAGGCAGGCAGGCAGGCAGGCAGGCAGGCAGGCAGGCAGGCAGACAGGCAGGCAGGCAGGCAGGCAGGCAGGCGATCGGACGGATAAGGTGGATGATGTTTATAGTTGTGTAAAAAGTGAGCACAGAAATAATGTTCAACGAATCAAGAGACAATTACAGGCAAACGGAGTAACGAGCAGTGCTCAGATGCGATGGCTTCTTTACAACCTAAATAAATCGAGAGAACTCAAGTGAGAGGGAGACAGAGAGAACAAGCAACTAAAAATATGTAGTCTGAGATGGAACTTTCTCAGCAGCCAGGGTGCTCAAATTTACAAACGAAGAATTAGCGCAATGTATCTTAGATCTTTATCTTAAATTGCCTCTAGTTTTGGCACTTGTTTTAATGCACAGCAACTAAAATCGATTTAAATCCTGTTATTTCTCTAGTGTGGCCCTTCTGGAACTATCTGCAAGGCCGACTTCTTCGATGCCAAGATAAGAAAAACGACAACGGTACTGACTTGTTCTGGCTGTACTGGTCCTCAGGTTCCGATTACGAGCTCGACAGAGTGCAAAAATGTTGCTGGTACCAATCGCGCGGTCTTGGAAATGTTTTTCCTGAATATTTATCCGCGATGCAGAGACATTAAAATATACAGGTATATACACTCAGTCTGATTGCAAATGTTACTTCCAATACAGCTTTGGCACCAGCATCATTTATATAAATTGACAATCAAGACTGTATTTTAAAGTAAGTCATATCTGAGCTTATGTAATGCTTCGGCCAAACCACTTCTGAATTTGACCTGCAGAGGAACTAACAGAACAGCCTCGCTATTGAGAAGTTGATTTGATATAATAGTGCCGTTGTTTAGGCCCTCCGTTTGTGGAAGCTGAGGAACTTTCAAAGCTTTTCGTTGCATTAGGCCTGCATAAGAAATATTCTTGGTAGCCTATGCTACTTTTAAGTGAAGAATTAGTCTACATACCGTTACGTAATAATACAACTTTTAAATTAAAGAGAGGTCTATTTGGCACCTTCAAGTATACCTAAAATTGCAGGAATGTTTTTATAATATTATTATTCCACTGAAAGAAACACTTTGACTTTCAAACTCTGACGATGAGAAAATACTAAAATCAACCGGGAAATCAATGCAACCCGTAGATAAAGTGATA
The DNA here is from genome assembly GCA_949752735.1 of Lumbricus terrestris. Classification (NCBI taxonomy): domain Eukaryota; kingdom Metazoa; phylum Annelida; class Clitellata; order Crassiclitellata; family Lumbricidae; genus Lumbricus; species Lumbricus terrestris. Next base: position 31,626,924 of record OX457052.1, read on the forward strand.
GACGCTTTTGTGTCGCTGAAATGAGATATTAATGACTAAGGGTGGTAGAGTGTGAGATAGGAGGACCATAGCTAGAGCTGGGTAGCTGGTTGATGAAGAGTTCGCGAAGGTTAATTCGCAGGAAGTATTGTAATTAGCTATAATAGCTGACAATAATATGACTTATTGAAGTAGATGCGCTCAGAGGTTTTCAGCCAGTGGAATGTTTATAAACTGGAGAGTTAATTTTTGTGGTAGGCCTAATGCTTCCGTGTCCTGGTAATAGACCAGTCGAGTGAATTTTGGATGCGTGGCAAACGCCTTTTTGGGTGCATAAAATGTATGTGAGCGGGATAGTGGAAATGAAAATTTAGGTAATTGACCATGGAGTGGAAAATAGCGATGTTCCCTACTAGATGCAATTTTTAAATCAGGCATTAGTCGAAAGCGACGAAGGTCGCGGATGCGTTTGAAGCACGTGCGCGAAAGGTTGAGAACGTGATAAACTGATCAAAAATATTGATCTAGGACAACCCTAAGATAGTGATGTAGATAGACGAAGAGTTGTTAGGCAGTACTGTTGTTTGGAAGGGATTTCATTGATCTGACATGAGAGGCAATGGAGAGTATAATTCAGTTTTTGGCAGCGTTGGGGCAGAGGAAAGTGGAGGACATTCACTGAAAATTTGCTTGACCATAATGTACGTGTAACTATTAGGCTAATTGCTGAAAGTGAGGATGGGAAAATGTTGAGAAATAAAGACATGAGTGATAGTTGGGTGTTTTATTCCTAGAAGGATTTTATGAGAAAGTTTAGAAGCAGAAGGGTAAGGGATGAAATGAAGTAGCCCTAAGCTAGAGAGCTTTGGTGAACACAGGAAGAAAGTGGATGGGCTGCAATAAGTCGATGGAAAATTTAACACTATGGAATCGGGAAAACAAGACAGATTGGCACCAGAGAGAACAGTGTCAGAATAGTCTAAGTCAAACGAAGAGGATAACCGAATTAGAAACATGGCATGATCGATGAGACGAGAATCTGATAGCAACAGAAATGTCGATGAGAAAATGTCCAACTATAAAATGTTGCTCATTATCTGTATGGGAAGGAACAACTCTAAGTAAATAGGCCTACCTGCCACGCAAACCCTTAAGTTAACACGGTGCATCGGGTTGAATAAAAGCTTGCGAGATGAACCGTCGGTTTGTCAGCTCTGGTAAACACCCGTGCAAGCTCGCAACTTATAAAAAACATGGCTATCAATAGCCTAACTGACATAATAATTATAAGATTCTATGATACCTTTCAGCACTACAGTTTGTCTTGTGACAAGGTAGCCTGCTTGGTAAGGAACTAATAAATTGATACTAAATTGTAAAATGATGTCGCTCGTCATCTGAGACACACCTCACCATTCAGACAATTTGGAGCCAATACTCACAAAAGCATTGCAATTCATGAATTATTGCAGGAAAATAATTTAATTTTAATTTTTTTTAGTTCAATTATAATTTGCACTCTTGCTCAAGTGGGGTGCACTACCTGTCGATCATGTAATTCGCTTATTCATTTTTCATATGTGCTCTTAGATGCGGCTGTCCAGCTGTGAGCACGACCACACCAGTAGAAACGACTGCTGGGCCTACTACATCCATCGTGGCGACTACAAAATCTTCAGGCGTAGAACCTGTGGCAACCAGTACTACCCAAACAGCAGTACCTACCGTATCTCGACCGTCGACTCCATTTGATTCATTGACAGATCCGAATTACTAATTTATGCGCCATAATGAATCAATGACACAAACTTTTGACACAATGTGTCTTTTGCGAGTTATTGCCTAAGTGAAAAATCGTATCAATTAAATGAATTACTCCACATGGATTTACTCAATTGCTGTAATTTTATGATCCAAGTTTAGAGAGTTCTCAAATTATTTTGATTTCTCATTGCGCCATTCCAATTAAAATTCGAGTTGTCAGCAAACCAATTTTTACAAAGTCTGTGTCTGTTAAAAAGACGACAATCACAAGGAACCTTAATCATAGCCTAATTGACTTTGGTTATATTTACGGTAGAATAAGCCTGAGTAAACTGCTTTGAGACTGTTGTCATTGTCATGCCATGCTTGGTGGTTTCAAATGCACTGCGATGACTATTCTAATTAGGCCTACTTCGCATTTCTAGGTTGTCGCTAGGCGCTGAGAATTCGCTTCTGGCTTTCTTAGTTAAATTAAGGAGTGCCAAACTGTGTTAGTAGCCTACTTGAATGAGTGTTCAGCGACCTCGGAAAATTTCTTCCTGTTTCATGAGCGCCATGGCCTTGTGGTATGTAGCCTAAGTCCTTAAGCAGTGCTTAATCAAGTCCCTCTGCTTTGGTGAAATCTAAACGCGGCTAGTCAGCAGCCATTATTATAGTGGTAATTTAGTCAGGTATCGAAATAACACAGCACGAAGGGCCTACTAGTATCATATTACTTATCAAAGTTACTGGCATTAACAATGTGGCATTTTTCTTGTGAGAAATACTTTGCTAAATGAATAAAATTATTAAGACTGCACTAAAATGGCTTAGGCCTAATTATTTGCATTTATTAACGTTTTACTCTTAAACACCTGGCTATATCTAGGCTATATCTATAAGAAAGGAAGTACATATATTTGTCAGTTATGCACGCTCACACTTTTGCAACTACTGACCTGAAACATTGCATATAGATAAACGTTCACCAAAACCATCCAAGTACGCTATTTTCAGCTTTTTATTCACTTTAGATTTAGAAAAACAGACATTTCAAATTTCGCTGTGTTAATGTATGCGCTAGCGGCTAGCCTACCGCTGCAATTGCGTCGCCGTGTTTCAATCGTTTTTCAGTAACGGCCTGTTGCCGTTGACGTCATATTTTGACGTCGTTTTTCGCCAAGCTTAGCATGAAAATCATACGCTGTCGTACAGCCCTGTGAAAAGATACATGCCTTCGGCCAAGGAGTATAAGCTTGTACCAAGAGGAGCCTCAAATATATTTTTCTTCAATAAAATAAATGCTTGGTATGATCAGATTATTTATAAAGAAACAGAGTACCAGCGTGACCGCATGTTGCCATGCATATTTTAACACTTATATCTGAAACGTTACAGCTAGACAGATGTTTACACGAGCCACCTCGCCTCCACACACCTCGGCCCGCAGGGCCGAGGTGTGTGGAGGGCGTGGGGTGTGGCGGGTGGGAAGGAAATTTTCCCGAAAACTCAAATTTCACGGGTGGCGTACAAGTGGAGGTCGGAGCGTACAAGTGGAGGTCGGAGTGTTGTGGAGTGCAGTGGGGTGGTTGTGAAGTGGTGGGGTCGTGGCCGGGAGCGTGTCAAATCCTAAATTTCTCAGGCAACGCCGGGTACCCCAGCTAGTAAACCTATATAGGCCTATAGGCTATATAGAATTATATATAAATAACATTATGTAGGCCTATAATTATAATTATGGGTCGTCATTTAGAGTGCATTGCTTGGCACAGGCAATATTATTTCCGGCCAGAGCACTTTTGAAATTATTGCCGAAGTCGGTTAGACAATAAAACCGAATAATTCGGTCTTGCCAGAACAATAGCCGCGTAACAGGTGCACTTTTGCAAGGCGCCGTAACAAACAGCGCAGGACAAAGGCGCGCAGACAATAGCCCGCATAGCGCGCAACTACCCGGGCGAGTATCTAATGTTGAGTAATAATGATTAATAATTTACCGCCTAAGGCTAAATTATTGGGTATGTACGATACAGAACAGGACCATGTAAATTTAACGCAAATATGGTCGAATTAACGTCTAATTGCAGAGCTTCCGACGTCTGCAGGCGTTGGTTCCAACATATGGAACCGTTCCGTTGGGTGAGTTCTTGCGCGGAGTGGCTCACAACGTTACCATATAAACCGGTCTTAGCTTCACTCGCGTAATTTACCAACTTTGCGAAATAGAATGACAATTTATAACCTACTTTAATTAATATATACACACACATACAATTTCGAAAGTGCAGAAGCCATTATTAAACTAATAATTTTGTGTAAATTTAACTTTTGCCTAAACTCAAAACGTAGCTACTACATGTACTCCTCGTCTTCGTCCTCTTCCTCCTACTCCAAGTCGTCCTCCTCTTCCTCGTCCTCCTTCTCTTCCTCCTTTTCCTCCTTTATATAATTTTCGCTTATTCAACATTCCGGTTGCCAGACCGCAATCGGTTGCAGTGGAGAGTTAAGCAGTTATCAGGTAGGCGCAGCGGTCAATAAATGTTGCTAAACATCATTCTTGACAAGAAGTTCTTATTATCTTTATTAGGCAGGGCAAATGATAAGATTATCTGCAATGGACGAATTGTCATTCTTGACAAAGTCAGATCCATCGAAGCTCATGATTTGGATGATGATTATTGGCCTGAATCGCATTCAATCCTGACACTGCATCTGCATAATTCTTGATATAGGCTAGGCTACATCAGCCTTAACCACTAACAGAAAAGGCAACCTGAAATACAATTCGTGTGGGTGGTGTCAACCTATTTTGAGTTCTGCTAACTCTGTGACACATTCCATAAAAAATAAACCAGCGACAAACTAAGAGATGGACGGCTTAACCTGCAAAAGATCCGTTCAGAAGGTAAAGGGCGCATGCACATGACATGTATAATTTCCCGGATATAGCGAGTTTTTTTATAAAATGTACCTTAAGACTTAAACCCCAAAACCACCATATAGTGTTCTAAAAGTGGATTCCAGACAAGTGTTCCTAGCAATAATTTTGTTTCGTTTCCACCGTCTAGCCAATTCATGTCATGCTTGTGCTCACACCTGCGTGTCAATTAATAGGTCAATCAATCGATCATTGTAGGCCAAATCAGTAATTGTACTGCCTTTCGTTTATCTGCAAGGAAATTCGCTGTCACAACGCAGCAATAATTATTAACAACATATTCGAATTCTGATTGTTATAGGAGTAGAGGCTTTGCTATGCAATAGTATGGTGTCTATAATATTATTGTGGTCCAATGGAGTGCACAAAGTGCCTTGCGGCAATAATTTCCCTAGTTTTCAGGTAGGCGCAGAGGCTTATAAATGCTGCTGAACAATGTCATCATTCTTGACAAGAGGTTCTTATTATCTTTATTAAGCAGGGCAAATGATAAGATCATCTGCAGTGGACGAATTGTCATATTTGACAATGTCAAATCTATCGAAGCTCATGATTTGGATGTTGATTATTGCCCTGAATAGCATTCAATCGTGACACTGCGTCTGCATTGTAAAGAGTTCTGTTCATCCGCTTTTGCGAACAATTCCATGGCGAATTTGTTTGTTATCATTCACTGCGATTAATTATTAGTTCATTTAGGTAATATTTCTTAGTTTTGAGCGGCGTTAGCCTATCCCTAATTTATCGGCAAATTTTATTCTAGTTAACTTATCAGTCGTCAAGGCCGACCAGCGATGTCGGTCAGAAAATAGAACTTATTGTGCAAGAATGAAATATGATGATAGTGATAAATTTGATAACTTTTTGTCATTCCAGCAGGAAAGATTCAATCGTCTCAGTAAACTCAATTCTATTTTTCGTATGACATATCAAAGCAATTAAGCAATGATTTCGAAGAGCGTTCATTGACTTTCTGGTTATTAAATTTTGTGGCAAATATAAATCGCGAGTTAGATAATTTATGTGTGCTTCATCAGTTCATCTTCATCCTCAGAGGCGGCGCCAGCATTTCAGTGTTGGGGGGCTGAATACTCGCGGAAGAAATTTTCCATTTTCATTCGCCAAACTTTCGATCTTTTTCTTCTTTTCTTGTCATTTGGTCGAAAAGTCGAAATCATAATGAGTATTTAGGAAATGCATCTACTACAATCATTTCTCGGCGGGTATGGGTACGAATAAATGAACCAAAGTTCAAGGTCAAAAGTCAAGGTCAAGGTCACGGCCAAGGCAAAGATCATCTTAATTAGGTCACATTAATCAGGGCATATTAATTGGGTCATATTAATTAGGTCATGTTAATCGGGTCACGCTAATTAGCTAAATTAATTAGGTCATAATAATTATATTATATTAATTAATAATAATAATTGGAATTTATTAATTACAGCAATTATTGAACACTAATTAGCAACACAAGCTCCACTACGGCCTGAAATGACTCATCGAAGGGCCGCATAGCATTATGGGAGCTGCACTGGATTCCATTTCTCGGCATCCTCCCCTCCATTCATTCAAATTTCAATTCCTCACATTGAAACTGGACCCTAATTAGCAGTGCAAGACCTACTCCGACCGGAAATGACTCATCCGATATTCTATCTCTCTACATCATTAATCCTCACCCTCCAACCCTCCATTCCACCCCTCGATATATGCAAATTTGTAGCATGTGCATAACAATCAACGTTAATTTTACTGTCGTCTAATATTCCTTAAGCCGTCTCCGTACTTTCAAGGATTCCGTTAATCCAAGTCATCACTGGCCGGTTTTTTTTAGTGTTTACTGATGTAGTTGTGTTATTTTCCTGCTGACTAAAATTAAATTACGTAACCGTGGCGTTAATGTTGCACAGTAGGCTAGTGCAAGGCGTAACAAAGTCCAATAATTATTTATGGGTTTTCGTATTTTCAGTTTTTATATTTAAAAGCCACGTTTTATTCCGTGACATTGTTGAATCACCAATGGAGGCGCCAGGATTTCAGTTTTCGGGGGAGGACTGAAGCCCATGGGCGGAGACATGCTCCAGAAGTTGAAGAAGACGAATCGCGGAGAAATTTTCCATTTTCATTCGACTAAATTCCTGACGACTATTTTCTAAGTCATTTGGTTTAAATCTAAAAAGAAATATTTCATTATCCCAGTCAAAAAAGCTAACGACCGTCTATAGTCGTTTGGTCGAAATATCATGAAAATATTGCATTTTCACTGTCCCAAAAAACCTTATGACCTCCCCCTAAACCCTCTGGCGCCGTCACTGTGAATCACCAGAATTTGTTGAGCTCGATTTGATTGACAGTTAATCGACATAATTTTCGATGCGACACACATAATCTAGTAATCTATTAAAATTAGTCAAAACCGTCACGTTAAAATAAAAAAATAGAGCGGAGCAATTATAAAAGTATATTGTTGAAATACTATACTGCAATATACAGGGTGCGCCAAAAAAGTAATCCCCTACAGTTTTCAGCCCATATCTTGGCCAAAAATACGAATTTTTAAATGAAACTTTACAGTCTTAAAGGCAATTTATACCTACGTACAATGGTCGAATTACAAAAAAATATTTCAAACGGAACAAAAGTTACACCACTTTTAGGGAGGCTACCCACCATTTTTTGACGATTCAAAAACGAAGCGCAAAAAAATTAGGTTTTTTGCCAATATCTTGGCCAAAATTAAGAATATCGAAATGAAATTTTACAGGCTTATAGACAATTCATATCTGCACATGGTGCTCAGATTTCATCAAAATATTTCAAACAGGACAAAAGTTATACCACTTTTAGTGAGGCCACCCACCGTTTTTTGACGATTCAAAAACGAAACGCAACAAAAAGTAACAAAAACACAATTTTATTAAGTCTCATCTCAAATAACTGTTGTCAAATGACCTTGGTAGTGCTTCACAACTTGTGCTCAATGCGCCCACCACCCGTGCCAAAACTTCTTTTGAGTCTCTTTGCAAAGTTCTTGATGGACCTGTTGATTAAGCTGATAGATTCCTTATTTACCAATTTGATCGTCATCTTGCTAAGTGACTTCTCAGTGGCGCGCAACTACGCTGGTGCTCTGTTTCTTTTTTAAATAGTAACAATAATGATCATCTGGCAATATCAATGCTATTTGATAGCAATTATTTAAGATGAGACTTAATAAAATAGTGTTTTTGCTACTTTACGTCTTTGAATCGTCAAGAAACGTGGGTGGCCTCACTAAAAGTGGTATAACTTTTGTTCTGTTTGAAATATTTTTGATGGAATCTGACCACCATGTGCAGATATGAATTGTATTTAAGCCTGTAGAATTTCATTTCGATATTCTTAGTTTTGGCCAAGATATTGGCCAGAATAATTAAATTGGTTTTTTGTGACTTTTCGTTGCGTCGCGTTTTTGAATCGTCAAAAACCGGTGGGTGGCCTCACTAAAAGTGATATAACTTTTGTTCTGTTTCACTTATGGCTATGAAATTTGGCTGTTGCACGTAGATATGAATTACCTTCAAGCCCGTAAAACTGGATTTGAAAAATTCCTATTTTTGGCCAAGATATTGATAAAAAGCCGTAGGGGATTTCCTTTTTTGGCGCACCCTGTAGTTCACTGAATCAGCCAAAGTAGATTGATGGAAAAGAGGTTGAGGTCGCTCAATAGGTCTGCACACCTGCGGCGTCAGTCAGTGAAGCGAGATAAATCTTGATGACAGGGCGTTTTGAAGAGAATGTCAAACCTTGACAGATTGTGGCAGTAAAGCGTATGAATCATTACACTCGAATACTTTCTGACAATTTGATTACATCATGCAGTGTGATTCGCCGCTGCTATAAATAGTCAAGCCTTTGCTCTAGTAGCTACTTGCTGAGATCCATCCGTATATTGCTCTGACGTGCATATTTTGGCAAAGATGCTTGCTATCTACATCGCGACCGTGTTGGCTTTGTTGGGCTCTGATCTTTTGCCATCGAAGGTTCATGCTGGAGATTCCAAAGGGTCCAAAGACTCCAGTGATTCCAATGGGTCCAGTAACTCCGGAGACAAGGGCTTCTGTAAAAATGCGTTGAAAAAGATCACGTCCGTGACAAAAGATGGGCCTCTTCCAGCGTGCAAGGTAAGCATAGATTACTGCTCAGGAGCAACACACACAAACACACAGACAAACAGACGCATACACACGCACGCACGCACAGACATCATATAAAATTTAATGCTTCTGTATGTGTGTGTGTGCATCTGCACTGTAGTCTATCCACCAGACGCTGCATAGTTGCTACTTACTTCTTAGCAATTCTTTGGCCTTTGTTTTTGCTCATTGTTTTCTTTCCGCATGTGAATTGTATAGTGACAGTCAATTATAATTATCATAAAAAGTAATCGTCGGCATCAACATGACTGTCGACGCCACCAACAAAACTACCACCACCAACACGAACATCAACACCAACAACAACACCAACAACAACACCACCAACGCCACCACCACCTCCGACACAATCGCCAGCACCAATACCCCACCAACACCCCACCAACTCCCCCACCAACGCCCCCACCAACACCATCAGCACCACCAACACGAACACCACTTACACCACCATCACTACTACTCCAACACCACTACCACCGCCACCCCTCCCCCCACACAACAGCCACCAACACCACCACCACGACCACCAAAACCACAACCACCACCACCACGATCATCATCAAGGCCATGGTCGTCCACTTTCCCCTCACTATCATCACGTCATTGTTTGATATCGACGCAATTAACTATAATTCAACAATATTGTTGATTATTATGATCATGTGATTGGCCCATTCATAAATGACGTCGACGAAGTTGCAATAAAATAGCTTCTATTGCAAAGTGTGCAAAGCACAAGGTATCGACCGTTGTCACCCGAAATGCAAAGCCTTAATCAGATCACTATCCAGAAAATGCGTGATGGTAGGGAGATACCGCCATCCTATAGAAGATAATTATTATGTTATCTGAAAACGTAGACTTTTCGTATAATTTATGAGAATAACACAACAGAAGCGTCTGAACAAGGTGATTAAAACGAATATTATCAGGATGGTCGCCAACTTCACTACTATTGTAATAGTATGTTCCCATGCAGGGGCGGATACAGGCATTTTCGAAGGGGACCAAAATTTGAAGCGATCTTTGTGAGAAAAATATCTGATGGCGTTTTTTTATTTTTGAATCATCTGGTCGTAATCTCTTGGGAATATAGGCCTACTATGACCTCTCTATTTCTCTCTCGTCTCATCCCGCTGCATTGATTCAAAGCTTTTTGAAGCCGAATGGGGGCCACTTTGAAAAGAGGGGCATTGCCGGATTGGCCCCTGGATCCACCCTTGTTCCCATGTATTTTTTAATTCAAACAAACAACCGGACGTAATGCAGTCTAGATCTTTGTATTCAATTAGCTCAAATTAGGCCTATCCATATCGATTTAAATCGTGTCATTGTGTTAAAGTGTGGTCCATCTGGATCTATCAGCAATGTTGCCATCCTCGATGTCTCGACCGGAGAAACGGAAACGGTGCCCACCTGCACTGGCTGCACCGGTCCTCAAGTTCTGGTTGTGAGCTCGGCAGAGTGCAAAACTGCTGCTGGCAGCTCTTTCTCTGACTACGCAAAGTTTTTCGCTAAAGCTATTCGATGCACAAACATCAAATTATACAGGTAGGTAGCACTGTCTGGTATTCTTATTGCCAACATGGCTGTCATCATGACTTCAAATTAGCGCTTGAGGCTTAATTTTTATGGAGAATAAAAGGAGCACACTGCGGAGCACCGGCGCCCCATCAAAATAGCCCGGTCAAACTAGCCCCCGTCAAAACAGCCACGTCATAATGGCCCACCGGCAAAACAGCCCCGTCATAATCGATCACCGTCAAAACAGCATCGTTATAGTCGATCGCCGCCACAATAGCCCCGTCAAAATCGATCTCCGACACAATAACCCCGTCAAAATAGCCCCGTCAAAACAGACCCGTGCCATTTTGTCGGGGAACGACAAAGTCGCGGAAGAACACATGATTTTCGTAAAGATGTAAATTGTAATGTCAAAGAAAATGGTGCAAAGACGGTTAATTGGAAATCGATTCAGAGATTCCAATGGCAACATCCATAGCTAGGATCAAATCAATCAATCAAATCATTTATTGATCCCACAATAACAAACAGAAAATAATGCAAGACAATTGATATTTAACATAGTAATGTATTCGGTAGAGAACTTTATTAGATAGAGGAGGGAGCAATAGGCACCTCCAGAAGGGACTAGTCCCGCTTAGTAGGGGGCCTATATACCATGATTAAGTTAAACAAGATGGTGGGGGTATGATTAGATGGGGAGAGAACAGACGCTATAGTATAGTACATAACATTATACAGTATATATGAATAATATAGGGATACATGACTTAACTAAAGCTTAACTAAAGCTTAACTAATAAACAACAAAATAGAGATTAGGATATATAAATTAATGTGTGTGCACGTGCAAGGGTTTTAAAGTGACTGAGGGATGTAGCCAAGCGGATTTCTTTGGGTAGACTGTTCCAGTTTGTTGGGCCCTGGACCCCAAGCGAAAACTTACGGACATTAGTCCTAGCAAACACAGGTCTGAAATCATTGCTGCTTCTAGTACATATCAGATGCGGTGCAGGATCAAAATAGGAAGAGAATGATGGTGGAAGGAGGTTGTTAAAATATTTGTACATGAAAATGCAAGTTTTTGGGTAATGTTTAGGAGTTTGTATTCGAAGAATAACGGACTGGTGTGTGAATTTGGGGGAGATTTAGTTATGACTCTTATAGCCTTTTTTTTAAGGATCCTTATACCATTAAGATGAGAGTCGTATGTAGAAGTCCAGGTCATATTGCAGTAAGTGAGATATGGGTATATGAGGGTATAATAGAGATCCCGTAGGATATGAAGTGGAAGAAGATAAGACACTCGTTTTATAATGCCTAAGTTCTTCTTAATTTTATTGCTAATTTCAAAAATGTGTGTTTTCCACTTCAGGTGTTGGTCAATGTAGACACCTAAAAATTTTGTTGAGGATACTTGAGGAATAACAATATTATTTAAGACAATTTGACTATTGTCATAGGGGATGGATTTTCCTGTGGAACGAAAGACGATACAATTTGATTTTTTTGCGTTAAGTGTTAGTTTATTGCTTGTAAACCATTCGCTTGCAGACATTAAGTTCACTATTTACCAATTGTATTAAGCGGTCGTATGAGGAATGGGAAAAAAAGACATTGGAATCGTCTGCAAACATAATGAAATGTAGCACAGTTGACGAATTTGGCAAATCATTAATAAATATTAAAAATAAGAGTGGACCAAGAATTGATCCTTGTGGTACACCAAATAGAATGGGTAAAGGGTTTGAAAGGAAACCATTACATATAACTCGTTGGTAGCGATTCGTAAGATAACTAGTAAACCAGTCCAAAGAAGTACCTCTAATGCCATAGTGTTCAAGTTTAGTTAGGAGGATATTATGGTCAACAGAGTCAAAGGCCTTGGCGAGATCAAGGAAAATACCAATAGAATATTCATTTTTGTCCATCGCAGCAGCTATCCTGTCTTGGATATCCAGTAGGGACATTGAAGTTGAGTGTCCAGATTGGAAACCATGCTGCGAAGGGTATAAGATAGATTTATGAGTAATGTAGGAAAAAAGGCGAGGATCTAATAGGATCTAATGGTTTTCTGAATAACTAAATAAAAAGTTAAGGGCAGGTAAAGACAATATGAAAAGTTACTTCTACGTTATTTTGTAAGGTTAGTGCTCAAGAATAGAGATTAGCAAATAACGGCTCTACAAATGGGGCCACACAAGGTCTGAGAGCACTTTGATGAAACCGCACCGTACCGCCAGAGTATAATTATAAAGGATGACTGATCCATAAGTCTAGGCTATATAAAGTCGAACCGCTGTTACGAAACGAAGCTAGTAATAAAATACAGTGTTCATTGCGTTACTTTTAACAGTTCACATTTAATCCATTCTGGAATTGAGTTGTCGGTGGCGTCTATGGCCGGGGTATTTTCACGCAACTGCTTACACTGGCTGTTTTGACGAGGCTATTTCGACGGGGCTATTTTGTCGGGGACTAATTTTTCGGGGCTTTTGGTCGGTGAGCGATTATGACGGAGCTGTTTTGTCTTTGGGCGATTATGGCGGGGCTGTTTTGACGGGGCTGTTATGACGGGGATATTTTGACGGGTCACCGCGGAGCACCAAATGGAGAGTTGAATGGGTTGACAGGATTGGCTGAAAATTTCAACGGGAATGGTGCTGAAACCTGATCTACTCTGGCTCTCGTCTAAATCTTTCCCGTGTAGAGCAGCGCTAGAGACAAGGACGACCCAGGACCCTGTTAGAAACAGGCCGTGTACGGTGCGTGGCTGCGGTATTGACTGCGTCGAATGACGCGGCAGATTCATTCATTCGGACATTTATATAGCGCTCCTTCAAGAAAAAAACTACTCAGAGGTGCTCCCGACTCCAGCACGCATAAAAAGAATAGTTTTCAGTTTCGCAAGAAAGAGTCCCAGTCCACTGATCCAAAGTCCCAGGGGGAAGGCCTGGCTCAAAGGAAGGCCATTCCAGTCCACTGGTCCAACCACAGAAAAGGCTCGATTCTTCATGGTAGTTGTACGAGCAAAAGGAACTATGAGGACTCCCTTATTAGCAGAGCGTAACTGACGACGTCCTTGGATACCCAATGTAAAGCTGCATAGCTCTCGGAGGTAAATATATTTCGAGATACTTCGAGAAGATACGCAACAATAAAAACTTAAATGTCCTATGTGTGCACTGTGCAGGATTAAAAATTCGGAGCAAATGTTTGTCATGTAAGCAACTACGTATGCCACAGTTAGCCCTGTTTGATAGAGTAACGCGAGTCGCCCAACTGCGGTGGTTAAACTCTTACATGATCGAAACTACATGTAGACAATAGACATATTGAGCCGAAAATTTAATGATTCAAAAAAGCATTTTGTCCACTATGTAGGCTATTTATTTCACGAACTACTTACACACTAATAACAAACCCTAAATGATATTGTGTGTCACTTGGGACTATCACCGAGAAGATGCCAGCAATCAAAGATCAATGTGAAATATGAAGCCGATACTATCTTGTGAATAATAATTATCACAGCCGCATAGCTAGTGAATGGTAGGCAATGATTTATTTAGGTAGGTAGGCTATTCGCGTTAGAACCTGATTGTCGATCATGTTGTACACTAATTCATTTGTGTGTATACATGCGTTTAGGTGCGACTGTCCAGTTCCAACTGTAGTGCCTACTACGACCGAAGAAAGGACAACTACTGATACCTTTGTATTATAATCGTCCGAATGGTTTTACTCTATTTGAAAAATTAACAGATCTGAGTAACTGATATCTAGAGGACACTGAATCAATAGCACTAGCTTCAAAGACAACGTCTTCATTGTTTAATATTGTAAATGGATGACAATTAAACTATTTCCTCCAACTGGATTTGGGAAATTATTCTCACAATTTTTAATCCATAATTGCAGAAAGGAAAGAAGTACTTTTGCCTTTCCCACTATGCAATTGCAGCTAGAATTTGAGATATGAGCAAACCATTTTGCAGCAAACATTTTCTAATGAAATCTAGATAATTGCAATAAATCAAAACCTGGTAACTGATGGAATGAAATTCTTTGAGACTTTCAAATCAATCAATTCAATCAATTCCCAAAGTAAAAGCTTAACTGTGAACTGGTGCAGGATTTTGTTTTGTGAACTTTGGTGCAAACAACCGCTCGTACTGGCAATGGCTTTATTTAGCATAGAATAAACATTAATAAACTGCTTTGAGAGTTGTGTCTATGTATTCGGCATTTATAGCAAGGTGGTGTGAAATACGTTACAATAATTATTTTTCCAATAAACTCCATTTTTCTGGGCAGACGCTATAGGCACTGCAATTTGAATCCGAAAAAACTTGTATAGGGCCAATGCAGGGGGGGAGGGGGCGAAGATTTTACCTAATGAGATTAAGTGGCGCCAATAAATAACCTATTAGTACGACTCCTCCAATAAGTTCCCAATATATTATCTAGGGCGATTTCTTATAGTTTCATGCGTGTCATAAATTATCTTTGCGGCTGGTTCATTAGCAGTGGCACACATGATGAGGTCTTATATGTGGCCTGTTGTTATATTATCTAGAAATTTCTGTGTCATCCTCTTCGTCATCCATAGGGATGGATTGAAGACTACATCACATAGTCACATAAATTTATATATCGCTCCGTTAAGATGACATTATGATCTATAATTATAATTATGAGTCTACACCTCTAGTATGACTATGTTGAAGCGAGAGTGATCAAAATAGTGTGTATCTAGTTACAGGAGGGTAAATAGGACGAGGATGACAACCGTTCTGTCTCCATAGATACGTACTTGCTTTCTTCCACTTCGGGATGTTGGTCATTCTTAACTTAACAGGTCGTCAGATTAGAGACGATACCGGAATTCAGAAATTCGCATAAATTATACTGGTCAGTTGGCTCCTGAGGGTGATCGAGAACACGTGATTAGAAATGTCGAATAGCTACGTTAAGCGCTTTCGTGAGGTTGCTGCAACGCGTAATAGAAATGTCCATGCACATACATACATACATACATACATACATACATACATACATACATACATACATACATACATACATACATACATACATACATACATACATACATACATACATACATACATACATACATACATACATACATACATACATACACATACATACATACATACATACATACATACATACATACATACATACATACATAGGCGGAGTTTGGTTCCGCTCTGGGAGGCAGCTAAAAAGACCGTAGGCTTTGTTGGGCTTATTATCACTCCGTTTTGTCACATTTTACTATAGACCACCGTATTGTATATAAGGATTTATAATGCGCCTCTTACAGGCTAGCTATTCAGAGGCGCTCTCAGCGTGATAGCCCCGATGAAGTAAGTCACGCCTAAACTGATGGAAATTTTCTGTCTGAGTGAGGGCATGCTATTCGACAAGCTTTGCCTATGAGCCACAGGCATGTCTCTGCCATAACAAACGTAGACTTGTTAGCTTATAGGTTACTGAATCAAGATATGAATGTGATATGAATATGAATCAACCTGGCAGTTTGTGAATTTGAAGAGAAAAGCTGTTTTAGTAGTTGAAGTAGGCCTACTGCCCAATTCCCTCGAGCAATTTCTTATATTTTCATGTCTCCAATATCTTCGCGGTTAGTATATTGCGATTGACGTAGCCTATTAGTACTGTTATGAACCCATACTTTGGAGATCATCTTAGCGGTCGATAAGATCTGTGCTAATACGCGTTAGGCTTCAGCGATGGCAGACAGCAAGTATATTAGTCAGAGCCTCGTTCCAAAAGAGCAGGTTTTCATATTATTGTGGAGTGTGGTGATAGAGAAGTAGGTTCGGTGTCTTCAAACCGCAGGGATCAGAGATCTTTTCCACCAGCGTTGCCACTCTAAAAAATGAAAAAACCCAAGTTGGAGGCTCGAAAAAACCCAAGAAAACCCAAGTTCAGCAAATCTTTCGAAAATGTCAAGAAGAATTTCCCGCCCGAAAATTCTTTTTTCAGTCATCCGGCACAAATCTGTCGAAAAATGTCCAAAATTTCCCGTCCGAAATTTCTGATGACTTTTTTTATGATGACTTTTTTAGTAATCATCCACAAATCTTTCAAAAAATTTCCAAAATTTCCCGAAAATGTCCAAAATTTACCGAAAAAGGTCCAAAATGCACCGAAAATGTCCAAAATATCCCGTTTTCTCCCGTCAAAAATAACCCAAGCAAAAAACCCAAGTTCCTCCAGAAAAAAACCCCATTTCCCAAGTTCGGATCGAAAAACCCAAGATCTTGTGAAAAAACCCAAGGAGTGGCAACGCTGTTTTCCACCTCGAGCCGCCGCGTAGCGACCTTGAGTAGCCTAAGTTCTTCACTCGCAATAGTGTGAAAATCTGATTGAGTGTCCACGCGGTAGTCGGGAGCGTCTCTGAGTAGTGAACTTGAAGGAAGGCTATAGCAAATGCGAGAAATAAATAAAAAGAAAGTATTAAAGAGACGTTCAAGATTATTACTAGCGTGTAACATTAACCAATTTGTTTATTTGTATGTGCAACTTACGGCTGTTTTCGTGTCTTTGTGTTTTATCACCTGAAAATATCTATTTCTAGGCCTATATAGAAAAGTCTGAATTTCTTAAAAAACGCGAAAACCAGCTGGATCTTGACGGAAAGAACCTAGACAAGAACGAAAAAACCTAAATCTATATCGGAAAAGCTGTGTGTGGCATACCTGGTCCTAGTATCGTTCCATCGAGGGTTCAGACTGAGACCAGTGAACCCAATTATTACAATTGCAAAATCGAGCGCCACTGTGATAAAACTGCCTCAAGTTCAACTAACGGTTATGCACGAAGTCAAGTCTCTCGATCAGTGAAAAATAGTGACCTCTTACAACGGCCAGTGTAGGCTAATTATTAAATTTATTGTGGTTAAAATACAGGCGCGTTCACTATCAATTTCAAGGTCATAGCCCGGATTTTGTTTCAAGGGGTGTTTACTCGATATTGAGCATTCCGACAATCCGCCGAATCAACTGAGTAACTGGTTTGGAGAAGCGTCGTCATATGATTAGATCATCGTAGTTATCTAATCCATTGTAAAGTTTCACATAGAAATAAGAACTTCATTGAATATCCTCTAACTTCTTACGTCGTGTGTTAGGAAATGCATTCTATAATTTTTACATTATTTAATTTCTGGAGGTGTTCAGACACCGAAAACGCCCCTAAATAGGCCTTGATCGATTCGTGTCTCTATTGGTTACTTGTGTCATTCTGCTGATATAACACGTCATCATCATCATCATCATCATCATCATCATCATCATCATCATCATCATCATCATCATCATCATCATCATCATCATCATCATCATCATCATCATCATCATCGTCATCGTCGTCGTCGTCGTCGTCGTCGTCGTCGTCGTCATCGTCATCATCATCATCATCATCATCATCATCATCATCATCATCATCATCATCAACAACATTAACAACAACGAGTTCAATACCCCAGGTGTTCGAAGCCCTCTTCCCAATGTCTCTCCACTCAAGTCTGCCCAGTGCTGCACGCCCCAGCTGCTGTGGGTCTCTTCCACACCAATCCACATTGTCATCCGTCCACTCTCGATTCGGCCTTCCACTACTGTTGTTACCCTCCATTATTCTGAACATCAGAGTCTTAATCTTTCTATCATCTTTCATTCCGCATATATGTCCGAACAATTTCAGTTTTCGTTGGATAACCTGCTGCATCAGAATCTCAGTTATTGCCTATCCACCCTTTTGTAGACCTATTTATTGTTCATCTTCTGTGTCAATCCTATCCTCAAGATTTTCCTGTAGCATTTTCTCTCAAATGCTGACACTCTTCTTTGCTAGTCTTTCGCTAGTACCCATATTTTGCATCCATACATCGCTGATGCCGACATCGTTGAGGAGGATCGAAACGAAATGGAATCTGCAACCAAAATACCGAATGAGGAAGCAAAGATATATGGATTGCCAGGATTGTTCTTGAATTTTTATAAGACCTTGTTATGATAATTATAAGCTAAAGCTTAAAGTGTTTTTGTTATCTTGGTGCAATAAAATTGATGGTTATAACACAGGCGTCTTATTATAAAGTACTATTCCATGAAGACACTAGAAACAATTATTGCTAAATATTTATTTACTTGTGAAATTAACAGAGATCAACTTTTCAACCATGGAAAATGCAGCCATATCTCTTCCTCTTAAATTCTGTAAGAGAGCGCCGCCTAATATTCAGAGGCGCTTCCGACGCAAGGCAGTGCCATCATGCCATCACTGACATATGTTAATTTTTGGTATAAGGACCATTGATCATAGGACTATTGCTCTTAGGACTATTGGTCATAGGACGATTGGTCATACGACTTATGGCTATCGGTCATTTACATGGTCGATAGGGCACAATTTGCAAGGATGAATTAGTCAATGATATCTAAAATCGAATATATAACTATTAAAGAGGTTAAAACACCAACTAGCATTTACTAGATTATTTAATATAACATGTAATGTAAAGTAAAATGCGTCAAACTATTAAATTTCTTGATTTGAAATAATTAAATATGTCTGCAAATGCTAAATAGACATATCCCTAATTGATGCATGCCATCAATTGTCTAAAGAAGATTGCCCATTTCGCCAGTGGTTCATTTGTTTTAAAAGTAAGATTCATGTAATTTATTTGTGGCACACGACAGAAAGACCTTATGTCCAATCGTCCTATGACCAATGGTTCCATGATCAATCTCCAATATCCATGACAAATAGCATGGGCGCAGTGTCCTATACACGAAGTATGGTATAAATTTAAGGCGGGACGTCAGTGACAATTATTCTAGATTAGGCATTATCAGTGCACATGTGAAAGAACAATCAGGACTGTGGCGGCCGAGCGGAATGGACCTAGCAACCATCGAGGTAAGAAGCCAAGATCAACAGAAAGTCTTGGTGTATGAAGGATTTGCTCAGGTCAAACATTGGCGCCTAGAAGTTTGAATTTTGAACCGGGTGCGTTGGGACAAAGGAAGACAGTCGAGAGTGCCTCGAATGACAGTAGGCCTATATATGTCTGTGGGCAGACCTTCCAAGACCATCAGATAAGCAATGGCAAATTGAAATTCTATGCGAAAACCACTTGGGCTGCTCATGATATTATTTACCATAACTCATAAAAAAATAGACTTAATTGCTGGCAGAGCGGAGTTGGAACACAAACCAATCACAGTTCAGTGTCAGAAAGTCGAATGTAAAATTACATGCACTCTGCAAATAACTGCTGCAATTACAGGCATGTGGGTTTCGTCGTAAATCAAATGACTCACCGCAATTGAGTGCCGGTATAGTAAAAGTTGACAAAACGGAGTCATATTAATAGGTCTAATTATCATGTTTAGAGCGTCACTTCTAGCTTTAAATATTGTATGAATTAACTAAATTTCGAAATCCTTCTTTTTGAAGACGCGTAAACAGGTTTTTTGAAGTTTCAAACCTTACGCGATAAAACAAATCCGAGAAGAACCACGTCAGTGGTGTAGTCCTAAAAAATGAAGTGGGGGAACGCCTGGAAATTGAAGTGGGGGGACGCCATGGAAATTGAAGTAGAAACTGTAGCAAAAAAGTGCAATCTTGCAAGAATTTTGCAAAAAAGTGGAGGGACGGCGTCTCCCCGCGTCCCCGCCCCACTACACCACTGAACCACGTACAAAAATTCCTTGGTAAAGTTATTTAGTACAGAATTAGTTGGCCAGTGAAATTATAGTAAACAAAATCTGTTTATGGTATGCCGAAAACACTCATAGGCGTATTTATTGTTGCTACAAAGATGCTACACTAAATAGCTGTATATAGTTTAAAGGTAGGTGGGTCTACGATTTCCAGCAGAAACACACCTATGTCGTTCTCACAATTATTCATGCATTGGCAACTATAGCTTACTTTTGGATTTCTGAATACGAAGCCTCCTCGTCCTTCTCCGCCTCCGCATCCTCCTCGTCCTCCTTGTCCTCTTTGTCCTCCTTCATACTAGAACGGTCTTCCATTACCATTTGGTGATACTGCATTGCAGGTATCTCATGAAACATTCTCGATGTCAACTGAGTCACACTTGTTCAAGTCTATCGGGTAGCTACGTCAAGCGCCTTCGAGAGGTTATTGTAAGGCGCTTTATAAATGTTCACATACATCCATATATATATAGGCTATATGCATACACACATGCAATTTCGAAAGTGCAGAAGCTTGCAACCCATCCGGGTAAAAAAACACACTTGCAACAGAAATGACGCCGCAAATCCTCCTTTTTCCTGGCTAGGGGCAGGCTCAGGCCATCCGAAGATAACCTGAGGCGGAGTTATTTCACTTAAGAGCGAATGTTAAATTGCCTAAGTAGAAAGCGTGACCGTAGGCTACTCAGTTAGGCTATGATCCTATTTGTTTGTCAATTGTGTGCTGCGACATTTATTGTCCCATCTTTTCAAGCATGCTACAAACAACTGCACTGTTCTTGAAACAATATTAATCCTCATATTCCGAATGCAAGAACAGCACTATCCTACCATGTTAAAATAGTGCCTAGTCCTCAGTTAGATGACTTATGAAACGCAAACCGAAACCGCTCACAGAAGTGCAATTTTATGCTCATATTAGTGGGTCTGCAAAGCAAAGGTCTCGACAACAGTGAATCCAAATCAAACTGATGAAACATCAAAGCTGTGCTTCTTCGAAAACCGCGCGTATTGCGCTACGTCAGTAAAAGATTTAGATTTATTAAGAACGTTCTTTCAACTTTCAACCATCTTCCGCAGAGACTAACCAGTAACCAACATCCACAGATATTGTAAATAACGGTCCTCAGCCTTTCTGTTCTTCTTCTTAGTCTGTAGGCGTTGCCTAAATCATAAAGTTCATTTTGAAGTTCATTTTGGTTGCTAGTGACAAAAATAGCAGAAAACGTGGGTCGGAAGCGACCCTATTTAGCCTATTTCAGTTGTACTTTATTATATTTAATCACAGCGTTCGTAGGCCCATGAAAGTGTTGCATTCTAAAAGCTTACTGGTGATAAATGTTTCATCTTGTTATGTGTCCTGGTTATTTCTTGTAACAAAGACAACCACGAAGAAGACAAAAACTGATTTTGTTTATATCTCTAGGGTCTTATCATATAAGTCGGACACCCTTTTGTTCTGACCGAGGTTACTCCGTAACGCAGCGTCACATCTACATGAGGTAAAGTTTATTGTGTAGCTTATCATCTCATGCAACTAATGCAGTCAGTTAAACCTGGCCAATTTTATATGAACTCGATCAGGAGAGTGCCAAGTATAGCGAGCTGACAAAATTTGACTTTTCGGTTTTTCGGGTAAAGCTGGACACCTTGGTTGTTAAACCTGGACAATAATTTGATGATTCAACCATATTTTGTTAAAGTCGGACAATAATAATTTGATGATTCAACCATATTTTGTTAAAGTCGGACAATAATAATTTGATGATTCAACCATATTTTGTTAAAGTCGGACAATAATAATTTGATGATTCAAGCATATTTTGTTAAAGTCGGACAATAATAATTTGATGATTCAACCATATTTTGTTAAAGTCGGACAATAATAATTTGATGATTCAACCATATTTTGTTAAAGTCGGACAATAATAATTTGATGATTCAACCATATTTTGTTAAAGTCGGACAATCGATAAACTGAACGATTTTCACCAAGATCTGCGCCAAATTTAATAGAAAAATTTAATTGAACACTGAAGGTAAATGAAATATAGGTATACCAAATCAAAAATCAGTAAGCTTAGGTCAGTCAACGTCTTGGCCAGCTACAAAGATTGTCTTGCCAATGTCCTTATTCCAGTTTTCTTGTCTCTAAACTCTTCTAGGGCCAATTTCATCTTTTCTTCACTCCAACTGTTCAGCTTTTCTGGTCTTCGTTTTTGTGACTTTATTTGGCTAACTGCTGGCGTTTCCTGTGACTTCTTTTTCTTCGTTTTTCGTTTCTGGCCAACATTTAGGATCCTTGCCATGGTCGCAACTAGGCCTACGTGGAAAAAATAAGAAATCTGAAGCATTAGCATAACTTCATTTACGCAAAGTCGGACACAGGGGCAGGTCCTAGCAAGAGTGTCCGACTTTGCCACAAGCCCCTGATGGTAAAGTCGGACACACTTCAGGCAGGTCTTAGCAAGAGTGTCCGACTTTGAAACAAGCACCTATGGCAAAGTCGGACAGCATACAGCTACAGTTTCAAGCGTGATACCAGTTCAATATCGCTCAAACAAGTTACGCAAAACAGGCATCATACATTAATCTATATAATAGAAATCAAAACTCTTCCTCTTCAGCAATAAAAATAATCGTAAACCCTTAACAATGAATAAAGGATTTCATTATGTCAACCTGCAAAAGTTCAGAAATTCGATTTACATCAAAAACAATCGCGTCTTTAAAATAGAGGCAAACTTCCTATGGAGGTTAATAAGTTTTAATCACTAGATGAACCATCTGCAAATAAAATCTAATATACTGCCACCTGGTGATCGAAGTCTCACACGCTAGGCAGGCCGGCACAAATTTTGTCCGAGATTGCCTGATGTCCGACTTTATATTAGGTCTCCCTATGTCTTACTAATACAAAACATTAAAACTCCCAGATAACAAGACCTTTTCGATTTAGTTTTTTTGACACAATATGTTTCATTTTTCGTCTTTTTCCGTTTTATTTTTAAATTTGTGTATGTGATCGTATTTATTTATTTACCGTATGTAGTTATTTTAGTTAATTTTGCTGTCGTTTGATAAGCTTACTCGTTAATCCGTCTCCGTAGGCCTACTTTCAAGGATTCCATTAATTCAAGTCACCACTGGCCGTTTTATTTAGTGTTTGCTCATGAAGTTGTGTTATTTGCCTGCTGGCTAAAATTAAATTACGTAGCCTAACCGAGGCGTTAAAGTTGCCCTGTAGTAGGCTACAAGGTGTAACAAAGTCCAATTATTTCTGGGTTTTCGTTTTTTCGGTTTTTTCTTTTTGATTTAAAAGCCACGTTTTATTCAGTTTCACATATGGTTTGTCGCTTTAAAGATTAATTTGTGACGTCAACCGTGACATTGCTGAATCACCAATGGAGGCGCCAGGAGTTCAGTTTTCGGGGTGGGGGTGGGAAGGACTGAAGCCCATGGGCGGAGACTTGGTCCAGAAGTTTAAGGAACGAATCGTGGAGGAAAATTTCCATTTTCATTCGCCTGAATTTCTGACGACCTTTTTCTAAGTCATTATTTTGTTTAAATCTCAAGCAAATATTTAATTTTCGCGGTCAAAAAACCTGACGACCTTTTTTTAGTCGTTTGGTCAAAATCTCACGAAAATATTTCATTTTCACTGTCCCAAAAACCTGATGACCTTTATTGGTGGAGGGCTACACCCTAGCCATATGGCGCCTCCACTGTGAATCACCAGAATTTGTTGAGCTCGATTTGATTGACAGTTAAGCGACATAATATTAAAACCGTCACGTTAAAAGAAAAAAATAACGCGAAGCAATAATAGAAGTATATTGTTTAAATTCTATACTGCAACAGTTGACTGCATAAGTCCAAACTAGACTGTTGGATAAAGAGGTTGAGTTCGCGCAGTTCGCACCTGCGATGCCAACCAATGAGGCGATATAAATCTTAATGACAGGCGTTTTGAAGAGAATGTCAAACCTTGACAGATTGTGGCAGTAAAGCGTGTTAATCATTACACTCAAATACATTCTGACAAGTTGATTACAAAATGCTGTGTGATTCTCCACTGCTATAAATATTCAAGGTTTTGCTCTAGTAGCCACTTGCTACGATCCATCCGTATATTGCTCTGACGTGCATATTTTGGCAAAGATGCTTGCTATCTACATCGCGACCGTGTTGGCTTTGTTGGGCTCTGATATTTTGCCATCGAAGGTTCATGCTGGACCAGTTACTTCCGGAGATTCCAAAGACTCCGGAGATTCCAAAGGGTCCAGTAACTCCGGGGACGACGGCTTCTGTAAAAATGCGTTGACAAAGATCAACTACATCACAAAAGATGGGACTCCAGCTTGCAAGGTAAGCATAGATTCCTTCTCAGTAACAACAAACACACCCACACGCGCGCACACACACACACACACACACACAAACTGCCGCACGCAAACACTCACGAACGCTTTCGCACGCATCATATAAAATTAAATGCGTGCGTATGTTTGTGTATCTGCACAATCTATCAACCAGACGCTGCATAGTTACCATTTGCTTGTTAGCAAATAATTCATTGTCCTTTGTTTTTTGCTCATTGTTTTTTTCCTGCGTGTAAATTGTGTAGTCCCATTATAACTACAGGGTGGGCCAGCAGGAATGCAACAACTTTGACGCCTTATAACTTAAACAGTTTTTATCTGGACATCTTGTCCAATATATCAGATTGACCATAATTATCCATTTTATCATTCTGCAAAATATCTAAGTCTTCTAAGAGATACTTTTACGATGTTTTGAGATAATGCTATTAATATTCGAGGTCCCATTTTTTGCCATAAAATGCAAGAAAAAAGTCTGAAACTGAATAATATGTAAAAAAGCTAATTTTGCATGCACACGGTCGTTCTGAGTGTTTGTGGGCGGCTGAACCGTGAAGATCTTCTCATCTGGAACCATGTTCTGTCTATCTTTTCATCTGTCATTCTTTTCTTGAGTCATTTGTTGGCTTTAAGCGTGTGGTTGCGTCTGCTCGGCTTCTGAAGGGCAGGAAACACTTTTCACAAAGTGTGATGGTGTTGTTGACTGTTTCAAAGCTAGGAAAGACGTACGGAGCCATTTTTTGTTACTCCAAAGACTATAGGTGAACTGACAGTGCATGGTTATTACTGTGACGAAGTACTCGCAAGAGGACTGCTACGTACGTGATATTCGCCAACTGTCTGGAGTTGATGGTTACATCTTTCAGCAAGATGGAACCCTGGCGCATCGTTCACGTGATACGGTTGCCTATCTGAACGCTAACGTGCCAGAGTTTATTGAACCTGATAACTGGCCACCGAACAGTCCGAATTTAAACCCGGTTGACTATTCGATCTGGGGACCGAGGTTGTCTTCAGCAACTGGTCTATCGTGAACCGGTAGCCCACGTTTGAAAGAAGTGATTCTTTGCTGCTGGGCTGAAATAACTCATTGCAAGCACTTGTGGACTCAGCCATCGATCAGTGGTCGTCTCGTGTTGATGCAGTCATTAAGCACGTGGTGGACATATTGAGTATTTTGTTAGACTAATGACAAATCTACTCAAGATATTAATTGTTATTAATTGTTAGTACTAAGTGATTGTATAGAACTGACATATTCAGTTTCAGACTTTTTTCTTGCAGTTTTATGGCAAAAAATGGGACTTCGAATATTAAAAACATTATATCAAAATGTCGTAATAGTATCTCTTAGATATTTTGCAGAACGATAAAATGGATAATTATGTTCAATCTGATATATTGGACAAGATGTTCAGATAAAAATTGTTCCAGTTATAAGGCGTTAAAGTTGTTGCATTCCTGCTGGCCCACCCTGTATATCATGGAAAAATAATTAATTGTCAGTATCAGCTTTACTGTCGCCGTCACCACGACGACGACGGCGTCGATCGCTACCACCCACCACCACCACCACCACCACCACCACCACCACCACCACACCACCACCATCAAAACCACCACCATTACCAACACCGCCAAATGAGGCCAAATTTGCGATGATCTTTGTGAGAAAGAATTTGATTACCTTATTTATTTTTGTATGTTTTAGTCATCTGGTCGCAATCTCTTGGGATTCTAATATGACCTCTCTCTTTCTGCCTCGTCTTATCCCGCTGCATTGATTCAAAGCCTGTTGAAACTAAAGGGGACCCGTCCTATGCACTTTTGAAATGGGGGGGAGGCATGGCCGGATTGGCTCCCTGGGTCCGTCTCTGTTCCCATGTGTTTTTTAATTCAAATAAACAAACAACTGGATGTAATGCAACCTAGGTCTTTGTATTGAATTAGCTCAAATTAGGCCTATCCATAGCGAATAAAATCGTGTCATTGTGTTAAAGTGTGGTCCATCTGGATCAATCAGCAAGGTTGGCATCCCCGATGCCTCGACCGGAACAACGACAACGGTGGCGACCTGCACTGGCTGCATTGGTCCTCAAGTTCCCATTACGAGCTCGACAGAGTGCAAAAATTCTGCTGTCAGCTCTCCCTCTGTCTACGCAAAGTTTTTCGCTAAAGCTATTCAGTGCACAAACATCAAATTATACAGGTAAGTAGCCCTGTATTTCATTCTTATAATTGCTTATGTGACTGTCCTTCAGCTTTGGCTGTTTAGCTGATCTGCAGGCATCATGACTTCGAATTAGCGCTCGACGCTGAATTTTTATATGGAATAAAAGGAGGACAATGCGGATCAGCAATAGGAGAGTGGAAAGGGTTGAGAGGATTGGCTGAAGATTTCAATGGGGATGTTGCTGAAATCTTCTCTACTCTGTTTCTCGTCTAAATCTTTCCAGTGTAGAGCAGCGTTAGAGACAAGGACAACCCTGCTAGAAATAGGTCTTGTACCATACAAGTACGGTATTGACTGTGTCGAATACCGTGGCAGATATTTCGAGAAGATGATTTTTGCATCAATGAAACTTTAATGTCTTATATGTACAGGATTAAGCATCCGAAGCAAATAAAATATTTGCCCACTATGTATTTCTTTCACGAGCTACTTACAAACTAATAACAGACTCTAAATGAAATTGCGTGTCACTAGAGACTATCACCGGGAGGATGCATGCAATCAAAGATCATTGTGAAATAATTTGAAGCCGATACTTCTGAATAATATCATAGCCGCTTAACTAATGAATGGTAGGTAATGATTTGGCTCATCTAGTTCTAAAGTGGTTCATCTGCCTTCTTTGGATAGTGAACGATGAACCACTTTAGAACTACATGTACAATGTTGTACATGTAGATGAGCCATTTATTCAGGTAGGTATATAGGCTATTCGCGTTAGAATCTGCTTGTCGATCATGTTGTACAATAATAAATTTTTGTGTATAAATTATGTATACATGCTTTTAGGTGCGACTGTCCACCTCCAACTGTGCAGATCGCAAATCCTACTACACCTCTCATAACAACTACAACTGTAGTACCTACTACACCTCTCATAACAACTACAACTGTTACGCCTACTCCTGAATTTCAGTGATTATATCGTCCGAATCGTTTTACTCTATTTGAAGAATTAACAGATCTGATTAACTGATTTGTACGGGACACTAAATCAATAACACTAACTTCAAAGACAACGTCTTCATTGCTTAATATTGTAAATGGATGACAATTAAATTATTTCCTCCAACTGGATTTGCGCAATTCTCACAATTCTTTATTCAATGATTGCAGAAAGGAAAGAAGCAATCTGCCTTTCTCATCATGCAAATGCAACTAGTATTTGAGGTAATCAGCAAATCATTTTTGCAGCAAACATTTTCTACTGAAATCTAGATAATTATAATAAATCATAACTTGGTTAATCATGGAATGCAATTCTTTGAGACTTTCAAATCAATCAATTCAATCAAATCCCAACGAAGAAACTTAACTGTGAACTGGTGCAAGATTTTGTTTTTTGTATACTTTGGTGCAAACAACCACTAGTACTGGCTATGGCTTTATTTACCATAGAATAAAAATAAATAGACTGCTTTGAGAGTTTTGTCGAGTCTTCAGCATTTATAGCAAGGTGGTGTGAAATACGTTACAATATTTGTCCAAAAAACTCCATATTTCTGGGTAGACGCTATAGGGACCGCGATTTCAATTCGAAAAAACCTGTATATTGTAGCGTGTTGTCGTAGAGGTTGATTCTCGCTTACTCTTTCAGAAAAGTTGCTTAACAAAACGTTCTTTATTATTAATCAAAATTGCAACAAAATAATAATAGAGTCACAAAGACAGTTCCTTTCCTGTCAAGCACTACATAGCAACTGCATTCGTCTAGACTAGTGTCCACTAAAGAAGGTGTTCCTCGTGCCAACCAGATTGAACCAGTTTAGCCCTAACTATTCAAACAGGATAGCAGCCTTCTCAACTCTACTATAAGTCCAGTACGAATAATATTACTACTCTAGCGACTATTGTTCATCTAACGAGATCGATCTAGCGAGTAACAGCGACTATAGGCAAATTAGTTACCCTTCTAACTCTAGGAGATTTAGCCTATACGTCACATATCCCCTATCCACAAAAGAGGAGACTTCTATAAGCAAGGCTCCGACACAATTTAGCTAACAAGTACAACCACACATCCACATTCCACAATCCATACCAACAACAAGATAATACAACTTAAGTGCACATAATTATCCTCAACCTAACCATTCATCCACTACCAGAATATAGACTCAGCTAAAAAATACTAAATATATCTAGCAATCAATACACACGCTGCCTATAAACAGACAAAGCTGCAAACAGAATTTAACGGCATAATATAGCCTCATACGAGCACTACACACAGACAAAACTGCAAACCGAATTTAACGGCATAACATAGCCTCGTACGAGCCCTACAAACAGACAAAACTGCAAACCGAATTTAACGGCATAATATAGGCTCTTAACAATAACTGCGTCTTCAAGCCAGTCATACCCATTACCTAAAGAGCAAAAGACTACCTCTCCAGTAGTACCACCTATCCATAATAGTAAACAATCCCATCAAGGACATCACCGACAACAACATGCACCAACTGACAACGCCCATCAGAACCACACACAATGTACGCCATAACCAAAACACCAATCGCACAGCGCACAGTAATGCAAATCCCTGTCTTCCATACACAGCGTACACATTACCAATGTACAATACAAGACAACAAACAGAAACGTACAACACCCCGGTTAGGGTTATGGTTAAGGTTGGGGTGGGTTAGGGTTAGGTTTAGGGTTATGGCTAGGGTTCGGGTGAGTTAGGGTTAGGGTTATAGTTAGGTTTAGGGTTAGGTTTAGGGTTAGGGTTCGGAATAGTGGACCTTCGGAATAGTGGACCCTCGGAATAGTGGACCCTAACCGTCCACTCGAACCTCCGTCCTCCAACTTTCTCACAGCATTCGGTTGTCCGTCCAGTTGTGCTTCCTTCGACAAAACTGAGTTGCAACGACAGTCATTGTCTAACCGCATATCTCGAAAAAGTTTCGACAAAGCTCCACGCAATTACGTCTTCGAACGCGCTTCCATAAGTGTCGAGTCCACTTCTAACGTTGAGAGAAAAAATCCCGGGAAAATCTCCGGACGTGCCCTCATATGTAGCGTGTTGTCGTAGGGGTTGATTCTCGCTTGCTCTTTCAGACAAGTTGCTTAACAAAACGTTCTTTAATATTAATAAAAATTGCAACAAAATAATAACAGAGTCACAATAATATTACTACTCTAGCGACTATTGTTCATCTAACGAGATCGATCTAGCGAGTATCAGTGACTATATATATATATCTTATCTGGGTAACAGGAATCAGCAGGTGGGCATCGGTACCGCTCGGTCTGAACTCCTCGTTGCCTGCGATCATCAAACGTGGGTCTTTTAGTTGAACCTCGATGCAGAACTGTTATGGGCTCGCGTGCATTCCATGCCTCTGCTCCCAAAGAATGGAATCTACTTCCACTCTCTCTTCGTTGCTCAAATTCACTCCCTACCTTCAAAAAACGGCTCAAAACTCACTATTTCTCTTTGGCTTTCAAGCACATGGACCTTTAACTGAATCTTCCTCTGGCGTCTAACTATCCGCGCCTCAGATTCACACTTTGGTGTGACCTTGCGCGCGTAATACATTTATGTAATAATAATAATAATAATAATAATAATAATAATAATAATAATAATAATAATAATAATAATAATAATAATAAAATAGGCAAATTAATTACCCTTCTAACTCTAGGAGATTTAGCCTATACGTCACAATATGCAGGGGGATTTTACTTAATGAGATAAAGTGGCGTCAATAAATATTGGCAAGTCGACTCCAATGAATCCCCAAGGTTTCTAGGGCGATGTATTATAGTTTCATGCGTGTCATATCTATGTGGCTGGTTCGTTAGCAGCGGCACACAATCATGCTGAGGTGTTAAATGTGGCCTGTTGTTATCTCGTTGTGTTAGAACTAATTAAGTAAGTAAGTATATACTTTATTGAACCGCCTGCAAACGCACTGCGGGAACAATGGACAAGAACAGAATAATTAATGCATGTACAATCACGACAAATAGAAATATGCAATTCAATAAACATATTATAACTTCAAATGAAAGTTCCGTGAAGACCCTTCTCAGGGATGGAATGACGATTACATCACATAGTGACGTAAATTTCTATAGCCTATCGCTCAGTTAAGATGACATAATTATGATGTATATGTGAATCTACACCTTTAGCCTAGCATGACTACATTGACTATGTTGAAGCGAGAGTGAACAAAATAGTGTGTATCCAGCTACAGGAGGGTAAATAGGACGAGGATGACAACCGTTGCTTTCTTCCACTTCGGGATGTTGGCCATCCTTAACTTAACAGGTCGTCAGACTAGAGACGATACCAGAATTCAGAAATTCGCATAAATCATACTGGCCAGTTGGCTCCTGAAAGTGATCGAGAACACGTGATTAGAAATGTCGAATAGCTACGTTAACGCTATCGTGAGGTTACTGCAACGCGCAATAGAAATAGACATATTAGTCATAATTTTATTGATCCCAACCAGTGATTCCGTTAAGGTCTGAATTCTTGGAGTCATGGACGCACCACATCAAAAAATTGGAGTCCACACCAAATGGATAAGAGTCATGGACTCCACACCCATCCATTTTTGGAGTCCCATTCGGCCATAGTAGGTCAAATGTAAAAAAATTCCGAACTTATTATATCACAGGCGACAAATGGCCCAACCATTAGGCCTATCATTACGTAACCTACGCAAAAATTCGTATTATTGACCCTCTCATTCTGTTGCAACTGGTACATTTTGCAAACAGCCACATGCGTAGGCCTACGCAAAAATTAGCTTTAACCCTCCTCCGTTTACAAAAGTTCATTTAGGCTAAGCAGCTAAAGTCAGCTATAATATTTATTTTACCGTTGGCTATTTTGTGTGTGTTAAAATCTGAAGTTGTCGATACCAATACAGAAATAACCGTCATAAACCCATAAATTACTGCCAGCTTCTCCAGAGGTAGGCAGAATTGGAATGAAATATAGGCCTGTATCGTGGAATCGTGAAAGGTCAAGTAGGCCATAGGCTTATAGGCTATAGCCTAAGCCAACGATGAGTAGAAGTTTTTAGTTTTTAAAATTTGAGAACAAATTAACAACCATTTAGAAGCAAAAGCTGGTGTTAGAGCACAATCAGATTGCATCATATTGCATTAATATTGACTGGAGAGCGCCTCTGAGAGGGCTTCTTGTAGAGGCGTTATGTAACTTAGGCTAATTATTGAAATGAATGAATGAAGGCAGAGCCTGAGAGAGCTAAAATGCGATTGTCGTTATCAATGACATTTTAAAAATAAACAGGGAAATTTCAGGACTCTATAGCCTATAACTAGTACGTTTTTAATCTGCGGACGATAATAAATTTTATACTTTCCAACAAAAAATATTTTAGCATTGTTGTAGGCTACTTCTTTTAATTTTCTTGATTTTAGGATCTATCCGACGACGATAATTGCTTTTTAGGCTCATGGGAACGGTTGAACGCTATAATATTGCTGACATGTCGATGGTTTAGGTCTAGACCTACATGTAGGCTGTATACGTCACTCACTTACAAAGAAATGAAATATTCATAAATAGGTAAATGCATAAATTATTCACCCCTAACCAGTCAGTTAATATGCAATGCATACCGGTAAACTGAGAGTTACACATTATATGGACCCCACAGTATTTCTTATTGGTGTCCCATGGACGCATCGTTAATTTATTTGTGCGTCCATCCACAACTTCAGTGCGTCCATGGACGCACCGCCATTATTTTTGTGCGTCCGACGTCAAAATTTGTGCGTCCGGGACGCACGGACGCACGTTAACGGAATCACTGATCCCAACAATTCAATTGTACATGTACACTTAACAAAGTATAAACATAATCAGCAATTAGCAAATACTCAAAGTGAATAAGTAGAATAAGAGTGAGGGAACAAATAGGCACACCAAAATGGACAAGTCCCGCTAAGTAGGTGCCTAATTAACAAAGTGAGGTGTAAAAGTAAAAGCTGTAGGGAGAATTGGAATGCAAAGATGTTATTTAACTAAGAAAACAAAAAAATTATCAAAAACTAATGTAGTAAACACTACAGAAAAATTTAGAGAAAGAACACAAACAAAATTGTGAGCATATCCTAATTTAAACTTTAATTTGGTAGCTAATGGCTAGTTATAAGTAGGCCTTTCTTCTTTCTTTCTTTCTTTAGGTCTGCTGCCTCTCGGCAGGTCCAGATGCCCATCGACGCCACTCTTCTCGGTGTTGTGCCTTTTCTTTAAGTTTTCCATATCCATCCTCCGTCATCCAGTCCAAGAACTTTTCTCTCGGTCTTCCTCTACCCCTCTTCCACTCCATTTTGCCCTCCACTATGTCTCTTTGCAAGGAGTTGCCTCTCAGTATATGTCCCATTCAGTTCTTCTGCCTTGTTCTAATTGTATTCATCAAGGATCTTTCCTCTTCCACCTTCTTCAATACTTCTTCGTTAGATTTATGCTCTGTCCAGCTGACCCTTTCCATCCTTCTCCATATCCACATCTCGAACGCTTCTATTCGTTTGACATCCTCCTTTCTCATCGTCCAGGTCTCTGCTCCGTACAGTGTGACGCTCCAGATCAGTGCCTTGACCATTCTTTTCTTGATGTCTCGATTCAATCCTCCTTTCAATAGCTCCTTCCTTTTCCTGAACGCTTCTTTCCCCATCGCTATCCTCTTCTTGATTTCTTTGTGGCACTTCGCATCCTCCGATATTAGGCTTCCCAGATAGCAAAATTCAGTGACTTGCTCCACTTCTTCTCCATTGATTGTTATTTTCATATTCTTTCCCCCTTTTGCTTCTCTACTTATTCTCATTACTTTCGTCTTTTTGATGTTTATCTTCATCCCATATTCTTCGCTGGTTCTGTTTAGTTCATCCATTATGTGTTGGCCTATCTACAGTTCTTTAACTTTGTTACGCAAAACGACAAGTTTCTCGAATTTTTGTTCTTCAAAATCCAACGATAGTAAATGAAAACAAACGACACGTTAAGACTACATCGCCATCTTAACCAACTCTCTCTACACACCTTATACACATGACTGGCGCTCCTATCCACGCCTATCTCACTCTTAGTGTACATCCCTGCTTCAGCCGCTCTGTCCCTCTCACTGTCTCTGTCTCCCTTGCTCTCAGGCGTACGGCCGCACAGCAGAAAACTTTCCCGCCACTCAGCCACCTGGCCTACCTTACCTGCACGCTCTTGCATAATAATTAGCTGACCATTCAAAGTTATACAAAATTAGCTTACAAAATATAGACAAACAATAAAAAACAGCATGTTCATGCACATGTCATACATACATACATGGGCGTAGTTTGGTTCCATTCTTGGGGACTAAAAAGAATTTGGGCTTTGATGTGGTGTGGAGACTTGGTCCTGGACAGAGGGTGCCAACAATGATAATTTTCTCGGCCAAAAAAGTTGATGACCTTTTTTAGTCGTCCGTTTGAAATCTCATGAAAACATACTTTAATTCTCGGCAGAAAAGTTACTGACTTTTTCAATCACTCGACTGAAGTTTCGTCGGAAGCAATTATGAGTCTGGACCTTCTTGGGGGGTGAGGGGTGCTAGGCCCGTGAAAAATATCATTTTTACGGTAAAAGATCTGAATATGGACCTTCTTAGCCCACCCTAATCCCTTTTGTTCCCTGATAGACTTCGCCCAGCGTACATGTATACATACATAAATACATACATACATACATACATACATTCATACATACATACATACATACATACATACATACATACATACATACATACATACATACATTCATACATACGTACATACATACATACATACATACATACATACATACATACATACATACATACATACATACATACATACATACATACATATATACATACATACATACATACATACATACATGCATACATGCATGCATGCATGTATACATACATACATACATATATACATACATACATACATACATACATACATACATACATACATACACACACACATACATACATACATACATACATACATGCATACATACATACATACATACATACATACATACATACACACATACATACATACATACATACATACATACATGTCATGCATACATACATACATACATACATACATACATACATACATACATACATACATACATACATACATACATACATACATACATACATACATACATACATACATACATACTATGTATATATGTATGTATGTATTACATACATACATATATACATACTTGCATACAAACATACATACATACATACATACATACATACATACATACATACATACATACATTCATACATTCATTCATACATACATACCTAAGGAGTTCATCGCTCTGGGAGCGCCTCTGATTAGGTTGTACTGTGAGAGGCGCTTTATAAATCTCAAAATAGAATGCAATAGAATAGGATAGATTAATAAAAAATACAGATTTCGTATTATGGCACGATTTTCTGTCAACATTTAGCTTGACCTTCATCCTTCCAGAACGAGGTCCTGCATGGTATTGCTCCTTCGAATGTTCATACCGTCACCAGTCAATCCAGTAGGCTAGGCCTGACTACAAAGAAAAAGACGAGCGGCATTGCGCAAAAAGACTGCAATAATCTTTTGTTCCTCCCAAACAATCGAGCACAACACTCGCGCCTACAACAATAAATTATATTTTAAACATTTATCAATACGATTATTGTATTGTATTGTATATGACCATTTATAAAGCGCTTCTCGCAGCAAGAGCCTTTCAGAAGCGCTCCCAGTGCGTTCAAAGCCGAGAGAAAAGGGAAATTTTTAGACGAGAGAAAGACGCAGAAAGACTACCAGAGAGGATGACAGAGCGAACTGATGACGGAAGCCCATTCCATAGGGAGGGACCAATGCAGGCAAATGATCTGGATTGAATCATGGCGGTGTATATAATAATTATTATTAAACAGTTGAACACAACAAAATATTTGTTAAACGAAATGATAAAGAATTGAGTCGACGGTTCTGAGTGAGGTCAAGTCTCTCAATCAGATCTGATGCAACACGAATAGGTCCTACAAAAATTATTGTCATGCAAATTCATTTTGAAATGAAAACTATTTTGATATTTTTTGTCGCTTCCTGCACAGAAGTGTGAATCGAAGCGTGATTTATTGAGCCGCCATACAGCGGCATTGCGGAAACGCTATTCACAGCATGAATATGGCCATGGGCGGAGACTTAGGAGGAAGGGGTGACGGTCCCCCGCAATTAGTGTGGTGGGGAGACGGCCCATGCATTTGTCCCCACCCCTCCAATCGTTAAGCGTTAGGACATGTCACGTTAAAAGTGATGACTAAAAAACGGTCATCAACTTTGTTAGCGCAGATAATATTGGGTTTTCGTAGACATTTTCGAACAGATAACTAAAAAAAGGTCATCAACGTTTTAGGTCGGTGTCACGAAATAGAAACTAAAAAAAGGTCATCAACGTTTTAGGCCGGTGTCACGAAATAGAGTATCCCCCGTATTAATCGTATCCCCCCAAATGAAGAAAAGTCGAAAAAGTCACTTCCGCGTGTATTTGTTTTGCAAAATAATTTTCATCTGCTTTGTTTTGAACAATGACACTATATAACAGGTATGTTTATTCCTACTAGATAATTTTTTTGCTTTGGTTTTAGAGCACTTAATACTTTTAAAACCCTCAAAAGCATTCAGAGTCACAAAATAAATTCGAGTTGCCTTTCTCTGAACATTGCTTAGGACACTTACAACAATTAGAGTCACTTCAAATTTTGATTATAGCACACATTTTTCAAATATACGGATTTTTCAAAAAAGGGGATAGACTGGCTCATCTCCCCGGATAGTCTAGACCGGTTAATCCCATCCGGAGGGATAGATTAATGCACCCCCCCCGGATAGCTTTCAGAGGGGATACTTCGCTTCGTGTCACCAGCAAGAATGGAAAATTTCGTCGTCGACTCAGCCATTCAAATGTTCAGCCGGTCGTTTTCGTCCCCCCCCCCCCAATTCTCAGCCCATGAATATGGCTTTCAAGGGCCGGTGACACGAAACGGAGTATCCCCCCTGAAAGCTATCCGGGGGGATGAATTAATCTATCCCCCCGGATGGAATTAACCGGTCTATACTATCCGGGGGATAAACAATTCTATCCTCTTTTTTGAAAAATGCGCATAATAAAAAAAATTATGCTGTAATCAAAATTTAAAGTGACTCTAATTGTTTAAGTGTCCTAAGCAATGCTCAGATAAAGGCAACTCGAATTTATTAAGTGACTCTCAGTGTTCTTAAGTGTTTTAAATGTTTTAAGTGCTCTAAAAACAGGGCAAACCAAATTATCTAGTAGGAATAAACATACCTGTTAGTGTCATTGTTCAAAACAAAGCAGATGAAAATTAATTTGCAAGAAAAAATACACGCGGAAACGGTTTTTCGACTTTTATTGATTTGGGGGATACAATTAATACGGGGTATACTCTATTTCGTGACACCGGCCTCAGTCCAAGTGGTGCCCCAGACAAAGCACGCATTTGGCGCCCCAGGCAAAGTATAGGCCTACATTTGGCGCCCTCAGATTTCCACTCAATTGTTAAGACCACGTCAGAAACTAAAGATAAATTAGTTAGAGCCTTGTAGACTATACGCTCAACTGAGTAATTTATTATATTTTTTACACTGTAGGATGGATATTGGATAATTTTCAATTTGTGGAAAAACCATTACCATTCACGTTTATGGAAATGACCCCCATTGTGGAAATGGCGCCTCTTAGAATTTGGCGCCCCAGGCAACTGCCCGCTTTGTCTATGCCTAAAGCCGACCTCGGGGGCTTACTATTGTCACATTGTTTGATCAATGCTATTAGCATTTATGGTGCAGCCACTGTCTATTCAGAAGCACTTTTCTAAAGCAAATTATTAATACAATAACTGTTTTCACAATAATTAAGAGCCTAATTCGTTAGTGTTTATAAACGTTTTCCTCTAAATTCTAAAACACCGAGCTAAAGGCTAGCAGGGCTGCAGGCCTATACATGTATTGTATATGGTACGACAGTTAATTGCATTGATTTACACTGGCAAACTCGCTCCACGCTGAAAGAATAGAGCACTTTGTAAAAAGTTTCTGCACAATAACTCAATGTTATGCAGTCGTGTGTAGAGCAATAAATTATTGTAGCATGACAGTTGGCAAGTTGAAGAAGAAGAACATGCCTCAATGGAGCCGGGCACGACTGCACGTCGTAAATATGTTATCCGATGCCTGAGAATAGCAACAGTCTTGGACAAGGGCGGATACAGAAATTTTCGAAGGGGGGGGCCAAAGTCCTATGGAACTACTTTTGGGGGGGGCCACGTCTACTTTCCGAGCAAAATAGCTGGTCAAAAAAGAGAAATTTTTGAAATGGGGGGGCCATGGCCGGATTGGCCCCCCCCTGGATCCGCCCCTGGTCTTGGAAGCCTGTAGGTTAAACAAACCGAGATACTAAAGATGCTGTGTATTTAACTGACGATTGATAAGTTTCACTCTCGTTTGTCTTCTGGGTGTTGTGAACCCACGGACTTTTTCATAACCTACTCGGTAAGAAAATAAGCCAGTGACAAAGCACCAGATATACGGCAGTCATATGTGCCCCACAGGCTGCACAAGCTCCGTTAAAAGTTAAGAGAGCGAATACATGATGTGGTAAATTCCACTGATAAGTCGAGTTCTATACGCTGTGCCGTTGAGACTGAAGATCGCAAAAGGCATAAGTTCAAACCAAACTCCACATTACATAGCATTATATTTTAAGTGCAATCCAGAATCAGCGCTACTACCAGTAACAATTTATTGTTTTCTGTGTTTAGTTTTCGCTGTGTGGCCTGAAATTCTTAAATGCTCGCAATCAATCAGCCTGTCAATCAACCATTCAACCAGTCAATCATTGAAGCATAAACTTAACTGAAGAACAAACAATAATCACAAGAAAGGTTGCACTGTGAACCTTGGGAGAAGTTTTGGAATTAGCGCAAATAAAGGCCACAGAACCTCTACAAATTGGTGTAGAAGTCGAAAGGAACATAGGGACAGAAATTCTTCAATACAAACAAACTAGTAATAATCCTCTTTCCATAATTTCCGTATAGTCTATCCACGAGACTGACACACGACCTTTGGTTTTTACAACTCGTGTTCCTGTACTCAACTAAACTGAAATCGTAAACCGTGATCCCAAAAAGATTGGACGCCCTGATCTAGAGTGTAG
Organism: Lumbricus terrestris; assembly: GCA_949752735.1. Taxonomy (NCBI): domain Eukaryota; kingdom Metazoa; phylum Annelida; class Clitellata; order Crassiclitellata; family Lumbricidae; genus Lumbricus; species Lumbricus terrestris. The sequence goes on from OX457052.1 coordinate 31,665,966, forward strand.
GCTATTACGTCCAGTTGCTTGTTTGTGTTGAAATCAAAAATGCACGGGAACATAACGCTGTATTTTTTTAAAATGCGGAGCAATGATAAAAGTATATTGATGAAATTCTGTACTGCTACAGTTCACTGCATCAGTCAAAATAGACTGCTGGATAAAGAGGTTGAGTTCGCGCAGTAGACCTACACACCTGCGGCGTCAGTCAGTGAAGCGAGATAAATTTTAATGACAGGGCGTTTTGAAGAGAATGTCAAACCTTGACAGATTGTGACAGTTAAGCGTGTTAATCATTACACTCAATTACTTTCAGACACGTCGATTACATACTGGAGCCTGATTCTTCACTGCTATAAATATTCAACCCTTTGCTACAGTAGCCACTTACTGTGTTCCATCCGTATATTCCTCTGACGTGCATATTTTGGCAAAGATGCTTGCTATCTACATCGCGACCGTGTTGGCTTTGTTGGGCTCTGATCTTTTGCCATCGAAGGTTCATGCTGGACTAGTAAAGTCCGGAGATTCCAAAGGGTCCAAAGACTCCAGTGATTCCAATGGGTCCGGTAACTCCGGGGACAAGGGCTTCTGTAAAAATGCGTTGAAAAAGATCACGTCCATGAAAAACGAAGGGCCTCTTCCAGCATGCAAGGTAAGCATAGATTGCTGCTCTGTAACGACCAAGGCCGTTGCTAGGGGGTGTTTTGGGTGTTCGAACACCCCCCCGAAATGGAAAATGTGAAAAATAATATAATGCATTTAAGAGGACATGATGTGAAAACCATGAAATAAAATCATGAAAACACCACCCCCCCAAATATGCCGGATGATTAAAATGTTCATCAGGTTTGTGGGAAGGAAAATTGGTGACTTTTTGGGAAGATTTCGGCCAAATGCCTAAAAAAGGTCATCAAGTTTTTGGGGAAGGGAAATTGGTGAGTGAAACACCCCCCAAATAAAATCATGGCTACGGCCTTGGTAACGACACACACACATACACACAATTTTGCACAAACACGCAGACAAACAGACACACACACGCACGCACGCACAGCCATAATATAAAATTAAATGCTTGTATATGTGTGTGCAACTGCACTGTAGTCTATCCACGAGACGCTGCATAGTTGCTACTTACTTCTTAGAAATTCATTGCCCTTTGTTTTTGCTCATTGTTTTCTTTCTGCGTGTGAATTGTTTAGTCCCATTATATCATAAAAAATAATCGCCGCCACAACCACCACTGCCATCACCACCAATACCACCACCACCAACGCCACCACCAATACTAACACCACCGCCACCACCGCCGCCACCGACACCACCAACACCAGCACCACCAACACCAACACCACAAACACCACCATAACTACTACTGCTCCAGCACCACTTCCACCGCCACCCCACCACCCACACGACAACCACCACCTTCAACAACCACACCACCACCAATAGCAACAACACCACAACAACCAACACCACCACAACGATCATCATCAAGGCCATGGTCGTCCACTATCTTCTCCTCACTGTCATCACGTCATTGTTTAATATCACCGCAATTAACTACAATTCAATAATATTTGTCAATCATTATGATCATGTCATAGACCCGTTCGTAATTGTCGTTAACGAAATTGCAATAAATAGCCTCTATTGCGAAAGTGTTCAGAACACAATGTATCGACCGGTGGCACTCCAAAAACAAAGCCTTAACCAGATCACTATCCAGAAAATGGGCCCGTGATGGTAGAGCGGCAGTCATCGTATACCTGTAGAGGATAATAATATATTATGGTCTCCGAAAACGTAGACTATTCATATTTTAGAATAACGAAACAGTAGCGTATGAGCAAGATGATTAAACCGAATATTATCAGGATGGTCACCAACATCACTGCCATTGTAATAGTATGTTTACCTTTTGTCTTTTATGCCATCTGGTCGTAATCTCTTGGGAATAAACTATGACCTCTCATTTTCTCTCTCGCCTTGTCGCGCTGCATTGATTCAAAGCTTGTGGAAACCAAATGGGGGACCACGTCTTATGCACTATTGAAATGAGGGGGGCATGGCCGGATTGGCTCCCTGGATCCGCCTCTGTTCCCATGTATTTCTTAATTCAAACAAACAACTGGACGCAATGCAATCTAGATCTTTGTATTCTATTAGCTCAAATTAGGTCTATCCATAGCGATTTAAATCGTGTCATTGTGTTAAAGTGTGGTCCATCTGGATCCATCAGCAAGGTTGACATCATCGATACCCAGACTGGAAAACCGACAACGGTGCCGACCTGCACTGGCTGCACTGGTCTTCAAGTTCCCGTTACGAGCTCGACAGGGTGCAAAAATTCTGCTAGCGGCTCTCCCTCTGACTACGCCAAGTTTTTCGCTAAAGCTATTCAATGCACAAACATCAAATTATACAGGTAAGTAGCACTGTATGGCATTCTTATTGCCAATGTGACTGTCCTGCAGCTTAGCTGATGGTTGGCTGCAAGCGTCATGACTTCGAATTAGCGCTTGAGGCTTAATTTTTTTGGAGAATATAAGGAGGGCATTGCGGAGCACTAATAGGAGAGTAGAAAGGGTTGAGAGGATTGGTTGAGGATTTTAATGGGGATGTTGCTGAAACCTGCTCTACTCTGGTTCTCGTCTAAATGTTTCCAGTGTAGAGCAGCGCTAGAGACAAGGACAACTCTATTAGAAATAGGTCTTGTACCAGTGTTTAATCTAGTCCCCCTCCTCTAGGGGGGAATTGAGGTTTCTGGGGGGGAGACAATTGAGCGTCCGTTGGACGATCGTGGTGCCTGCAGCACCGAGACTGGGAGGGGAGGGGCATGGGGGAGGGGACGCACCCCTCCCCATCAGAAATTTTTTGAATTTCCACATTGCAATGGCAGCATTTTAAGGTGTCGTCTTAACAAAATAGCTGTACTTTTTCAGTGACCCATTAAATTTTTTGAATTTCCACATTGCAATGGCAGCATTTTAAGGTGTCATCTTAACAAAATAGCTGTACTTTTTCAGTGACCCATTAGAAAATTTTTGAATTTCCACATTGCAATGGCAGCATTCTAAGGGGTCATCTTAACAAAAATAACTGTACTTTCTCAGTGGCCTATCAGAAACTTTTTGAATTTCCACATTGCAATGGCAGCATTTTAAGGGGTCATCTTAACAAAAGAGCTGCACTGCTTCAGTGACCCATCAGAAACTTTTTGAATTTCCACATTGCAATGGCAGCATTTTAAGGGGTCATCTTAACAAAATAGCTGTACTTTTCAGTGGTCCATCAGAATTTTTTTAATTTCCACATTGCAATGGCAGCATTTTAAGGCGTCGTCTTAACAAAAGAGCTGCACTGCTTCAGTGACCCATCAGAAACTTTTTGAATTTCCACATTGCAATGGCAGCATTTTAAGGGGTCATCTTAACAAAATAGCTGTACTTTTCAGTGGTCCATCAGAATTTTTTTAATTTCCACATTGCAATGGCAGCATTTTAAGATGTCGTCTTAACAAAATAGCTGTACTTTTTCAGTGACCCATTAGAAACTTTTTGAATTTCCACATTGCAATGGCAGTATTTTAAGAGGTCATCTTAACAAAATAACTGTACTTTTTCAGTGGTCCATCAGAAACTTTTTGAATTTCCACGATGCAATGACTGCATTTTAAGGTGCTATCTTAACAAAATAGCTGCTAGCTCATTATAAACTTTTTGAATTTCCACATTGCAATGGCAGCATTTTAAGGCGTCGTCTTAACAAAAGAGCTGTACTGTTTCAGTGACCCATCAGAAACTTTTTGAATTTCCACATTGCAATGGCAGCATTTTAATGGGTCATCTTAACAAAATAGCTGTACTTTTCAGTGGTCCATCAGAAACTGTTTGAATTTCCACAATGCAATGCCTGCATTTTAAGGTGTTATCTTAACAAAATAGCTGTTAGCTCATTAGAAACTTTTTGAATTTCCACATTGCAATGGCAGCATTTTAAGGGGTCATCTTAACAAAATAGCTGTACTTCTTCAGTGACCCATTAGAAACTTTTTGAATTTTCACATTGCAATGGCTGCATTTTAAGGTGTCATCTTAACATGATAGTATCATATATTATAGTAGTAAATAAATGTCATTATAAGCATATGATAATAAATAATATCACGGTATATTATAACACTTCATGTAAAACAATGATGAAAACAGTAACTAAAAACCATTATCATTTCGTCAAATTTTTATGGGGGGGGGGAATGTCAATCCTGGGGGGAACATCCCCCAGAGACGTCTAGATTAAACACTGGTCTTGTACGGTACGCTGGTACGGTATTGGCTGCGTCGAATGGCGGGGCAGATATTTCGAGAAGACACGCAACAATAAAAACTTTAATGGCTTATGTGTACAGGATTAAAAATTCGGAGGAAATGTTTGCCATGTAAACAAATGCGTATGCCACATTCAGCCCTGTTTGATAGAGCGACGCGGTGGTTACACCCGCACATGGTCGAAGCTACATGTAGAGATATTGAGCCAGAAAATGTAATGATTCAAAATTACATTTTGTCCACTATGTATTTCTTTCACGAGCGACTTACACACTTATAACAAACTGTAGATGACATTGCGTGTCACTTGGGACTATCAGCGGGAGAATGCATGCAATCAAAGATCATTGTGAAGTTTGAAGCTGATACTTCGGAATAATAGCATAGCCGCATAGCTAATGAATGGTAGGTAGGCCCTAATGATTTATTTAGGTAGGTAGGCTATTCGCTTTAGAATCTGTTTGTCGATCATGTTGTACACTAATTAATTTTGTGTGTGTATACATGCGTTTAGGTGCGACTGTCCTGCTCCAACTGTGCAGCAGACTGTAGTGCCTACTACACCTCTCATGACAACTACAACTGTAGGCCTAGTGCCTACTACACCTCTCATAACAACTACAACTGTAGTGCCTACTACACCTCTCATAACAACTACAACTGTTACGCCTACTCCTGAATTTCAGTGATTATATCGTCCGAATCGTTTGACTCTATTTGAAGAATTAACAGATCTGAGTAACTGATATCTAGAGGACACTGAATCAATAGCACTAGCTTCAAAGACAACGTCTTCATTGCTTAACATTGTAAATGGATGACAATTAAATTATTTCCTCCACTGCATTTGGGCAATTATTCTCACAATTTTTAATCCATAATTGCCGAAAGGAAAGAAGCAATTTGCCTTTCTCATCATGCAATTCTAACTAGAATTTGAGATAATCAGCAAATCATTTTGGCAGCAAACATATTCGACTGAAATCTAGATAGTTGTAATAAATCATAACCTGGTAAATGATGGAATGCAATTCTTTGAGACTTTCAAATCAAACAATTCAATCAATTCCCAACGAAGAGGCTTAACTGTGAACTAAGGGACGGTGACACGAAACGGAGTATCCCTCCTGAAAGCTATCCGGGGGAATGAATTAATCTATCCCTCCGGATGGAATTAACCGGTCTAGACTATCCGGGGGATGAACCAGTCTATCCCCGTTTTTGAAAAATCCGTATAATTGAAAAATTTGTGGTCTAATCAAAATTTGAAGTTATTCGTATTGTTTTAAGTGTCATAAGCAATGTTCAGAGAAAGAGAACTCGAATTCATTTAGTGACTCTGGGTGTTTTTAAGTGTTTTAAAAGTTTTAAGTGCTCTAAAACCAAAGCAAAAAAATTATCTAGTAGCAATAAACATAGCTGTTAGTGTCGTTGTTCAAAACTTAGCAGATGAAAGTCAATTTGCAAAAAAAATACACGCGGAAGTGACTTTAAGACTTTTCTTCATTTGGGGGGATACGATTAATGCGGGGAATAGGCCTACTCTATTTCGTGACAACGGCACCAAAATTGCCAAATTCGCATAGCCTATTATCATGGCTATTTGAGCTCTTGTGGGTGATCGCTGTCATTCGATTTTTCACTGGGGGTACAAAAAATAAAGTTTGAGAACCGCTGATTTAGGTATATAAGACAGCCATAATCCACCTTAAGTCAAATCATCATAATGATCAGGTTCGAAGTAGGCCTAACTGTGACAAACAGAGCGCGGTCCACTGTGCTGATTGGACACAATATTGTAAAAGCGTGCTCAAAAGGATAAATTCTCAGACGCGGGTAACACAAATTAGGACGCACAAGAAATTTCAGGAGGCGCGGTGTTGTGGTGGTGGGTTCGATGTCTTGGAGCCGGAGAGTTCCATGCAGACTTTATTCATCTCAAGCCGCCGCGTAGGGACCAGGGCTGTAGGCTACTCAGAACTTTTGAGGTGAGTACACGCTGGCGCCCGAAAAAATCGACTTTTTTGGGCAAAAAATTTCCACTTCCATCGAATCCATCCGCAAAAATGTCTGACGACCTTTTTTGTCATCGAAGTTTTATCCCGTGATATTTCGCAAAGAAAACCTTGAAAAAGCGTAAAACGCTCTACTTCCATGTTTTTTTCCTTCGTCATTCACAAGTTTTGCCTGCGTGTAGCCTACCAGATTGGTCTTGCTGAGGTGGGTAATGAGTAGGCTATACGGTGTATTATAGGCCTACCCGCGCGTACCCAATAAGCAATTACGCCGTATAGGCTACCCGCGTATACCATTGAGTACAGCCCTGGTAGGGACAATATTATTATCGAGCAAGTCATTTAGGCCTACGTGTAATTGCTCGTGCTCTTCGACGTGAAACTAGAAAGCCATGTCCACGCTGTTACAATAGCTTGGAGCGCCTTTGAGTAAAGAGAGTGAAGGTGCACTACATAGCAATTGCGTGAAATAGAAAAAATAATTACGCTATAAAACGCGCAGCGATGATACATTGATACACAAAGCAGCAACGTTCATAACATTGGCAAAAATTAATCACAGCGAAATGATAATAACAGTGAAAATGATGTATAGGGCAATCAAATTATAGCTTAATCAGTCACTTAGCAGGCCAGTTAAATTTGCATTGGTCGGTTCAAGGAATGCTTTTCTGTTGATAAAGTCTGTGTCGCTGAACAACTGTTTTCGTGGAGGAGTAACGAGAAAACAGTGGCTCATCTTTTGAGTCTGATGAGAGTTCGTGTATTATAATAGGCTAGGCATTTTTTCGGGTGGTTCCTCTGCTGTGTATTGAAGATCATCAAGTTGGTCAGAATTTGTCAGAAGACGTTGCAGTTCTTCCCACACGTCGCCTCTTTTCTTCTTCTGCAAGCACATGAGATATTTGAAATCTGGATCCATTGGTCTTGACATCGCCTTTGGTTCAACCAAAATAGTTTGACGGGATGCCGAGACAGCAATAGTGGGCGATGTTGACGGCTCATCGTGAGCGATAAGCGCATGCCTTGCTAGCAGGTGATAATAAGCTTAATAAATAAGCTTATTATCACCTGCGAGCAAGGCATGTTACTAGTTCACTATTTATGACGATTTATTACTAGTTACTAGGCATTCTACTAGCAAGGCATGCTGCTAGTTCACTCAATTATTGAGTGATCTAGCAGGCAAAGTGGAAAGAACTGTGACTGTGCTGATTACTTTAATTTACCGTTTGATTGAACATAGTTAAGTGAAAATAAATTCTATTGTGCAAATAGCCAAAGGTGAAACTTATGTGATGAATGACCTTGACCTAAGCCCTAAGGGGGAAAGCCCTGCGTCACGTGCAACTTCCCCTAGTGGGGACGCTCAAATGCATCTTTTCCTAGTACAATCCTTCGTTCACCATAAAGAAACCTAATCGTTTGTGCTTAGCCTGTTACAGTTTCCTCTATTCTAGGTCATTATGTATAGGCTACATGTAATTTTGTTTTATAGCCTATATCATTATTATGTTTTGCAGTGGCGAAATTATTTTCAGGCCAGAGCACTTTCTGCAATTTCCGTAGAAGGTCAGACAATAACTTAATGCTTCGATCGTGTTTGGAACAATGATAAATTTATTGTAACATGACAGATGTGCAGCTCTTTCAGAGAAAGCTGTAAAGCTCGCCTAAATAGAGCTGGACAAGCCTTCACTTCAGGTTACTCCTTCAGATTCACCGCATTCCTGAATAAGTTAACTCATGCATAAAATGACCAGTGGGCGCAGTTAGGCTAAACAGACCGAGAGTCCGAGACACTAAAGGTTCAATGCATTTGACGGGATGACTGATCGACTCAGCTGTGGCTTTATAGCGGGTGATGTTGACGTAACAACTAAGCTTTTCCCGTAACTTATTCCGCAGGAATGAAAACCAAAATCAAATTACGAAATGGGCGGCATAACAATTAAGAATCACTCGATCGACTGCCTTACGGAAGCGAAACTTATTTTGGCTTCTGTGCTGTTTAGACAGCAGCAGTAAATCAAAGATCGCAGCTCAGTCACGTGGCAACGCTAACTCAAACTGATAAAATTTTATTGAAGACTTCTTCCTTTGCCACACTAAAAATAACTGTTGTTTACCAACAGTCTAAAAATAACTTGCCTCTAATAAGAAACTTAAAATGCATGCTGATATACATAAACGACCCTGAACCGTAACACATCAACCGAACTAGAGCTTTGTTTTCAATTAACTGAAATGCACAATTATAGCCCAAAACGATTTAAAACGTGTTATTTAGTTAAAGTGTGGTCCTTCTGGAGCTATCAGCAAGGTTGGTTTTCTCGATAGGCCTACCAGTGGCGGCGCCAGGATTTCAGTTTGGGGTGGGCTGAATTTGCGGGAGGAAATGTTTCGTTTTCAGTAGCCAAAATTTCTGACAACCTTCTTTTTAGTCATTTTGGTCGAAATCTTGGAAAACGGTCCTTTTTCATATCCGCCAAACTGTCTGGCAAACCTCGTGCGTGCCTTTAGGGTTATTTGAGGGGGAGGGCTAAAGAGGGTTAATCATGCAAATATTTCATTTTTACATGGGAAAAAATGGATGGCCTTTTTTCAGGTAGCCCCCTCCTAGCGCCGCTACTGAGGCCTACCAGAGCGGAAAAAGGCAACGGCGGCGACCCGCACTGGCTGCACGTGTCCTCAAGTTGCGATTGCGAGCTCGACGGAGTGCAAAAAATCTTCTGGCATTTCTCGCCCTGATTTCGCGGGATTTCTCCATTCGCTTTTTTCATGAGCAAATATTGAGGTTTAGGCCTACAGATTGAACTAGCCTATGTGGTAATCTGATTGCTAGGATGATGGCCCTGCAAGCTTAAGTTATACAACTTAGCGCTTGGTGCCTCATTTTTAAGAAGAATAAAATGTTTTGTTTTGAGCTGTTCAAATCGTACAGATCCTTTATAGTCTTCATACTTTCAAGTGAGAATCTTCATATCATATTAAAGTAACTTCTTGGTTAGAAAGGGACTTCTTTTGGCACTAACTTGAAAGCCGCCATACATCTGACATCTATATAAATAAAAATGTAAAACGTTACCGTTGGACATGCAGGATCTCGGAAAGTTCTTGACCGATTGTTTTGAAAATTTTCGCAAAACGTTCCATTCGAACATGAGCTGGTTTGTATAATGCCTTTTGTGAAAAAGCGCAATCTTTACGACCAAAAAATCTGTTATTTCCATTCAATATACGTCGATGGAGTACACCCATTTCGATTTGAACTTTCACGCATCCGTCCGCCCATCTTTCGGGCGCGTTTTAAAACGCATATACGGCCGCCTTTCTATACCGCAATTCGAATTTACTTAGTGGCTCTAAGCGTTCTAAATGTTCTATGTTCTAAATGTTCTATGTCCTCTCAAACCATTGTGAGGCGCGGTGGTGTAGTGGTGGCGTCATTGCCTTGAAGCCGGAAGGTTCGAGGTTCGAATCCACCTCCCCGCGTAAGGACCTTGGGCAAGTCTTTCACTCACAATTGCTCAGCGCTTCGGCGTGAAACTCCGATGCAGTGTCCGCTCTGCATTCGGGAGCGCCTCTGAGTAGAGAGAGATTGAAGGGGCGCTATAACAAGTGAACATACAAAAGCAAGCAAAATTATCTAGTAGAAATAAACATACCTGTTAGTACCACTGTTTAAAAAATGCAGATGGAAGTAAGTCAGTTTGAAAAAATAGATACACTTTCGCGTTATTCAACTTCTCTTCATCTGGGGGATACGTCTAATACGGGTATACTCTATTTCGTGACACCGGCACGTTAACCTACAAAAATAATACGGGGCAATGATGAAAGCATAATTATAATTTTATTTGAAATTCTGTACTGCAGCAGTTGACTGCACAGTCAAAAATTGAATGCTGTATAAAGGTTGAGTTTGCGCAGTAGGCCTACACACCTGCAGTGCCAATCTGTGAAGCGAGATAAATTTTAATGACAGGGCGTTTTGAAGAGAATGTCAAGCTTGATAGATTGTGGCAGTAGAGCGTGTTAATCATTACACTCAATTACTTTCTGACAAGTCTGTTACATACTGGAGCGTGATTCTCCACTGCTATAAATATTCAACCGTTGCTCCAGTAGCCACTTACTGCGGTCCATCCGTATATTGCTCTGACGTGCATATTTTGGCAAAGATGCTTGCTATTTACATCGCGACTGTGTTGGCTTTGTTGGGCTCTGATATATTGCCATCGAAAGTTCATGCTGGACCAGGAAAGTCCGGAGATTCCAAAGGGTCCAGTAACTCCGGTGATTCCAATGGGTCCAGTAACTCCGGGGACAAGGGCTTCTGTAAAAATGCGTTGAAAAAGATCACGTCCGTGAAAAAAGATGTGCCTCTTCCAGCATGCAAGGTAAGCATAGATCGCTGCTCAGTAACGACACACACATATACACACAATTACGCACAAACACGCAGACAAACAGACACACACGCACGCACTCACAGCATCATATAAAATAAAACGCTTGTGTATGTGTGGGCATCTGCACTGCTATCTACAAGACGCTTCATAGTTGCTACTTACTTCTTAGAAATTCATTGCCCTTTGTTTTTGCTCATTGTTGTCTTTCTGCGTGTGAATTGTCTAGTCCCATTATATCATAAAAAATAATCGCCGCCGCCGCCGCCACCACCAAAAACAACCACCACCACCACCACCACCAACACCAACACCAACACCACCACCAATACTAAAACCACCGCCACCACCAACACCACTAACACCACCATAACTACTACTACTCCAGCACCACCTCCACCGCCACCCCATCACCCACACGACAACCACCACCTTCAACAACCACACCACCACCAATAGCAACATCACCAAAACCACCAACACCACGACCACCACCACCACCACCACGATCATCATCAAGGTCATGGTTGTCCACTTTCTTCTCCTCACTGTCATCACGTCATTGTTTAATATCACCGCAATTAACTATAAGCTTAATTCAATAATATTGTCAATCATTATGATCATGTCATTGACCCATTCATAATTGTCGCTAACGAAATTGCAATAAATAGCTTCGTTGCGAAAGTGTTCAGAACACATTGTATCGACCGGTGGCACTCCAAAAACAAAGTCTTAATCAGATCACTATCCAGAAAATGGGCCCGTGATGGTAGAGAGGCAGTCATCCTATAGAGGAATATTATGCTCTTCGAAAACGTAGACTATTCATATTTTAGAATAACGCAACAGAAGCGTCTGAGCAAGATGATTAAACCGAATAATATTTATTATCAGGATGGTCACCAACGTCACTACCATTGTTATAGTATGCTCACATGCAGCGGCGGATAAAGAAATTTTCGATGATCTTTGTGAGAAAAAATATCTGATGACCTTTTTTTTCTATTTTTTAGCCATCTGGTCGTAATCTTTTGGGAATAAACTATGACCTCTCATTTTCTCTCTCGCCTTGTCCCGATGCCTTGATTCGAAGCTTGCTGAAACCTAATGGAAGGCACGTCTTACGCACTTTTGAAATGAGGTGGGGGCATGGCCGGATTGGCTCCCTGGATCCGCCTCTGTTCCCATGTATTTCTTAATTCAAACAAACAACTGGACGCAATGCAATCTAGATCTTTGTATTCTATTAGCTCAAATTAGGTCTATCCATAGCGATTTAAATCGTGTCATTGTGTTAAAGTGTGGTCCATCTGGATCAATCAGCAAGGTTGACATCCTCGATGCCTCGACCGGAACAACGACACCGGTGGCGACCTGCACTGGCTGCACTGGTCTTCAAGTTTCCATTACGAGCTCGACAGGGTGCAAAAATTCTGCTAGCGGCTCTCCCTCTGCCTACGCAAAGTTTTTCGCTAAAGCTATTCAATGCACAAACATCAAATTATACAGGTAAGTAGCACTGTATGGCATTCTTATTGCCAATGTGACTGTCCTGCAGCTTAGCTGATGGTTGGCTGCAAGCATCATGACTTCGAATCAGCGCTTGAGGCTTAATTTTTATGGAGAATATAAGGAGGGCATTGCGGAGCACTAATAGGAGAGTAGAAAGGGTTGAGAGGATTGGTTGAGGATTTTAATGGGGATGTTGCTGGAACCTGCTCTACTCTGGTTCTCGTCTAAATCTTTCCAGTGTAGAGCAGCGCTAGAGACAAGGACAACTCTATTAGAAATAGGTCTTGTGCGGTACGCGGGTACGGTATTGACTGCGTCGAATGACGCGACAGATATTTCGAGAAAACACCCAGCAATAAAAACTTTAATGCCTTATGTGTACAGGATTAAAAATTCGGAGGAAGTGTTTGCCATGTAAACAAAATGCGTATGCCACAGTCAACCCTGTTTGATAGAGCAACGCGGTGGTTGCACCCGCACATGGTCGAAGCTACATGTAGACATATTGAGCCAGAAAATTTAATGATTCACAAAATTACATTTTGTCCACTATTTATTTCTTTCACGAGCGACTTACACACTTATAAGAAACTGTAGATGACATTGCGTGTCACTTGGGACTATCAACGGGAGAATGCATGCAATCAAAGATCAGTGTGAAGTTTGAAGCTGATACTTCTAAATAATAGCATAGCCGCATAGCTAATGAATGGTAGGTAATGATTTATTTAGGTAGGTTGGTTTTTCGCGTTAGAATCTGTTTGTCGATCATGTTGTACACTAATAATATTCATTTTTGTGTATATGTATACATGCTTCTAGGTGCGACTGTCCAGCTCCAACTGTACAGCAGACTGTAGTGCCTACTACACCTCTCATGACAACTACAACTGCAGTGCCTACTACAACTGTCATAACAACTACAACTGTAGCGCGTACTCCTGAATTTCAGTGATTAAATCGTCCGAATCGTTTTACTCTATTTGAAGAATTAACAGATCTGAGTAACTGATATCTAGAGGACACTGAATCACTAGCTTCAAAGACAACGTCTTCATTGCTTAACATTGTAAATGGATGACAATTAAATTATTTCCTCCACTGCATTTGGGAAATTATTCTCACAATTTTTAATCCATAATTGCAGAAAGGAATGAAGTGGCCTACTTTTGCCTTTCCCACCATGCAATTGCAGCTAGAATTTGAGATATCAGCAAACCATTTTGCAGCAAATATTTTCTACTGATGTCTAGATAATTGCAATAAATCATAACCTGGTAAATGATGGAATGCAATTCTTTGAGACTTTCAAATCAATCAATTCAATCAAATCCCAACGAAGAAGCTTAACTGTGAACAGTTAGACTACTAAAGGATGGTGACACGAAACGGAGTATCCCCCTGAAAGCTATCCGGGAGGATGAATTAATCTATCCTTTCGGATGGAATTAACCGGTCTAGACTATCCGGGGGTGAACCAGTCTATCCCCTTTTTTGAAAAATCCGTATAATTGAAAAAGTTGTGGTCTAATCAAAATTTGAAGTGATTCTTATTGTTTTAAGTGTCCTAAGCAATGTTCAGAGAAAGACAACTCGAATTTATATAGTGACTTTGAGTGTTTTTAAGTGTTTTAAAAGTTTTAAGTGCTCCAAAACCAAAGCCAAAAAATTATTTAGTCGGAATAAACATACCTGCTAGTGTCGTTGTTCAAAACAAAGCAGATGAAAGTTAATTCGCGGAAGTCACTTTTCGACTTTTCTTTATTTGAGGGGATACGATTAATGCGAGGATACTCTATTTCGTGACAGCGGCACCAAATTGACAAATTCGCATATTATCATGGCTATTTGAGCTCTTGTGGGTGATCGCTGTCATTCGATTTTTCACTGGGGGTACAAAAAATAAAGTTTGAGAACCGCTGATTTAGGTATATAACACAGCCATAATCCACCTTAATTCAAATCAATCATAATGATCAGGTTCGAAGTAGGCCTAACTGTGACAAACAGAGCGCGGTCCACTGTGCTGATTGGACACAATATTGTAAAAGCGTGCTCAAAGGGATAAATTCTCAGACGCGGGTAACACAAATTAGGACGCATATGGAAGTTCAAGTGGCGCGGTGGTGTAGTGGTGGGTTCAGTGCCTTGGAGCCGGAGAGTTCCATGCAGACTTTATTCTCCATTCATCTCAAGCCACCGCGTTGGGACCAGGGCTGTAGGCTACTCAGAACTTTTGAGGTGAGTACACGCTGCCGCCCGAATAAATAAACTTTTTGGGCCAAAAATTTCCACTTCCACCCGCAAACATTTCTGACCACCTTTTTTAGTCATCGAAGTTTTATTCCGTGAGGGCCGTGATATTTCGCAAGGAAAACCTTGAAAAAGCGTAAAACGCTCTACTTCCATGGTTTTCCCCCCTTCGTCATTCACAATTTTTGCCTGCGTGTACTCGCTTGGTCTTGCTGAGGTGGGTATACGCTGTATACCCGCGCGTACCCAATAAGCAATTACGCCGTATAGGCTACTCGCGTATACCCTTGAGCACAGCCCTGGTAGGGACAATAACTATTATTATCGAGCAAGTCATTTACATGTAATTGCTCGTGCTCTTCGACGTGAAACTAGGAAGCCATGTCCACGCTGTTACAATAGCTTGGAGCGCCTTTGGGTAAAGAGATTGAAGGGGCGCTACATAGCAAATGCGAGATATAGATAAAAAACAAATAGGCTACGCTATAAAACGCGCAGCGATGATACACATTACACAAGCCAGCGACGTTCATAACATGGGCAAAAATTAATCACAGCGAAATGATAATAACAGTGAAAATAATGTATATGGCCTACAACAGATTTTTCGACAATCAAATTATAGCTTAATCAGTCACTTAAGCAGGCCAGTTCAATTTGCATTGGTCGGTTCAAGGAATGCTTTTCTGTCGATAAAGTCTGTGTCGCTCAACAACTGTTTTCGTGGAGGAGTAACGAGAGATCAGTCGCTCATCTTCGGAGTCTGATGAGAGTTCGTGTATTATAATAGGGTAGGCATTTTTTCGGGTGGTTCTTCTGCTGTGTATTGAAGATCATCAAGTTGGTCAGAATTATTTTGTCAGAAGACGTTGCAGTTCTTGCCACACGTCGCCTCTTTTCTTCATCTGCAAGCACATGAGATATTTGAAATCTGGATCCATTGGTCTTGACATCTCCTTGGGTTCAACTAAAATAGTTCGACGTGAAGCCGAAACAGCATTAGTGGGCGATGTTGACGGCTCATCGTAAGCGGTAAGCGCATGCCTTGTTCGCAGATGATAATAATATAGAGCGACAAATTGCTACGGTTGAACTTAATTCCTTTCTTGCAAAATTTGCAAAGAACAGCATAACCGATTTTAAGTAACCGATAGACATTTCGTTCAGAATGGTTTCTCTGGCTTTGATTTCATTTTAACTGAATTAATTAAAGCGAGCGATTTTGCGTTAAAAAATGCAATCGTCAATATCTTGGGTGCGTTAATCGTTTGCGTTTCTCGTTATGATTAAGCAGCCCTAAAATACATTTGAGTGGCAGGTATTTTGCAAGTGAAAGTGTCCATATTATATGAGATGCCGATTATGTGCACTTTTTGAAATTTCTGTCGACGGCCACACACTAACTGAATTGTTCGGTCGTGCTGTAACAACAATAACTGAATTTATCGGTCGTGTTTGGAACAATACTTATTGTAGCTGTGTAGCATGACAGGTGTGCAGCTCTTTCAGGGAAAGCTGGAAAGCACGCCTGAATAGAGCCGATCAAGACTTCAGGTCACTACTTCAGATTCGTCGCATGAATAAGCTGACTAATGCATAAAAAGGACAATAGGCCTATGCATGGGCGCCGGTGGGCTAAACAGACCGATATACTAAAGGTACAATGCATTTCTTGGACGACTGATAAGTTCCGCTGTGGCTTTTCAGCGGGTGATGTTGACCTGTCAAGAAAGAAGATGGCGCAAACATAATGTTGACATTTTCCGGATAAAGCAAGTTTTATAAACTGTGTGACCAATAATTCTAATTGTTTGTGTTAACGCTTGTGTGCTAATGAATGCGTCAATCAATCAATCTATATGAATAAAGAGAAGATTCTGTCTGTCTGTCTGTCTGTCTGTCTGTCTGTCTGTCTGTTTGACCGGGATGTATTTCCACAGTTTTTGAGCTTTTCACTCCAAACCTTCACTACTGTGTAGGTCTCGGCATGAAACACCCCAACGACGGGTTGGCGATTCTCTACCATCATGGGGGCCAGGGTGGGGAAGGGGCGAAACCCCCACATTTCCCCCACTTTTTTTTAGCAATTCCTCTGAAACTTTGTACCTAGACAGAGGGCCATCAGAGCCACCCGGTGGAGTGGTTGGCGAATCTCTACTACCATGGGGACCACGGTGGGGATTGCGAAAACCCTAATTTTCGCTATAAATTTCCATTCCCTTGCCATAGTTTCACAGTTAGACAGATTTTTACTCGGGCCACCTCGCCTCTACTCGGTGGGGTTGGGTAGGGTGGGGAGGGGTTGTGGGGTGAGTGGGGAGTGGGGGGATGGGGTGGGGTGGGAGATGGGGTGGGGGATGGGGTGGGGTGGGGTGGGGGATGGGGTGGGTGGGGTTTGGGGAGGGTTGGGGTGGCGGGTGTGGGTGAGAGGTGGTGGGCGGGGTGGGATGGGTTGGGAGGGTTTGGAAGTGGGGGGTGGGGAAGTGGGGGGTGGGGTGAGGAGGGAGAGGGGTGGGTGGGGAGTGGGGTGATTGGGGGCTGGGGAGAAGGTGGTGTGGGGTATGGGGGATGGGGTGGGGGAATTTTTCCGAAAACCCAAATTTCACGGGTGGGGTACCGGTGTAGGTCGGAGTGTGGTGGGGTGTTGTGGTGTGGGGTGTGATGCGGTGGTGTGTGGTGTAGTTGTGGCCGGGAACGGGTCGTATCCTAAATTTCTCGGGCAACGCCGGGTACCCCAACTAGTCAATTAATAAATAATCAATCAATCATTAAAGCCCAACTCTGCGTCTGCATTGGAAAGATTATTGTTCATTCGCTTTTAACAAAAACAACAACGAGGATAATTTTTGCATTTGTTTATTTATTCAATGTTATTAAATAACTTGGTTTTTGGTAAATTTTACCAAAAAACAAGTTGAAACTTCCAGTCTGAAGTCGTCTTCGATTTTAATTCCTTGGTATAGACCTAGGCATATAGGCCTATGTCAAAAATGTTTAATCTATGGGTACAAAACTTCTCAGTGATAATATACTGGTGTAAATATGTAACAGTGTCGTGAGTATCATGATAGAGCTACATTTTAACCTAGCTCATTCCGAATTTATGAATAACTATATAGATTATCGCTTAATAAGGAGGCTAGAAACGAAATATGATTCCTTGGCTAATTAATTATCGAACAGGAATAAACAGCGTAAGTCATTAGGGTGCAGGGAAGAGATGAATGGTAGGAACAATAATTATATATTAACATAATAACTGATGAATGCCACAGACATCCGAGGATTAGAACGCGATGTGTAGACCGAAGTCTGCAAGAAAGACCTAGGATATTCAAGTGAATGATTCGATCGTTTGGAGATAAATCAATTGCAAATTCAGGAGGTTGTCGATCTATAAAATCGCTTTGGATATCTGCATTGAATCAACCATCAGTCTACCCCATTCACTCTTGTGGGACGAATGAAGCAATCTCCAGCATTGTCATGCTCATAGGCCTAGTCGTTCTTCAGCCTGTTTTGAACAGTATCTTCGTGTATTGCAGGCTACTAGGCCACACCCTTTCGCGACTTAAACACTTTCATGCAGATCGTTCGTGAGTGAGCCACCCAGAGACGACACGTGGAGTTTTTAAACCAAACTTCTATGTCCCCCTTTTCGCGCACTGCGACCGTGCAGCGAAGAGCATTCTCGGTGGGGCACATGGATCCAGCTATCTGGAACAGCCTCCCTGTGACTCTCCTCTCGCTTCCCGGGGACTCTGCTGAATACTTCATGAAACTGTTCTCCTTAACCAGGCCTGAACGTGTTCGGAGTATCTCTGAGTAGAAATCTTGAAGGGCGCTATATACATTCATGGGATTGATTGAGTGAATTTGTAAAAACAGAGTGTAATCTGAGCAAAATAATTACAATGACGCCATTTTCATAATGCGTCGCAGAGCACTTAAGTTCCAATCAGGTGAGTTATGAAGTGTGCAAATAAGCAATAAAACATATAGCTCGGACCGGCATTTCTGGCTAATTTTAAGACCAATCTGCCTGGTAATGGAAACTGCAATAAGGGCACATACTCATGTGCAAAAGTTGCATAATGTTAAAGTCAGTAGTTTTTGAATAGTTTGACATTTTTTTCTTAGATTTTAAACTCAATTTTGCTCTTATAATTAGCAATGATAACAATCATATTGCATGTGTGCTGGCCCCCTAAAGTGTGGGACTCAGGCCGAACATGTTGAACATGCCTTGATCCTGCCCTGCTGCGATGGTAGCATTTCTGGCGGTCATGTTAACCAAATTTCTCATAATTCCATGGCTGAAATATATATTTTAAGACTTCAATAAATGTCCCTTTCCTTATTGTTGAAAGTTTTTGAATTTTCATTCTGTGTTTGTTGGATTTTAAGCCGTAATCTTAACTTTAAAAAGTTCATTATTTCGGTGCCCAGTGACGTGGCATTAGGCCCTCAACAAATGTTCCTTCCATTGTTTAGACATTTTTTGCACACTGTAATAGCAGCATTCTAAGTCGCCATATAAAAACATATATAATAATTTCATTGCAGGAGAACATGGTTTATTACTTCAATAAATGCCCCATTTGTTTAGAATTTTAAAAAATCCACACTAGTAGAATGGTAGCATTTTTCAGATGTCAGCCTAATAAAATTGCTCATTTTTCAATTCTGATAGTCATGGCTTAAGACTTCAGAGTGTCACCCCCAATTGTTCACAATTATTTGATTTGCACATTGTAACCGTAGCTTTCAAACATGTCATCTTGACAAAATCACTCACGATTTCAGTGCTCGATGAGTTGTTTTAAGATTTTAATAAATGACCTGTGCCATTGCTTAAGAATTGCTGTGCGCATGTAATGATAGTATTTTAAGCTGCCACCATAACAAAATTACTCATTTTGGATAAATAGTGGACAACACCATATAAATTTATATTTATAATTATTGAATATTTCTTACATTTTGGGGTGGGTATAAGCACCTCCGGCCCCCCACAAATTCTGGAGGGGAGACCGCCCCGTCCCTCCTAAGTCTCCGCCCATGGCTGCTCTATAATAATAGGGCCTACTCAATCACATCCATAAACCGTTACATTGCTTGCTGAACCGCCATAATGTGCTTAGAATGATTTGACTGACAGTTCAGCGATTTATTTATTCATTTATTTATTCATTCATTCATTCATTCATTCATTCATTCATTCATTCATTCAATCTTTCATACACTTTATGGACTTACATAGCGCCCCGTCAGGAAACCTACTCCGCAGCGCTCCAAGCCCAGCCATGTCAAAAGAAAAAGACTCGAAAAATTAATGAAACAAAGTTTTATGAAACCTAATGACTGAATTCGTAGCGTAATCAATATTAAAATTTGTCAAACCGTCACGTTAAACGAATAACAAAAATAATGTGCAAAATAATGAACCCATTTTTTGAATTTGTATACCACAGCCAATCTCCGTTTGGGCTAAAAATATACACGTGGGCGTGACAGAAAGGTTGAATTCAAGTAGTAAGCTTACACAGCTGCGCCATTCTGTGATGCGAGATAAATCTTAATGACAGGATGTTTTGAAGTGAAAATGACGACTGTAGGCTTAAAGTAAAAATGATGAATCTGGGCGAATTGTGACAGTGATGTGTGTTAATCAATTTTCAACACTCGAGTACTTTCTAACAAGTAGCGTGCTCATTTAGGGTGATTCTTTGCCGATATAAATATGACAGCAGCTGCTGCTGGTGGAGTAAATAGTGTCAAACTGGTTTGCGACGAAAATCCAGGCTTTAAACGCTCGTACATGTATATGCCTACGACTTCGCGAAGATGAACGCAATCTACCAGTACATCGTGACATTGCTGGTTCTCATTGGCCCTGACCTTCTACCATCGAAGGTTCATGCTGGATTCGGTGACCTCGGAGACGACATCTTCTGTAAAACTGCGCTGAATGCGTTCAAGCTCATCACAAAATATATCCCTCCTCCAGTGTGCAAGGCAAGCATATAATAATATTGTCGTTAACAGGAGCATAATATACATATATATACACATGTCTCTTCGTGTGCGCGCGTGTGTGTGCGTGTGTGCAGACCCGCAATAAGGTAGTTGCTAAAGGTGCTGCAGCGCATGAGTCCGCAGTTTTGAGGGGCCCGCAATTTTGATAGCCCGCATTTTCGGAAGTGATTAAATTTCTTAGCAAAAATGCTGCAACATTAAACAATGCGAAGTCATCGTTTAAGGAATTTTGCCAAAGTTCTCCAACACATCGGATTCACTACCTCGAACTGACTGTTATGAACTGGTTGAAATAGCAGAAACCCAACTATTGTAATACTTTCTCTGGGACTGTGACTTTTGACAGTGAGTCATAAAGTGCTCTATAGAGGCGCAGGTCAATCGATTAATTTTGACACAGAACTGTGGCCAGTAATATCGTATTCGTAACCATGGGGTGCCCTAACATGAGACTGGAGGGTACTTGCCCCTGAAAATTGAAACATTTTTAAACTGCAACTAGCAGCTTTCTTTTTGTTTTGAATCAAATTCTTTGCACTTAAGCACTAATAAGACTCGTGATGCAGAAAGTTTAGCCGAGAAATTCAGATTTAGAACTTTTAGGCCCTACATGTAGGCCTAGTTCATATTCGGCCTGTGTGTGCGCGCGTGGATTGCGTGTGTGTGTGAGAGTGTTTGTGTGCGTGTGTCTGCACAGTCTTTGCAGAAACTGCTTTGTTTTAATTTGCAACATTTCAATTCATTGCCCTTCAATTTCTTGCTCATTGTTTTCTTCTTGCTTTAATTATTTTGCTCTTGTCATAACTTCAATTTCAATCTGTCCAAAGCACAAGGTACCACCCGATGGCACCCCAAAACAAATCCACAAGAAGATCACTGTAGGCTATAGCAGTTGAGTCCGCTAATGTACATGTAGAAACGCAGCCATATAGCCTACCATGGTGAATATGACTTCTGAACAAGTAAGCGTTATGGAGAAGCGTCTAAGTAGAACGAATAGAGTAGGCACTGAAATAATGAGTATTATCAGGATAGTGATAATTTTAACTTTATTTTACATAATGATATGTATTTATTAAATCACGAAGAGGAACAATAATTCTTGTGAGAATGCATTGAAATGTTGTTTTCATTTTCTCCAATTGAAGCAATTGTCTTTTAAATCGTGTTATTTCATTCTCATTTTCTCTAATTGAAGCAATAATTGTTTTTTTAAATCGTGCTATTTCCTTGTTATCTTCACGTTATTGCTTGTTATTTATTACTTGTTCTTCATCAAAATTGGACGTAATGATGTTATAGCTTTGTCTTCAGTTAACTGAAATGCACAACGACCCAATACGATTTATATCATGTTATTTTGTTAAAGTGTGGTCCATCTGGATCTATCAGCAAGGTTGACTTCTGCGATGCCAAGGCCGGAACAACGACATCGGTGGCGACCTGCACTGGCTGCACTGGTCCTCAGATTCAAATTACGAGCTCAACAGAGTGCAAAAAAGCTGCTGGAATCTCTCCCTCTGACTTCGCAACCTTTTTCGTCAATTTTTTTTCATGTTCAAATGCTAAGATTTACAGGTAGGCAGTCGTATGGTAATCTGAAAGCTAAGATGACTTCTTCCAGCTTAGTCGCAAGCATCAATAGCTTAATTCAAATTAGCGGCTGAGGCTTCATTTTTAAGTAGCCTATAATTAAACGTTTTGTTTTGAGGTGCTCAGATCGTGCATATCCTTTATTGTTTTCGTACTTTCAAGTGTTCTACTCCACCACTCCCAAATACGTATTGAGAACAACCTAACCTAACAACCTAACTCTCATTGGATGTTTTTCAACCTTCTCTGCATCGGTATAATTAACATAAAATTCATTGAATCATTGGTGCACTAAAACAGAATGGGATGTAATATTAATATTAGGCCTACATGTATGGTTACCTTCAAGCGGCATATTAAGTAGTCTCTTTCTAACCTAGAAGTTAGTTTGATGCCTTATGCTGCAAAATAAAAAAATGTTTGCTTGATGCCTTATGCTGCAACATTAAAAAATGCGAAGTGGAGGAGAACTTGCAGGGGAGAAAGTTCTGAAAAATTGGGAGGAACCTGTGAAAAGATGATGTCCTACAGAAGCAGATTTTATGAGAAAGGGGGCAAAAATTTTGGTGATCTTTGTTTGCCAGAAAATCTGATGATTTTTTTGTCGTTTGGTCGGGAAATAGGAAAATATATGCCTACCAGTTTCCCTCCCAAAATAACTGATGATTTTTTAGTCATCAGTCATCTCGGTCGAAGTAATCTCTGCACAAGCAATAATAAATAATACACCATGACTTCTCTAGTGTCCTACTTTTCTCTCCCATTGCATTGATTTAATGGCTTGTTGAAGCCAAATGGGGGGGGCACGTCCCAAGCACTTTTTAAATGAGGCTATGGCCGGATTTCCCCATGGATCCGCCGCGATATCAACATCCTATCATTTTCTTGGTGTGTGCGCCGTATGATTGTTAATGCAGCCTGCTTACACGCTCGCCAGGAAGTGATGGGAGATGGCGGAAGGTCTTTTGGGAATAATTATATGAATATGCGGCAGGCCGGTTTACCATCCTGGCGGGTTCAAAGCTCTAAGTACATGTAGATAGGCCTATAATTTCACGAGCTTCTAATAAACTAATCTATAGCGAACTCCAAAATGATGCTGCCTATTATTCCAGATGTCCCGACAACCGTGTTGATCCCATTAATCAATAATCGTAATAAAATATGAAGCCGATACTCTCTTTTCAATAATATCACAGTTATTTATGAATGGTGGGCAATAATTAAATTATTCAGGTGCGTAGCCTATTCGTAGTAATGTAGCCTATCGATCATGTGAAACACTAATTAATTTTGTGTGTGTATGCATTTACATTGTAGGTGCGACTGTCCAGCCCCGCCTGTCCAGCTGGTTGCAGCACCTACTACGCCTCTCATAACAACTACGTTAGCAAAAATAACTGCAGCGCCTACAACTCCCCCCACCACAACTCCGAATATAATATACGGATGAACCTTATGCTGCCAAGCATCGAGTCTAAGTCATTTGTTATTATTCCATTTGAAAAATTTACTTATCTGTATAGCCTAACCAATACGGTATCTACGCTACACTGAATCAATATCACTAGCTTCAACTGTAACGTGTTCAATACTGTTCATTGCTAAAAAGTAAAACAACGACAATTAAATTAGTTCCTCCCACTGGATTGTCGCAATTCTCAAACTTTTTGAACAATATTTATTGCAGGACGGTATAGAAGTTAGTTTGCCTTACAAATTAGCCTACACCTCTGCAGTTAGAATTCAAGACATTGGCGAAACATGTTTTGAAGCAAAACATATTCTGCTGAAATCTAGATAATATCATTTGCAATGAATCCTACTTGGATGGACTGAAATTCTTTCAGATTTTCAAATCAGTTAATTCACGACGAGGGCGTTTGACTGTGAATGTTGCAAGAGGATATTTTGTGGATTTTGACGTAGAAAAGTCTGCGCTAAATCATTGCTGACTGTGGTAATTTGCAAAAGAATAAATCTGAATAAACTGCTTCAAGTGTTTTGTCATGGCATGTAGGCTACAGCTTTTGTGGTTTGAAATGCATTACAGTAGTTAGTAGTTATCCTAAAAACTGTATATCTCTCTGGGCATTGGCTTGTCATTCAGAATATGAATCTGACATGCTTAATGAAAGTAGCGTCAAGTAGTATCATAATAGCCTAGTACATGAATGAATTCCCAAACAATTTCTCGCAAGTTCTCGTAGTTTTATGCGTTTATGCGTATCATTTCTTTGTCTTTGGTATCATTTCTTTGTCGTTGGTATCTCAGTACCGACGCCAGTATAGAGAGGTTACAAAGGGCGTGTGGCTATACTACTGTCGTTATGCCATAACTTCAAGTGAAAGTACCTTGAAGACCTTCTTTGTAGTCGTAATCATATTCGTAATCTCCAAATTTCTAAAGCGCCACTTGAAAGTCAAGCGCAGAGCACCAGCTTATTCACGAGCGCTGTATATTTCCTTCAGTAACACATAGAAAGAAGACTACTGTGACATGAACCCACACCTCTAGCATGACCCGATTAAAGTATAATTTAAAGGAAAACATTAATCTGTAAGATTTGAACCAAGATAGCCGAGCGTGATGGAGGTTATTATGATATCCGGCACACTGACAAAGCGTGTGAGTAATTAGTAGAGCTGAGTACATTCATTCATTCATTCATTCCGAAAACTTATATAGCGTTCCTTCAAGAAGCCTACTCAGAGGCGCTCCCAGTCCAGCCACAGCTAAAAAAATAGGTCTTGAGCAACTTGTAGAAGGCAGGCAAATTATTCTGAGGTAGTAAGCGTAGTGCAAGTGGGAGCCCATTCCATGTGGACGGGCCAACAACCGAGAAGGCTCGACGCTGTCATGTAGGATATTCCATTTTAATGCTACACGAGAAATTACTGGAGGTTGAAGAGCATGCGGAAGAGAACCGGAGTGTTGCTGCAGATGATTGTTCGCCTTCTTCCACTCGACAGACCATCAGGTTAGGGACGGCATAAAATTGCCAACTTCACAAATATCATATTCATTCATTCACTCCGAGGATTTATTATAGCGTCTATTCAGGAAAGCTACTCAGAGGTGCTCTCTGCGCTGGAATGTTTACCAGCGCACAAGCCTCCCAGACGAAATTTTCTGTCTGAGTAAAAGTATTGGACATGCTTTGTCTCTGAATCACAGGCATGTCTCTCCCGTAACAACAACAAACAGATGGATTTACTGAATGAATGTCGAAACTGGCAGATTGTCAATTTTTTTAGAAAATTTGAGAAAAGTGCCAAAGAATGATGTCCGCGATGTCAGACTTTTGCTCGACAGCGATTTATCAATAACGTCACACATTACCGGAATTGTGCGAACCAGCTTTGCAATACTGAGACAGTTGATCTGTGTCTCGGTCACTCACACAGGAAGTGAAACGCCATCTGATACAAAGCTTGCTCTTGGGCAGAATCGATTACTGCAATGTCGCCTTTGCTGGCTTGCCACGGCGCAGTATCATTCGGCTTCAGGCGCTCATCAATGCTGCTGCTCGTCTGGTCCTGCGATTGAAAAATTCGACCATGTTTCAAGCGCGATCCGGGACCGGCTTCAGTGGTTTAGCATATCATACTTTGTATCCTAATGTACAAATGCCTCAACAATTGCGCACCAGGCTACCTCGCGGACAACATCAAACCGCTAGTAGACGATCCAAGTAGGTCCAGGCTGCCATCGTCCAAGACCGCCGACGTGTCCGCGCCTGCGACGAAAACTAAAATGGGTGATCGCGCCTTTCGGGTCGCAGGCCCACAGGCCTGGAACAGTATTCCATCAACTATCCAGCAAATCAAGACTGAATCAACTTTTAAAAAACAATTGAAGCTGCACTTGCTCTCGAGCTCATGACATTTACTCTGACAGTTGACAATAGGGCCTATGTGTGTATGTAAAGCATTCTAGAAGTGGCTTGCTACTGACGATGCTACATA
This sequence comes from Lumbricus terrestris, assembly GCA_949752735.1. Lineage (NCBI taxonomy): Eukaryota > Metazoa > Annelida > Clitellata > Crassiclitellata > Lumbricidae > Lumbricus > Lumbricus terrestris. The sequence continues at coordinate 31,692,090 of OX457052.1, forward strand.
AATTGTCTGAATTACAATAACAATATTATTACAATTACAAAAGGACCTTTTAGTACTTGACTGAATGTCCAATCCATATCGAGCAATTTCGTAAAGTTTCATACGTGCCATTGTTTCGCGGTTGAAATTTTGGTCATGAACCAATAATTGGAAATAATCCCACCAGTCCATAATATCTGTTCCAATCCAAATTAGCAGAAAGCACAGTTATTTCAATCAGAGCTTCGGAACAAAAGGGCATTGACAGAAATTAAGGCTATAGGCCTACGTTCGAGATAATAATTAATGTTTAACGTACAGCAGTACTATTCTAATAGACAAGTTAGAATAAGGCTTGTCGTTGCTGTCATAGTTCTCGTCATTGATAGAATTATTGTGCTGATGCGTTCTGTGACGTGCTTGGAAGACCCACTCCTTTGATATGAATTCGTATTCAGAACTACAATGGACACAACCGTATCTCTCATACAGTGATGCAACAGCTGGGTTTTTCCAATAGATCTGAATAAGTTGACTCATGCATAAAAAGGGCAGTATGCCTGGGCGCCGATCGGCTGAACAGACCGAGACACTAAAGATACAATGCATTTCTTTTATGAATGATATATGTTCACTGTCGCTTTAAAGCGGGTGATGTCGACCCAACAACTATTCCTTTAATTATTCTGTATCAAAAAATAAACCAAAATCAAATTACGAGCTGGACTGCTTAACCTGAAAAACCTCTGTCAAGAAGGAAGATGGCGCATACATAATTCTGATAAAGCAAGTTTTATAAACTGTGTGGCCAATAATTCTTGTCCAATGTGTTTGTACTTATTCTTGTGTATCAATAAATGGATAAATCAACCAGATGCGGATACAGGGGAGGGGAAATTCGGCCATGCCCCCATTCAGATATGTGCACAGGACGTGCCCTCCGTTAGGTTTCAATTAGATCTAAATCAATCAAGGGCAGCGGTAAAGGTGACATCAATGTGCGTCCGCTTTTAACAAAGTCAACAATTAGCGACGAAGATAAATGTTGCTTTTGTTTATTTCTTCATAACTTACCAAAAAACAAGCTGAAACTTCCAGACGCATGTGCTCTTCGATTTTAATTTCCTGGTGCAAATATCATGTTTAAAATGTTTAACCTTTGAGGTTCAAAACTTTGAATAATAATAAACTGGCTCAAATATGTAACAATGAGAAGCATTTCATGACAGAGCTGCATTTCAATCCAGCTCATTCAGAGTTGGTGAGCGATTATACATAGACCTAGTAGTATCGATCAATAATAAGGCTAGAAACGAATTATGATTCCGGCTAAAGAATAATGATCTATCAGGCATAAACAGCATATTAAGTCATAAGGGTCCCGGGAAAAGATGGTACCATATAACTGAAGAATACCGCAGTCAACCGAAGGTTAGAGCGCGACGTAGAGTCTGCGGTCTGCCATTCAATAAGCCGGGTAGGTTATTCAGTAAATGAGTCGACATTTTGAAGATAAATTACTTGGAAATTCTCGAGGGCGTCGATCCAAAGCTCTTTAGATATCTTCATTGAATCGACCATGCGTCTACCTCTTCCACTTCCGTCGAGTGAACGAGGCAATTCTTTCCACCAGTGTGTTGTTAATGGTCGTGTCGCTCATAAATAATTGTCCTTCTACCTGTAAGTTGTAGAAAATTATTTTCGCGCATTGCAGGCTACTAGGCCACAACACTTCCGTCTCAAGTAGGCCTACTTTCATAGGCTCCTGCTCTATAACTCTAAACGCACAGCCACAGACAAAAGTCATGACATTGATGAACAGTCAGAAATTTTGCTGAGATCGATATATTATTCTGAATGACTGTTCTGCGATACATTCATTCTTTGATAATTCATTCAATGGACTTTCATTGCGCCCGTCGGGAAACCTACTCAGGAGCGGCCCCAGCCCAGCCATGGCAAAGGAAACAAGCCTTGATAGTTTGCTAAAGAAAAGTTTGATAAAATCATGTGAGTATGAGATTGAATTCGTATCCTGATCAATATTAAAATTTGACCAAACCGCCACGTTAACCTGATAATGAAGCTGTATTCCACACTGTATTTCACAGCAGATAACTGCTAAAAAATATACATTATACACGTGTGCGTATTAAAGAGGTCGAGTTCGGGCAGTGCACACCTGCGTTAACCTGCGATGCGAAACTAATCTTGATGACCTGATGTTTTAAAGCGAAAGTGACGAATTTTGAAAAGCATTGTGGCAGTGATGCGTATTAATCATTTACACTCGATTACTTTCTGTCAAAAAGAGAAGGCTACTCATTTAGTGCGATTCTCCGCTGCTATAAAATGCCAGAGTTTTATGGAATACCCAGTATCAAATGACGCCGCGCACTGCGCTCTGCTATCTATGGTGACTTAATGGTTCCTTTCACTCGCTCTGCAACAATGCAGAGGCGTTCATTCTCTGTGGTTGGTCCAACAACCTGGAATGGACTTCCCTTGCCTATGCGACACCTCCCAAGCTATTCTCAGCTTCACAAACTGTTGAAGACTGTGTTTTTTCGCTTGATCTCGGCCGGGAGCGCCTCTGAGTAGGTACCTGAAGGGGCGCTATATAAATTACGATTGATTGATTGATTGAAATGACTTGCGACGAAAAATCTACGTTTCACACGATCGTATACAACTTCGTGAAGATGCCTGCAATCTACATCGTGACATTGCTGGTTCTCATGGGCTCTTACCTCCTACCATCGAGGGTTCATGCTGGATTCAGTGGCCTCGGAGACGACAGCTTCTGTAAACTGCGTTGAATGCATTCAGGACTTTCACAAAACTTTTTCCTCTTCTATCGTGCAAGGTAAGAATGAATTGAAGGGCTTGGAGCAATAACAAGGTAAGTCGACATACCTATGTCTTGCGAAACAGTATGACACCGTGAGCGGAAGATGGTAATCTATAAACCCTGTGAATTTGGTACAGATCTGAATAGTTTTGAGCGCTGTTTTCAAAAAACGTTATGTCGACATAACATGTTATTGCGCACCCGACAGAGTTCGACCATAACTCTAATGCAATATCAGGGTATGACTACATACACTGGCGTGTTTTCTTGCAAACTTTATATTACTGCCGGTGCAATAATGAGGTTATTTGACATAACCTGTTATTGCTCCAACTTTCGTTTGAATTGGGCTATGTCCGTGCTATCAAGAATATTGTATGTTGCGTTACCGTACACCACAACGGCGCACGTGACAGTGAATTTCATAATAATCCGACATTTTTATTGAGATCAGTACTGTTGTAACCTATGCGAAAATGAATCGTGAAAAACTATTAGCTTCGTTAGGTCGTAAATTTTTTCAAGTCTCTAAAAAACAACAGAGGTTGGTAAGGTGTAGTTTGAGATATTATGTTTGATGGTTTAGGCAATAGACCTACGTTTAATACTCAATTTGGCATTGTGGGTACTATAATTTTAATTCACCTTTTTTTTCGATTTAATTTCGCCAACTTCTAGTTTGTCCAGAACTATTTTAATCGATCCAGCTTCTGCTTAGACAAGAATTTGTTCGATAAATCCCGTTTCTATTTTGTCAGTATATCTTTTTCATCAATTTTACATTGAAAATTATTCTTCATCAATCCAGCAGAATGACTGCACTAACCCTAAAACTAACCCTGTAAACTTTCGCCCCCTTGATGTCGTCGCTATCTCATCGAAGGGGGACGCCGAGGGAGCAATGGATGGATGATTATGAAGAGGCGTTGTAGCTTGATAACCTAGAGAGTCAGAATTCGGAATAGGTTGCAAAACGGAATGGTTCATTGAATAGGAGTCGTATATTTCAGAGTTAGCGGTTATTCTACCAGGACGCCGCTCGAGTGGAATAAAGGACATATCGTCGCCGGTTCTCTGTCCGAGAACGCCCGCCGCCAGGGGTCGGGCTGGGTCCGACTGCTCCCTGCCGTAGTCTGCTTCTAATTGGCCTGACACCACGCTAGCGTGCCACAACTGCATGAGTCCTACTAGGGCATCCGCTCGGGCCTCGTCGTCCGCCGCGGTTGTAATTATAGTTTCCCTCTGATCCCGTGTGAATGCGTCTTCTGCTCGATCGCAGGCGGAGTTATTAATGTTCGAGTACACGTGGGCAGTATTAAGGGTTGAATCATGGGAGGAATGTTTTTGTTGGGTTGCCATTTTATCTTGCATCAGTTCACCAACAAACAACACACAAAGATTCGCAAACTTAATCACCACTCGCAGTGTATTATCATTAAAGTAAAATCGCAAACAAACTGTCCGATTCAACTAAAATTACTAAAACCGGCCATATGACAACGTGTCAGCCATTACAGAACGCAACCAGAAAAAAAGGAAAGATCTTAATCTTAAAGCGTTAACTATCAGTCGGTCGCTATGGGTAATTAATTGGCGCCCGCTAAATCTCGGCGGTTTCCACTATACCGTTTGGCCGTATCACGTGGCACGTGAGCTAAGGGCTGGTCCTTTACACTCTCCCCCACCTACTCAAGTGGTGAAACCACGGGGAAACCAACAAACGGTACTGGACCATTCAAACAACGGTCAACCCCTCTACAAATTTCCATACCTCGGGCCTATATCAAAATACAGCATCCGGCAAATGTAAATCTGGACTACTGGTTCCGCCTACCCAAATGGTGAAACCCGGGAAAAACAAACAGTAGATGAACCATTCAAACAACGGTCAACCCCTCTACAAATTTCCATACCTCGGGCCTAAAGCATCCGGCAAATGTAAATTTGGACTACAGGGTCACCGACTGTTCCTACCCATGCACCCAATGTTATAACGCAACTGTAACAAAGCGCTCCAACAGAATGCAGAAACAAACTAACCCGAAACAGTAGAATCATCCTTAGCCTGCTACATGATTAACTATCGCACGACCCATGGTCGTCTGTTTCCTTGCACAATCCTTTAATCAGAAGTTCGGGTTCGGGCAACACAAACACTTATCTAGGTGATTGACATCACCAACACGGTTTCACAACGGTGAATAATACGTTTTTCACAACGGTGAATAACTGGTCAGGGCGTGGTTTATAAACGAAACCGAACAGGAAGAACATGGGGACGGGTTGGTCTGGGGACAGAGTTCAGTTCCTCGTCTCGGACAAGTTCGTCAAGTCCCAAAAGTTCGTCTCGATCAGTAACATCGTTCGAGATCGGCATATCCCAGTCCTTCGGACAGTCTCCCCCAAAGTTTTTCAGTTTGTCCACATAAACCAACTTCGGCTGAGCACGGGTCGACTTCTGTATTCGGTAGAGTACGGGTCCGACGCGCTCCAGAACTTTGTACGGTCCTTCGTAGAACTTGGCCCACTTGGTCTTGATACCGGTGTGTCGACGAGGACAGTGGTACCATACCCATTGGCCAGGTTCGAAAGTTGCGGGTCGAACTCGAAGGTTGTATCGAACAGTCCGATGCTGCACGAACTGCTGAAAGTGAGTTCGCACCCGACGATAGGCGCCCTGCATCCGGTGCAGGCGTTGATCCACCAACTCGTCCACTGTTTGGTCGCAGAGTTCTGTCGCCGAACCATCGCCAGAGACTTGGCCGATGGGCGCGCTAACGTCTCGTCCCACGAACAGGAGGTTGGAGCCGAATTTCGTACCCGAACGCTCGGTAGCGCGGTACGTAGCCATCACTCCAGGTAAGAGGATGCTGCGGTCGTCTGGGAGGGATTCTTCCGATCGAAGAGGAATTCGCGTAGTCTGCACCATCTCCACATGATGCGGTCGACGTGAGAGTTCGTCAGCGGAGGGTCGCGCGGAGTCGGGTTGGGGCTGATTCTCGAAATCGCACTCTTCAACGACGGTGAGACACGGGGCTCGCAGTTGAGAGGGCGCAGTCCGAGTCGGCCGATCGTTAACTTCTAGCGGAACGTCGTCAAACACGTTCTGCCGAGGAGAGGACAGCAGGATGTCTGGGTCACCAGACACATCGACTTCTGCGGTTCGAGCAGGCAGCGACGCACCGGTTACAACAATGTCAGATTCGAGCACTTGCGTCGGTACAGGACAGGGTCGAAGGTCGTCCTTCTTGGTGGGAAGAACGGCAAACACCTCCCCATACGCTTCGCTCGTAGGTGGCGCAACAGTTCTTGCCAACGATATTTTCCGACATCGCGCAGTTCCAGCTCCACGAGACAGTGCGTAGTCTCGTCCCTGCAGTTGAATTGACCGTTCGCGGAAATTCCAACTCGCGTTCTGTTGTTCCAGCCAATTGAGTCCCAGAATCATCTCGTTCAGCTCCTCGGTGACGAGGCACGGAATCTGGAAAATCCGCCCTGCGATTTCACCTTGCACAGTAATCTCGCCCAGCACACGAATGCTGGTGCCATTGGCCGCGTTCAGGAGCTGTCGCGATTCTCGCATGTCTTGAAGACGTACTAACGAAGCAGGAATTAACGACATCTCGCTTCCTGTGTCAATCAGAGCGAGGATCTTGCGCCCATTTATCCGAAGTGGCAAGTACGCGTTAGTACTTCCTTGGATATATCTTGCGTTAGCTATCCTTTCTCCTTCTTCTTGACCTTGTACGTCTGTCCTTGCTTGTGGACAGTCTTTCCGGAAATGTCCTGGCTGCAAGCAGAGAAAGCACCGACCACCACTTCGTCGATTCCTTCGACCTTGCGTCTCTAAATTGTTTCTCGTTCCTCCCTCCGATCTCTGTCGATTTTCCATCGGCACATATCGAGGTTCTACCGAGTGTCTTTCCCTTCCGTCAGATGCTTGCAACGTTGGCCCACACCACCACTGTTCCATCTGCAGTTGACGCTGTTCCATGTTAGCCATTTGCTCCGACAATCTACGAAGCAATTCTTCGCTAGAACTGTCATCTGTTCGGATCGCTTGGATTCGTCCCGATCTACGCTCATGGTCTCCAGTTCTACCTCGAGTTGCTCGATTCGCCTCTAGTCGAATAGCACATCTGCACGCTGCTTCGAGGTTAGTCGGTTCGCGGTCTCTCACGCATAGGGCAAGCTCGGAGTCGTCTATTGCGTCGAGGAATGCATCGATGGCGACCATCTCACTCATCTCCGTGGGCGGACCAGCATAGGCCAGCACCATCAGGCGTCGGATGTCTTGCGCTAATTCTTGCAAGGGCTCTTCTTTTCTCTGTTTTCGCGCACGAAGTTGCGTACGATATAGTGTTATCTGGTCCGAACATCCATATCTGCTCCTAAGTCGCTTTATCAGATCGTTCGAGGATGACAGACCTGAGGCGTGAAATTCCCACAACAGATGCGCTGCTGGTCCTACCATGGCACACATCAATTGGTTCACCTTTTCGTCCTCGTCCCATCCATTCTGTCTCGAACAGATCTCAAACTTGACTAGAAACGCTTCCAGAGGCGTTTGACCATCAAATTTCTCTAGTTTCAGCCACTGCTTGTGTCTGTCTCTTGGTTGCTTCTTCGTTTCATCCTCCGTACATGATTTCGGTTCGATGGTCGGCTTATATCTCAACCCATCGCCTTCAACTAAAATCACTGGACGAGTTTCTAACGGACTGGTCACCAAGGGACGACTTAACGTTTGTCCGACTTCCGTGCACAGCCCAGGACCATTGCTTACACTTTTTCCACTCTGCCCGCAAATCTCACTGAGATGCCTACACAGTTCTTGTAGTGGTGCTAAAAGGTCTTGCAATTGTCCAGTCTGGGTCGTCGTCGTGTTCTTCTTTAGTCGTGAAGAATTAATGCTAGTTCCATCAACTTCTTCCATTCCCCTTGCGTACTCTTGTTGACATATACTCCTTTTCTTCACTTCACTGCCTCTTAATATCTCGCCTCTCCTTTCATCTTTCCGTTTCTCTATTTCGTCTCTGGTCTCATTATCAACTCTCGAGCACCTTTCATTCTCTTCATCATCTTTTAAGCGCAATCTCCAACTTCTGAAATCACTTGTAAGTTTGGGCTGTCCTGTTTCATCCATTTCAACACACCCCACACTTCTGGAATCACTTGTAAACTTTCGCCCCCTTGATGTCGTCGCTATCTCATCGAAGGGGGACGCCGAGGGAGCAATGGATGGATGATTATGAAGAGGCGTTGTAGCTTGATAACCTAGAGAGTCAGAATTCGGAATAGGTTGCAAAACGGAATGGTTCATTGAATAGGAGTCGTATATTTCAGAGTTAGCGGTTATTCTACCAGGACGCCGCTCGAGTGGAATAAAGGACATATCGTCGCCGGTTCTCTGTCCGAGAACGCCCGCCGCCAGGGGTCGGGCTGGGTCCGACTGCTCCCTGCCGTAGTCTGCTTCTAATTGGCCTGACACCACGCTAGCGTGCCACAACTGCATGAGTCCTACTAGGGCATCCGCTCGGGCCTCGTCGTCCGCCGCGGTTGTAATTATAGTTTCCCTCTGATCCCGTGTGAATGCGTCTTCTGCTCGATCGCAGGCGGAGTTATTAATGTTCGAGTACACGTGGGCAGTATTAAGGGTTGAATCATGGGAGGAATGTTTTTGTTGGGTTGCCATTTTATCTTGCATCAGTTCACCAACAAACAACACACAAAGATTCGCAAACTTAATCACCACTCGCAGTGTATTATCATTAAAGTAAAATCGCAAACAAACTGTCCGATTCAACTAAAATTACTAAAACCGGCCATATGACAACGTGTCAGCCATTACAGAACGCAACCAGAAAAAAAAGGAAAGATCTTAATCTTAAAGCGTTAACTATCAGTCGGTCGCTATGGGTAATTAATTGGCGCCCGCTAAATCTCGGCGGTTTCCACTATACCGTTTGGCCGTATCACGTGGCACGTGAGCTAAGGGCTGGTCCTTTACAACCCTAACCGACCCTCACGACGCCTAACCTGAGCCCTAACCGACCCTCACGCGCTAAATCCCGCTTCTACTTCGTGAGGAAATATTTTTCATCGAATTTCTATTTCTGTGGGTCGTACACGAAACCTACATCGACACGCGGAAAATAAAAAAAAGGTGAATTAAAATTATAGTACCGCATTGTGTATCGTCGACTTAAATCTACGCTCGACAGTCTAGGCTTCCCAGAGCTGAAAGTGATTTGGAAAAGTTGCCGGGTCTGAGTAAAACAACGGAATTTTTGTTTTTACCTCAAAACTTTTCTGACGACTTTTTTAGTCTGAACCGCGATACAAAGATCTGAAATTGCATACAATTTCTACGGTTATGTCATTAAAACGTCATGTCACACTGCTTGTTAATATTTTATATCTCGACAGTACTACAGTTATGGTGACTTACAATCTTTTTGCACGATTCTCGAACTGTGTAATAGAGACAGTTTGGTGCAATAACAAGGTATGTCGACTTATACCACATAATATGTGTGGTATTGCAGCTGCTAGAAAACACTTTGTCGACATAACCTGTTATTGCACCAGAAATTATACCAATGACGGAGTATTCATGCTGCAATAACACGATATGAAGCAAAATGTGTAAAAAATAATAATAATTTCATATTTCGCACTGTATAATGTGACAATTTCGTTAAAGACTATTTTAAGGTACATATTGCTCAAAACAGCTTGTTGATATGTTGTCAAATGGCTTAGATACAGCAGTTTGAAGCGGTAAATCTTTGAAGTCGATTTCCCAACATTCATGATTTTCGACATACCTTGTTATTGCTCCAAGCCCTTCAATTGTCTTTTGCAACAATATATATATAGGCTATATGTGTGTGCGTGTGTGTATGTGTTTCTGCACAGTCTACCTACTAAGTTGTTTGGCTTCAATTTATAGCGTATCAATTCATTACCCTTCAAATTTTTGCTTATTGCTTTCTTTCTGCGTGAATTTTTCATGGCCAATCACAATATTTATTATATCCAGAAATAATAACCATCATCATCGTCATTATAATAATCATCGTCTTCATCATCATCATCGTCATCATCGTCATTATCACCATCTAATTGTCACCGTCACCATCACCACGACGACGACGACGACGACCACCACCAACATCATCATCAACATCATCATTATCGTGATAATTTTCATCATCATTTCATAAACACCGCCATATTCATCCATATCCTCCACTTTACCACAAAGTTGTTTTTCAAACTCACTAATATTAATTTATATTTTTGTTCAATAACACTATTAAATCACAACGAGGACGTTTGACTGTGAATGTTGCAAGAGGATATTTTGTGGATTTTGACGCAGAAAGTCTGTGAAAAAGCATTACTGACTGTGGTAATTTGCAAAAGAAGAAACATAAATAAACTGCTTCGAGTTGAAATGAGTTGAAATGAGTTGCGATATTGTTGTTCTACACACTTTATCACTCTGGGCATTAGCTTGGAATTCAGAATATCAATCTGATATTGTCACAGCCATCATGAATGGAATAGGCTAAATTATAATAATCGAATAGCCTACGTTTTGAGAAGCAAAATATTTTGACTTTTTGCCACGTGCTGCTCAGAAGTGCGAATTGACGCGCGGTTAGTCATCAGCCATTACATAACGGCAACAGGCCTACATCTATGTGTATGTTTGTATCTATCACTGCGAGAATAGAACCTACTGTTATCATTATTATTATTTGCTAATTAGAGTTATTGGCATTTATTGTGTGGCATTTGTCTATAATTGCGAAACACATTACTAAAACTAAATCTGTTCACCATTAAGGAGCCTGTTCGTTTGTGCTTGGCCTATTACAGTTTTCTCTATAGGTCATTATGTAACCAGTTTACATTATTATAATTATGTTTTATAACCTATATAATATATCTATAATATATTTCTCAAAGTTTGTCCTTCCGTTTGTGTGTATGTATGTATGTCCGGATGTCCGGATGTATTTTCACACTTCGTCCCAGAAAACCAAAATTTCACGGGTGACGTACCGCTGGAGGTCAGAGTTAGTGGTGGGGTGTTGTGGGGAAGGGGGTGGGGTGGGGTGGAGGGGGGGTGGTGGAAGGTGGGGTGGTGGAGGGGGGGGAGAAATTGGGGGGGAAATGTTTTTCCCTGAAAACCAAAATTTCACGGGTGGCGTACAGGTGGAGGTCAGAGTTAGTGGTGGCGTGTTGTGGGGGTGGGGAGGTGGGGTGGGGAGGTGTCGAGTTGGAGGTGTAGAGGTGGGCCTGGTGGATGGTGGGGGGGGGGAAGAAATTTGGGTGAAATTTTTTCCCCGAAAAGTAAAATTTCACGGGTGGCGTACCGGTGGAGGTCAGAGTTAGTGGTGGCGTGTTGTGGGGGTGGGGAGGTGGGGTGGGGAGGTGTCGAGTTGGAGGTGTAGAGGTGGGCCTGGTGGATGGTGGGGGGGGGAAGAAATTTGGGTGAAATTTTTTCCCCGAAAAGTAAAATTTCACGGGTGGCGTACCGGTGGAGGTCAGAGTTAGTGGTGGCGTGTTTTGGAGGGGGTAGGGGGGTGAAAATTTTTTGGGGGGGGAATCTTTTCCCCGAAAACCAAAATTTTACGTGTGGCATACCGGTGGAGATCGGAGTTAGTGGTGGCGTGTTGTGAAGGGGTGGGGAGGGGTCTGGGGGGAAATTTTGGGGGGGGAATTTTTTTCCCCGAAAACCAAAATTTCACGGGTGGCGTACCGGTGGAGGTCGGAGTTAGTGGTGGCGTATTGTGGAGGTGGGGGGAGAGTGGGGGAAATTTGGGGGCAAGTTTGCCGCCCGAAAACCAAAATTTCTCGGGTGGCATACCGGTGGAGGTTGGAGTGGTGGGGTGTGGTGTGGTGGGGTTGTGGCCGGAGTGGGTCGAATCCTAAATTTCCCGGGCAACGCCGGGTACCTCACCTAGTAGGTTATAAAACATAATTACTGCAAAACATATATATATATATATTTTGCAGTGGCGAAATTATTTTCAGGCCAGAGCACCACTTTGTGAAATTTCCGTAGACAGTCAGACAATAACTGAATTTCTCGGTCGTGTTTGGAACAATGATAAATTTATTGTAACAATCATGACAGGTGTGCAGCTCTTTCATAGAAAGCTGTAAAGCTTGCCTGAATAGAGCTGGACAAGACTTCACTTCAGGTTACGCCTTCAGATTCACCGCATTCATGAATAAGTTAACTCATGAATGAAATGGCCAGTGGGCGCAGTTAGGCTAAACAGACCGAAAGTCCGAGACACTAAAGGTTCAATGCATTTCTTTGATGACTGATGAACTCAGCTGTGGCTTTATAGCGGGTGATGTTGACCTAACAACTAAGCTTTTCTCGTAACTTATTCCGTAGGAATGTAAATTAAAATCAAATTACGAAATGGACAGCATAACAGGAATCACTCGATCGACTGCTTTAGCCTACGGAAGCGGACTTATTTGGCTACTGCGCTGTTTAGAAAGCAACAGGAAATCAGAGACCGCAGCTTAGTCACGTGGTAACGCCAACTCAAACTGTTCAATTTTTATTGGAGGCTTCTTCCTCTGCAACACTAAAAATAACTGTTGTTTACCAACTGTACAGTCAATAAATAACTTGTCTCTACAAAGAAACTTAAAATGCATGCTGAAATACAGCAACGGCCCTGAACCGTAACACATCCACTGCCTAGAGCTTTGTTTTCAGTTAACTGAAACGCACAATTATAGCCCAAAACGATTAGATCGTGTTATTTAGTTAAATTGTGGTCCTTCTGGAGCTATCAGCAAGGTTGACTTTCTCGATAGGCCTACCAGTGGCGGCGCCAGGATTTCAGTTTGGGGGGGGGGCTGAATTTGCGGGAGAAAATGTTCCGTTTTCAGTCGCCAAAATTTCTGACGACTTTTTTAGTCATTTGGAAAACGGTTCTTTTTCATATCCGCCAAACTGTCTGTCAAACCTCGTGCGCACCTTTACTGTTAATTTGGGGGGGCTAAAGAGGGTTAATCGTGCTAATCGTGCATATATTTCATTTTTACATGGGAAATAATGGATGGCCTTTTTTAGAAGGGGGGGGGCTTAACCTCCCGAACCCTCTAGCGCCGCTACTGAGGCCTACCAGAGGGGGAAAAGACAACGGTGGTGACCAGCACTGGCTGCACTGGTCCTCAAGTTGCGATTGCGAGCTCGACGGAGTGCAAAAATGCTGCTGGCATTTCTCGCCCTGATTTCGCGGATTTTTTCATCAGCTTTTTTCATGCGCAAACATTAAGGTTTAGGCCTACAGGTTGAACTAGCCTTTGTGGTAATCTGATTGCTAAGATGATGGCCCTGCAAGCTTAAGTAATACAACTTAGCGCTTGGTGCCTCATTTTTAATAAGAATAAAATGTTTTGTTTTCAGCTGTTCAAATCGTACAGATCCTTTATTATAGTCTTCATGCTTTCAAGTGTAAATCTGCATATCACATTAAAGTAACTTCTTGGTTAGAAAGAGACTTCTTTTGGCACTAACTTGAGAGTAACCACACATCTGAAATTAATATTACATCCCATCGAGCTTTTATGAATCAGTGAATCATTGAACTTAATGTTAATTATAACGGTGCAGAGTCGGTCGAAACTAGAATAATTCACTAGTTGAGCATGGTCGAAACCAGACTTACCGTATTAAGCTAGAAAATGTCAAGATAGCCTACAAAGTAAAATTTTTCTTACAATGTATTTCTCTCACGAGCTACTTACACACTAATGACAAACTTTAAATGATGTTACGTGTCAATTAGGACAATCATACGGATGCCACTGATCAGCCATCATTGTGAAATTTGAAAGCCAATACTTCTGAATAATTTCATAATTAGCGAATGGTATAGCCTAGGTAATGATTTATTCCTTCCGTTTTACATTCGATTTTTGTCTTTTTAAACATTCCTCACCACAACCATATAGCGTGACAATGCAGAACCGCAAAAATTGTTTTGTTCAGCTCGATTTGATTGACAGTAACTTTTATGCGACATAATGTTCGATGGACCAGACTTAACCTAGTAATCTATTAGAATTTGTCAATGCCGGTGTCACGTGACATCCTATTCGCCCTTAAAACTGTACGGCGGGATGAATTTATTTATCCCCCGGATGGAATATACCGGGAAATAAGCCATTCTATCCCCTTTATTGAAAATGCGTATAATTGAAACGTTCATGAATCATTAAAAGAAAATTAAATAAAAAATAATGTTGTAATCAAAATTTAAAGTGACTTTGATTGTTTCAAGTGTCCTAAACAATATTCAGAGCAAGGCAACTCGAATTTACTTAGTGGCTCTAAGCGTTCTAAGTGTTCTATGTCCTCTAAAACCAAAGCAAGCAAAATTATCTAGTAGAAATAAACATACCTGTTAGTGCCACTATTTAACAAAAGCAGATGGAAGTAATTCAATTTGAAAAAAATCAATACACATTCGCTTTTTAAAACTTCTCTTCATCTGGGGGGTACGATTAATACGGGTGTACCCTATTTCGTGAAACCGGCACGTTAACCTAAAAAAATAATACGTAGCAATGATGAAAGCATATAATTTTATTTGAAATTCTGTACCGCAGCAGTTGACTGCACCAGTCAAAAATTGACAGCTGGATAAAGGTTGAGTTTGCGCAGTAGGCCTACACACCTGCAGTGCCAATCTGTGAAGCGAGATAAATTTTAATGACAGGGCGTTTTGAAGAGAATGTCAAACCTTGACAGATTGTGGCAGTAAAGCGTATTAATCGTTACACTCAATTACTTTCTGACAAGTTGATTACATGCTGGAGCGTGATTCTCCACTGCTATAAATATTCAACCCTTTGCTACAGTAGCCACTTACTGCGATCCATCCGCATATTGCTCTGACGTGCATATTTTGGCAAAGATGCTTGCTATCTACATCGCGACCGTGTTGGCTTTGTTGGGCTCTGATATTTTGCCATCGAAGGTTCAGGCTGGACTAGGTAAGTCCGGAAACTCCGTTGACTCCAAAGGATCCAGTAGTTCCGAGGACGCCGGCTTCTGTAAAAATGCTTTGACAAAACTCAAGTCCATCACAAAAGATGGGACTCCAGCGTGCCAGGTAGGCATAGATTGGTTCTCAGTAACAGCAAACACACACGCGCGCACACACACAGACGCACGCACACGCACATACATCATATAAAATTAAATGCTTGTGTATGTGTGTGTATCTGCAGTATATCCACCAGACGCTGCAGTGTTGCTATCTACTTCTTAGCAATTCGTTGTTCTTTGTTTTGTGCTCATTGTTTTCTTCCTGCGTGTGAATTATTTGGTTCCATTATAAATCATGAAAAATAATCGTCAGGATCAGTATGACTGTCGCTGTCATTAAGACGACGACTTCGACGATCACTATCACCCACCACCACCACCACCACCACCACCACCACCACTCACACAACCGCCACCACCACCGCCACGACCACCATCAATTGTCCCACCAACACCACCCACACCACCACCACTGCAATCATCATCAAGACCATGCTCGTTCACTTTCTCCTCCTCACTATCCTCACGGTATTGTTTAATATCACCGCAATTTCCTATAATTCCATAATATTATTAATTCTTACGAGCATGTCGTAGGTCCATTCATAATTGTCGTTAACGAAGTTGCAATAAATAGCTTCTATTGCGAAAGTGTTCAGAACACAATGTATCAACCGGTGTCACTGCAAAAACAAAGCCTTAATCAGACACTATCCAGAAAATGCGTGATGGTAGAGAGATAGCCTACAGCCATCCTATAGAAGTATAAAGGATAGGCTAATTATGCTATCCGAAAACGTAGACTATTCATATTTTAGAATAATACGACAGAAGCGTCTGAGCAAGATGATTAAAACGAATATTATCAGGATCGTCACCAATATCACTACTATTGTAATAGTATGTTCTCATGTATTTTTTAATTCACACAAAACAAACAACTGGACGTAGCCTAATGCAATCTAGGTCTTTGTATTCGATTAACTCTAATTATCCAATGCGATTTAAATCGTGTCATTGTGTTAAAGTGTGGTCCATCTGGATCCATCAGCAAGGTTGAATTCCTCGATGCCCAGACTGGAAAACCGACAACGGAGGCGACCTGCACTGGCTGCACTGGATCTCAAGTTCCGGTTGTGAGCTCGACAGAGTGCACAAATTCAGCTGGCAAATCTCGCTCTGACTACGCAAAGTTCTTTGCTAAAGCTAATAAATGCACAAGCATTAAGTTGTACAGGTAGGTAACCCATTACAGTAATAATCTGATTGCTAATAGGAGTACCCTGCAGCCTAGCTGATGCTTACCTGCAAGCATAAGGACTTCAAATTAGTGCTTGAGTATTCATTGTTAAGGAGCATAAAATGTTTTTAAGCCGTTGAAATCAAACAGGTTATTTATATTCGTCATACTTGCATGTGTAGATCTGCATAGGCCATCACATTAAAACCATCTTCTTTATCAGAAAGAGACTTCTTTTGGCACCTGAAAATAACTGCATATTTA
Organism: Lumbricus terrestris; assembly: GCA_949752735.1. NCBI lineage: Eukaryota > Metazoa > Annelida > Clitellata > Crassiclitellata > Lumbricidae > Lumbricus > Lumbricus terrestris. The sequence goes on from OX457052.1 coordinate 31,708,524, forward strand.
ACATTAATAGTAAATCCCTTGATCCCACGCAACTTTTAATTCCAATGAATCATTGAATCTGATGATAGTCTTAGTCAAAGATCATCCAGGGTCGGTTGACGAGCATCCATTGGTTTGATCCCAAATGTATTTGCGGAATGGTGGAGGAGAAAAATCTGAAGAGTTGGGAGGAACCTGCGCATAGACGATATCCGAATAGAAGATGATTTTATGAGAATGCTTCTGCATATGGCACAAACGATGAAGATACTCGTAATCGTGATCGTTAAATAGGAACTTCTACAGCGTCAGTAAAAACTCAGCCGCGGGAACCAGCTTATTCACAGGCGATCAATAAAAACCACGTCGATAGGCAGAGGTCAAGATTCGGAGAGTCCGGCGAGGAGCCAGGCAGACGGCTAGGGTGGCTGATGTTTAGAGTTGAAACGTCGCGGGAGTCTGGGTGAAGTGTGGAAGAATCAGGACATAGTATACCTGTGAAAAAGAATGTCTTCACTTTGGAGTGAAATACTTGCGGGGACGTGGCCCAGGAGGCGGACCTTGCGGAACACCAAAAGAGAGCGGAATGGGTTCAGAGTAAGATTTTAACGGAGATGTTGCTGGAACCTGCTCTACTGTGGCTCTCGCCTAAATCGTTCCAGTGTAGGCCTATAGCAATTCTGTTAGAAATAGGCCTTGATCGTTACGGTATCGATAGTGTTGAACAGATATTTCGAGAAGACAGCACGCAACAATAAAAATTTTATATCTGAAGTGCACAGTCGATGCAAATGCTTCTCATGTAAACTGCGTATGCGACTGTCAGCCCTGTTTTATGGAGTAACGCAAGACACCCAACTGCGGTGGTAAAATCCAGTATATGGTCGAACAATTAACTGATTGAACAAGAACTTTTAATGATTCAACAGAACATCTTGTACACTAACGCGGTGTAGTGGGTATGATCGTTGCCTTGCAGCCGGAGGGCTGCAGGTTCGAATCCACCCCAAGCCGCCGCGTTGGGACCTTGGGGCAGTCCTTCACTCGCAATAATATTGCTCTGCGCTTCGTTGTCAAGCTCCGATTCAGTGCCCACGCTGTAGTCGGGAACGCTTCTGAGTAGTGTTCTTGAAGAGGCGCTATAACTGTAACGCCCGCCCCCACCGTCATCCCCGGAGTCGCCAATTCCGGATCATCGTACGGCAAGGAGGCCGCGTGCTGTTGTGGGTCATGGTCATGGTCCTGAGAAATGGATCGAGGATAAGAGGAGGGGACTCTCGGGTTCAAATCCAACCGATGGAATGATTGCCAACCATCTCGGCTACCAAGCTCTCTATATGAGATTGGATCCTTGTGGGCCAGACGCTCACTTCTGCGCAGCGTGCCCAGGTGGGTGAAATCTTTAGGCCTAGCGCCTGAAGACTCTGCCAGTCTGATGGTCGACTGGCAAGGCACGTCCGCGATGGCAACAGCGGTGGACTCCAGTCCAGGGCTCGAACCCACAACAGATCTTGGGACCGGCGATGCCTCGAGTCGCTCTAAGCGTGTCATGACCTCCGTTAGCACCTCTCTAACATTAGAGTGCACGGCCGAAATTTCCTCCCTTACATCTGACCTTACCGAGGCAATCGCATCTTGTGTATCTCTGGCCTGTGACTGCATCGCTTCTTGTGTATCGCGGGCATGCGATTGTATCACTTCTTGTGTGTCTCTAGCATTAGTCTGCATTGATGAGTGCATAGATGTTATAGCCTCCATCACTACCTCCAATGATGAGGGAGGCCTAGACGGCTGTGAAGGTGTTACAGGTCTACTTTCTTCCATGGCGCAATATGAATTAGGTCTACAGGTAATTCTATCACTATCAGTGAACAAAGTCAGTAATTTCAGTAATGTTTCTTATTATAGTCCATCAATTGAATCCTCAATCAACAACAACCACATTCAAAGTAATCAATCAATTACGTAACCAACTTCGATTACACTCAATGCAAACAATAAACAAAGTCAGATATTTTAACTAATAGCTTCTTGTAATGATCAAAGACATTCAATGCAAACACACTTGGACCGGAGTAAAGCTAAGTTAGTCCCCGATTTACTTTCAAGTCCCTCGGCCAATTTAAAAGTAGCCCAAAGTTAAAGAACCGATCACCCTAAAACCCATCCACTCGTACCTCATGTCCAGATAAAGAGAGTCCATCGTGACATGGCGCGAAGAACGGCGTTGACATGTTCTTCTCCAGGATCTGACCCGATGATGAAGCCCGAGTGCGAATCTTGCCGACGAGAATCAGCCGCAATGATCCATCACTTCAGTCTTGTTCGTTCAAAGTTCTGACCGTTTTCGTCTTATATACCTATACTTTATATTAACTATAAAACATCTTGTTCTTTCTTGAGTTCCGACCGCGTCCACTTTAAACAAGAGACATCTTCTTCCTTCAACGTTCTGGCTGCATCTGACTTAAACACGAATACGTCTTCTCTCCTCAAAGTTCCGATCGAGTCTGACTTAACACGAAAACGTCTCTTCTCCGTCGAAAACGTCTTCTGCCTTCAACACGACTTCTACCTGCAAAGTTCTGACCGCACCTCTACGTCTCACCTCTTCCACGTCTCTGCGTGTTCTGCCCTCAGTGCTCCTAGGACGTGATTCACGTCAACAACACAAGTCCCGGATGAAAACTGAACTGCGCAGTTTCCCAGCTAGCCTTCGGCGCATAAACTCAGCTTCAATTTCCGCACACGTGGGCCTCCCCCTCCCTTCGAGGCGTCAATCTAACGTCGCAATTTCGACACGTGCGAGTGTCGTGTGACAGAGTCTTGGTATCCTTCTCTTTACCTCTCTCCTATCTCATGTCCGTCTGGCCGTATTGCCCTCACTCTCTCCATCAGGCATCGGTACGCAGGCGGTCTGTCCTTTTCCGTCCGTCCACCTTGCCTCTCTCTTGTCTGCCTGACTGTATCGCCTACACACTTTGCATCAGGCCGCCTGGTCGTCCAATTATATCGCTGGTGGCAGTCAGTCAACTTCACCTCCTCCGTTTTGCTACAGCTCCCAGCTGCAGGGCGAGACGGGAAGTTGATTCAACGGACGCTTGCCAAAAACATCGACTGCGATGGTCGGTCGTTGAGATTCGTGTCAGACACGATATCAGAAATAAAATAATATTACCCGAGAACAGGCGCTCTATAAATGAAAAGATGGCAGATCCAAAATGGCGACCGGAAGTCGAAACGTCACGTCATACGGGGCGTTACACTACCCCCAACCAAGACAATTGCGGAATATATTTATTTGGAAAAAACATATTCTGCAATGGGTAAATAAGGCGATAGATACTCTGGTTGGTACATCAAGAATTCGAAATTAAATGCAAAGAGTAAAATTATGCAAAGACAGTCAAAATAACGATAGCAAGGCAATACTAAAATTGTCCATCGCAATAATACAATGCAATACACATATTAGTCACCATTTAACCACTCAGTAGCAATCATCATCAATGCAATCATATAATAGTCACAGTAAACAAACATGTAAATTCTTTCACATGTAATAATAAAAATGTATCATCAAAATCAAACCAGTGTTAAACAGTCAGCTTCCTGTCATTTTTCAACCGGCCGTAATTAAACGGTCCTTCAACAGAGGTTACCCGGCTAACGTCAAGTTCTCAGGCGGACGAGTTCCAGAAGGTTCATTCAGCGATCTCCAGTTTTGGTCTTCGGAAGACCCGTTGCGGAGGGGGCATCCGCGTAAAAGATGGAAGCGGCTGTCACAGTAGAAGCAGCGGCGCTCCTCTCCTGGCGAGTTCCGGCCATCGTCTCGCCTCCTCGTCTGATTCCATCCGTTTCCTTGGTTCCCGCTCGGCGCTGGAGCGGAACTCTGTACAGCGTTCACACGACCGACGATCGGGTTGCCCGGAGTATCGCTCCCGGGTTGTTCCTGGTTGTCGTTCCGGGCAGCCTGCTGCTGTCGGAATGGACAGTCGCGCGCGATGTGGTTCGTTGCGGAACATTCGAAGCATCTCCGCGCAAATCGCCCAGCTTCCGGTTCCGCCGCCTGTCGGTACCTGCACGTAGAACTCAAATGTCCGAGTTGATGACATAGGAAACACCGTAGAGTTCCCCGTCCGTTACCTCTATTGTTATACGACCATTCATTTCTAGTTGACTCGTTCTGACTTCTCCATGGCCCGCTATTGTGGTATCTGACTGGTGGCGCCGCCAATGGTTGTCGCTCTTTCTTCTGTAATTGTTCCATTTGTTTCCTCATTTGCTCCAGCTCCCGTCTCAAATCTTTCAATTCCGAGTCTTTTTCCTCCTTGATTGCATTGACTCGTCCATGACGTCGGTCGTTCGGTTCATGGCCACCAACTTCCGCCTTCTGATACCCGTCCAGTCGCATCGCTACCTTGTAGGCTTCATCGAGGGATTTCGGTTCTCGCTCCCTTATCTTCAGAGCAAGAATTCGATCCCTCAAGGCATCCAAGAATGCCCGAACGGCAATTGCTTCGCTGTGGACAGTCGAAGAACCCGGATACGCACGCGAAGTCAACCTCCGGACATCATCCACCACCGATCCCATATCTTCATCAGGCTTCTGTTTTCTGGTGCTGAGCTGTGTCTGGAACAAAGCTTGTTGCTCGGCATTTCCATAACGCTCGCGGAGTCGCTGGACCAGAGCCGTCCAAGTATCCAAACTGTCTGCATTTGTCTCACTTAGCAAATTCGTTGCTGGTTCGACCAAAGCGACAACAAGTTGGTTTAGCTTTTCCTCCTCAGACCAGCCGTTGTTTTTTGCACAAACGGAGAATCTGCGAAGAAAGATTTCGACATCGGTCTTCCCGCTGTACGAACCGAGTTTTAGCCATTGCTTTGGCTTTGGAGCAGGGGTCGATGACGGTTTCACCTCGCCAACTTTAGGTGTTGCAGACGCGGTCGGTTCAGGCTCCTTCGCGGTTCCACCCAAGCTGGTAGACGGTAATTCCAGGTCGCCGGTCGTTTGTGTCGCGACGGTGGTCATCGGGACGGTTCGGATCAGGCCAACCGAAACATTGGAAGACGCAGGTGTTTTATCGACGCCAGTTGTTTCAATCCTCACCGGAAGTGTCGGCTTCAGTAGTGATGAACGAGGCGGTTCGATGACACGGCCGAATCCGAAACTCTGCGCACCGAGGCAGGAGCTCATTCTCGCCGATTCCACGATGGGTGGCCACCGGGGAAAGATGTCGTCGCTTGGTCGAAGCGGGTCGGGACAGCGGAACGGGTCGAGCCAAACCCGGTTGTCGCTGTGTTCGTAGAACGCGCTCGGAGCGTAGTTCGGAGCAGGAGGCATCCTCGATACGTGTGGATTGTCGAGGCGGACACTCGGCTGCATCCTGTCGATCGTCGCCATCGCTGTTGGTCCAAGATGAAGGTCGGGTCGAGCGTAGTTACGACCAACCATGGTCGAAGTCGTTCTGCCGTCGAAAGCGCTGTCGGGCATTGAGGTCGGCATTCCCGACGTTGATTGCCGAATGTCGACCGGGTTCATCGCTGTTTCTGCTCTTTGTCGACCGACGTCTGCGAGCGACGCTTGCATCCTCCATTGCGGATTAGGTCGAGGATATTCGACATGAGGAAGCGACGAAAAGGCCAAAGGAACTGGATTAGCCTTATCACCCCCCTCCCGTGGCAATTGATTGGCGATCGGTTTACTTATTTCTAAGTCCCTAAACTCCGGTTGCAGTGCTGTTTGCATTCTGTTATCAATTATTTTAACAGTTTTAGGTCTAGCTTCCATCATCCTGCTGATTTCAATGTCCACACTACCTTCATCAGACATAATTTCCACATTATCAGCAAATTCCCTTTCCTTCCTTCGTTCAAAAGATATTGCCATTTCTCCTCTCCTAGCATAGTCAGTTGCCTCTTCTGACCTATTTTCACCAAAATCCCTAGAACCAATTTGTACCAGTACCCCACTTCTGGTACCAATTGTAACGCCCACCCCCACCGTCATCCCCGGAGTCGCCAATTCCGGATCATCGTACGGCAAGGAGGCCGCGTGCTGTTGTGGGTCATGGTCATGGTCCTGAGAAATGGATCGAGGATAAGAGGAGGGGACTCTCGGGTTCAAATCCAACCGATGGAATGATTGCCAACCATCTCGGCTACCAAGCTCTCTATATGAGATTGGATCCTTGTGGGCCAGACGCTCACTTCTGCGCAGCGTGCCCAGGTGGGTGAAATCTTTAGGCCTAGCGCCTGAAGACTCTGCCAGTCTGATGGTCGACTGGCAAGGCACGTCCGCGATGGCAACAGCGGTGGACTCCAGTCCAGGGCTCGAACCCACAACAGATCTTGGGACCGGCGATGCCTCGAGTCGCTCTAAGCGTGTCATGACCTCCGTTAGCACCTCTCTAACATTAGAGTGCACGGCCGAAATTTCCTCCCTTACATCTGACCTTACCGAGGCAATCGCATCTTGTGTATCTCTGGCCTGTGACTGCATCGCTTCTTGTGTATCGCGGGCATGCGATTGTATCACTTCTTGTGTGTCTCTAGCATTAGTCTGCATTGATGAGTGCATAGATGTTATAGCCTCCATCACTACCTCCAATGATGAGGGAGGCCTAGACGGCTGTGAAGGTGTTACAGGTCTACTTTCTTCCATGGCGCAATATGAATTAGGTCTACAGGTAATTCTATCACTATCAGTGAACAAAGTCAGTAATTTCAGTAATGTTTCTTATTATAGTCCATCAATTGAATCCTCAATCAACAACAACCACATTCAAAGTAATCAATCAATTACGTAACCAACTTCGATTACACTCAATGCAAACAATAAACAAAGTCAGATATTTTAACTAATAGCTTCTTGTAATGATCAAAGACATTCAATGCAAACACACTTGGACCGGAGTAAAGCTAAGTTAGTCCCCGATTTACTTTCAAGTCCCTCGGCCAATTTAAAAGTAGCCCAAAGTTAAAGAACCGATCACCCTAAAACCCATCCACTCGTACCTCATGTCCAGATAAAGAGAGTCCATCGTGACATGGCGCGAAGAACGGCGTTGACATGTTCTTCTCCAGGATCTGACCCGATGATGAAGCCCGAGTGCGAATCTTGCCGACGAGAATCAGCCGCAATGATCCATCACTTCAGTCTTGTTCGTTCAAAGTTCTGACCGTTTTCGTCTTATATACCTATACTTTATATTAACTATAAAACATCTTGTTCTTTCTTGAGTTCCGACCGCGTCCACTTTAAACAAGAGACATCTTCTTCCTTCAACGTTCTGGCTGCATCTGACTTAAACACGAATACGTCTTCTCTCCTCAAAGTTCCGATCGAGTCTGACTTAACACGAAAACGTCTCTTCTCCGTCGAAAACGTCTTCTGCCTTCAACACGACTTCTACCTGCAAAGTTCTGACCGCACCTCTACGTCTCACCTCTTCCACGTCTCTGCGTGTTCTGCCCTCAGTGCTCCTAGGACGTGATTCACGTCAACAACACAAGTCCCGGATGAAAACTGAACTGCGCAGTTTCCCAGCTAGCCTTCGGCGCATAAACTCAGCTTCAATTTCCGCACACGTGGGCCTCCCCCTCCCTTCGAGGCGTCAATCTAACGTCGCAATTTCGACACGTGCGAGTGTCGTGTGACAGAGTCTTGGTATCCTTCTCTTTACCTCTCTCCTATCTCATGTCCGTCTGGCCGTATTGCCCTCACTCTCTCCATCAGGCATCGGTACGCAGGCGGTCTGTCCTTTTCCGTCCGTCCACCTTGCCTCTCTCTTGTCTGCCTGACTGTATCGCCTACACACTTTGCATCAGGCCGCCTGGTCGTCCAATTATATCGCTGGTGGCAGTCAGTCAACTTCACCTCCTCCGTTTTGCTACAGCTCCCAGCTGCAGGGCGAGACGGGAAGTTGATTCAACGGACGCTTGCCAAAAACATCGACTGCGATGGTCGGTCGTTGAGATTCGTGTCAGACACGATATCAGAAATAAAATAATATTACCCGAGAACAGGCGCTCTATAAATGAAAAGATGGCAGATCCAAAATGGCGACCGGAAGTCGAAACGTCACGTCATACGGGGCGTTACATAACAAGTGTACATAAATACATGCTTACCCTTTAAACCATCTGGACCCGCCGCTCCCAGGGAATCGGTATAGCCTATATATTCGAGGCACCCGGGGATACTAATCGTATTAATGCTACTTTTCCATCATCTGAAAAACTAATTCATTTTGTGTGCATGCGTTTAGGTGCGACTGTTTGGGTGCAGGGCCTACTACACCTCTCATAACAACTCCAGCGCCTACTACAACCTACCCGACAACTACGGATATAATATACGGATGAACCTTATGGTGCCAAGCATCGAGTCTAAGTCATTTGTTATTATTCCATTTGAAGAATTAACAGATCTCAACAACCAATATCTACACTAAACTGAATCAATAACACTAGTTTATGAGAAAAAGTGTTCATAGTGTCAAACGGTCTATTTTTTTTAGCTCAACCAATCACACCTCACGAAACATCCACCAATCACAGAAGACGATTCATATTTACGTTCGCTAGACAAAAATCACGACTTTTCTGATTGTTTATTGTCTATTGACTTGCATCTCACATCAACGTTCACATAACATTTTAATTCACCCGAATTAATTTCGGAATTATTTCAGTGACGTGCAATACACCGCACACAATAACGTTTCCCCTTTTACCTGGTTTTTTCACGGTTGTCGGACATTAAGTTTTCTGGACAAACCCCTCGGACAGAAACCCCCGATTTAGCCTGTGACATTTAGGCCTACTCCCCAGGACAAAACCTCTCCCTTGTGCAAATAGCCCATATCTGTACAGTAGTCAATTGGTAAAACGCGTTTCATAGCCTAATTCTGTTACCATTAGACCAGCGGTTCCCAACCCGTGGCCCGCGAGCCAAAAGTGGCCCGCCAGGTCTAAAAAATGGCCCTCATCTCTCAAAGAATTAACAGAAATAATATTATATGAAAAATTGATAGTTTGGACAGGATAGAACACATAATTATTTTCTATTAATTTTTTTTGTTTTGCCGTCTTTAAATAACATCAAACATTCTATTTTGAGTCAATTATAACAATTTTATATACTTTTAGTTAATTAAAGTTTAGCTTTGTGGCCACCTAATGTCCTACAACTAAGTCAAAGTGACCCTCGTGTCCTCCAGCTTAGAAAAAGTGGCCCTAAAGTCAGAAAAGGTAGGGAACCACTGCATTAAACGAACATAATAATGATAAACTTTTCTTTAATGAAGCGCCTGCAAACGTACTGCGCTTTACATTTGCAAGTTATGCAGTAGCCTACGCTTAATTAAACTTGGCTACTAACAGAACAGACAGCTTTGCAATTACACGGCGATAAAAGCAGCCTACAAAGCATGTCCGCCCAACGGAGGTTCGAACTCGCTACATCTCGCACTCTACGCCAGCGCGTTATCCATTGCGCTACCGCCCCCCCCCCCCCGTTACAGTAATAATTAGTAGAGCTGGGAACATGTAGGATATTCTATTTTAATACCACACAAGAAGAATGGAGAGAACGCGTGCGAGAGCCTGAGTCTTTCTGCGGATGATTGTTCGCCTTCTTCCACTCGATAGATCATCAGATTAGAGACCAGCATAAAATTTTCAACTTCTCAATTATCACACCCCATCAAACAAGCCTACGAGGCGAAATTTTCTGTTTGAGTGAAAACATTCGAGATGCTTTGTCTCTGAATCGCAGGCATGTCTCTCCAGTAAAAAAACACAAACAGCTAACTTTTTCTGAATGAACGTCGAAACTGGTAGTTTGTGATTAATTATAAGATAAAAGCCCTTTTAGCAGTTATTAATTGGAAATCATCCCAGCAGTCCATATTATTAAGATCTTTGCTAATCTAAATTAGAATAGAGCGCAGATATTTCAATAGGAGTCCCGGACCAAAACGACAGGGAGAGAAATTAAAGCTCTCTCTATATATATAGGATATATACATACATATAAATTATATACAGGCCAATACGTTCGAGATCATCACTAGTGTTTAACGTACTGCATTGCTATTCTAATAGACAAATTAGAATAAGGCTCGTCGTTGCTGTCGTAGTTCCCGTATAAATAGCCCTCGTCATTGATGGAATTATTGTGCTGATGCACTCTGTGACGTGCTCGGAAGACGCACTCCTTTGATAGAAATTCGTATTCAGAACAGTAGCCTACTGTAGTAGACCCAACTGTATCACGCATAATGATCAGGCTCTTCGTGGCGCAGGACCATAATATTATTGTCAGTGGACAGATATAGTCGTCCTAACGGATGGATTGCAAAATTAAATCATAAATATCGTTTCTACTTGACAATGCGTCAATTTTCAATCGTTGTCTATTATTATTCGTTATGTTCTGAATGGCGTAAATATGTGCTCTGTGCTGTCTACTTTAAACAGTGGACTCAATTTCAAACCTTGTCCATGTCGTTAAACTCACTGTAGCCTATGCAGACGAACATGGGAATAACATAGCGATTTGAATTTTCAAATGAATAAATAAAAACGTGATCAACTAATCTAACGACCTCTTCGGCAGCAGATTCTGCTTCCAAGCAGATAGAAATAGTATAATAGGCCAGGGTGACCACACGTCCCAGTTTTCGGGGACATGTACCGGTTTTTGCGGTGTATCACTTTGTCCCGACGACTTATGCAAAGGGACAAAATTGCCCGGTTTTTCACAGAAGGAAAAGAAGTTGTCAACTTGGATCCTGGAAGCGTCCGTTCATTGCAATGACAAAAAGGGCATAGTTTGTAGCCTCAAAAGAAGTTGTAAACTGCCAAGTTGTCAATTTAGGCCTATATGAAATGTTAAAGCATGTAGTAGTGTAGACACTGTAGGCCTAATAAGTAGCCTACTGCTGCAATTGCTGAGGCCCAATGTTTCATTTTAAAAATATTGCTCCGACCTGCCGGTGCGAACTCTAACGTTCTAACTTAATAGGGGGCAGCATACTTTAGCAATCTAATCTAGTCTACAATCTAAAAACTGCCTAAATAAAACAAATTCAGAGAAGAGGAAACAATCCTGACCCCTAAGCTAATTCTCCAATCCTAATGCATCAACTATTTTTAGTCGTTTGCAATCGACACATTAAACCACACCAGCACAAAGCTTGCTCTTGTTCTCGTGGGCAACCTGAGCCAATAATTGGCAGGCATTGAGACGAAAGTAGGCTAGTAGAATAATTATCTTCTGTTGTGCCTTATTGAACAATATCTTCATTCATTTTCACCATCTTGATCGCGCCATATCGATTTCGCCCTTCTGATTTTCGCCACTAAGCCTAGTAGGTCTAAACCTCATCGGACCCGGCCCATAGGCCTAGTCGGCGCCGTAACAAAACGGCGCAGGACAAAACGGCGCAGACATAACGGCGCAGACGGAACTTCGCAATTCAAAGTACCACGACAAAATGGCACACAATACTCGATAGAATATTATCGTTAATTTTCCCCATAAGTGTCCAGGTCTTTTATGGCGAGAAAATGGTCACCCTAATAATATAAGCAAGTTGTGCAGCGACATTTCAGTGACTTGTTCAAACCTACCGACGTACACAAACCACGATGTGGTGTCGGGGGTCTAATGCATGGAGCCGATTGGCAGTATACATTATAGGCCTAGCTCCGGATCCTGCTATTTTGGTTACCTAGACTCTGGAGATTATGTCGGGTATTCGTTCAAATGAACCAGTTGCAAAACTGTTTTAGTATCCCATCCTATTCTCGTATGTTTCGCCGCAATGTATGTGTGCGCACTTGTTAAAGGGCCCGTCAAAATAACTACTCAGAAGCGCTTCCGACTGCAGCGCGGACACTGGATTGGAGTTTCACGCCGAAGCGCTTGATCAACGAGTGAAGGACTTGCTCAAGGTTCCTACGCAGCGACTTGAGTTGGATTCGAACCTGCAACCCTCCGCTTCAAGGCAACAAACATACCAACCACACCCCGCGCCTGAGGATGTTGCCGGTGCCAGAGGCATGATATTATCACTCCGTGGAACTCGCTGACTCCCACCGATTATAATATCGGTCAAATGCATACTCTGCCCACGCCTGGAGAAAATCATAGAAAGCATTTTTAATCTCTTTCTGACCGAACCATGCACGAAATTTATGAACAATTTTGGGATTATTAAATGTCTTCCTTCCAAAGGAATTCACCACTCGCCAGTGTATATCTATAGAATTATGTATATGATAGAAACAGGTTGTATAACCAATGTATATAATTATGTATATCAACATGAGCAGAGCCACACGGCAATGGACAGAGGACGATGGAAGGGCCCAGTGAAGATGGCATCAGACACCTACGGGCGTTGAGCCCATGCATGGCTGCTGCTGCTAATGATGATATGCATGTAATCATGATTGCAGGCCTATATAAATATAAATATATATGTATCTTCCGCACGAATAGGGCATACCATAATCATAATTATTAGTTGTTAATCAAAGTTACTAGCATTTATTGTGTGGCATTTGTCTATCGAGAAGCACAATTACTAAAACAAATTTTAAAGACAACAGATTGTTCACAATAAATGAGCCTTATAATCGTGCGTGTTTACTAAAGTTTCCTCTAAATACAGATCGTTATAATAATTATTATCTATAATATAGGCCTAAATCTGAGACCTGTATGTATGGATGTCCGACTTGTCCGTTCCAGGAACTGAGGAAAGGCTCAGAAACCGATTCATTTCGCAACACGAAACATTTTTTTTAGTTTCTCGTGCGAATTTGTAGGTCAGGATGACTATTTTCAGCTCTCAACTCACCTTAAAACCCGAGATATCAACATTTAAATTTTACGCGTATTTAGCCTTAGAAGCGCCTACACAGATTTAATCAGCCATTGCTGCCGTTCGTTGGACGAACCATCATCAGACGACAGTTCGCATGAGTTCGCCATGTCTTGACGTCATTCTCGCTTCTCGCACGTACAATAATACTTTTCGTTTATTCAACGATCCGGTTGACAAAACCGCAACCAGTTACAGTGTACAATTATGCAGCTGAAACATTCATACTCACAAGAACGCAGATCACATAAATCTTAACTAGGTCTATACTAACGGAAGAGACATCCAGCAATAATTGTATTAACCAAGTTATTAATAGGGACAGAGAACGAATAATGTGGATGTGTGAATGTGTGTTCGTCCAGAATTATACGCCTACAATTTCGCAGCTATTTACCACCAGTGGAAGGATTTGCGAACGGGGTTGGAAGGGGGCAGAGGAGGATGGAAAGGGGAGGGGAGGTGGTTTTGGAGAAGCAGGAAAGTTAGAGAGGAGGGGAGGGGAAGTGGTTTGGGGAGGAGGGATGGGGAGGGGAGGTGAAGGAAAGGGAAGGGGAGGGGAGGGAGGGGAGGGGAGGGGAAAGAAGGGAAGGGGAGGGGAAGGGAGGGAAAGAGGGGGAAGGGGAACGCCGGGTACCCCAGCTAGTATACATATAATTATTATAAAAAAAATAGGACGTTAATTAAGCGCATTGTCTTGCAGTGGCGAAATTATTTGAGGTCAGAGCACTTTTTGAAATCTCTGAAGTCTGTCAGACAAATAGCCTACTAAATTATTCGGTCTTTTTTGGAACAATATTATTGTAACATGCCAGGTGTGCTTATTCAGAACAAGCTGGAGAACACGCTTGAATAGAAACGAACAAGGCTGCCGGTCATTCCTTCTGATTCATCGCATAAACAAGGTGACTCATGCATAAAAAGGGAAGTATGCTTGGATGCCTGTAGGCTAAACAGACCGAGATACTAAAGATGCGGTGCATTTCTCTGATGATTGCTTTGTTCCGCTGTTTTTTTTAACATAATAACTAGTCACTGAGAAAATAAACCAAAATTATAACTACGAGATAATCTGCAGATACAGAATTTTTACAACTGTGGCCAATAATTTTATGACATGTGTTGGCAGGCTATTAACGCTGGTGTGTCAATAAACAGATCAATCAATCTGTCATTAAATTCCAACAATGAGTCTGCACTGGAAAGATTATTGTTCATCCGCTTTTAACAAAATTAATACATGGACTACGAAGAACAATATTTATTTTGTTAATTTCTTCATTACTTTCTCAATTCAGCAAGTAAAAGCTTCCAGGCGCAAATAGGCTTACAATTCGATTTTAATTTATTGACATGATGTCTTGAATGTTTAGCCTTTTGGGTTCAAAACTTCACAACAGTAATGTAGCGGAACTAGGGCTGGGCAAATGACCACCAGGAACCGAACCCCAAACCCTAGTCCTCAAGGCGATGTCCGTCACTGTAGTCCGGCGTCAACTGAAGATTGACGACTAGCCTGTCAGGCTTGAAACACATTTATTCGACAATCAAAGAAGAACTTCGCAAAGCGGTCTTCGGCCAATTTCTATAGCGCCAGTGTTCGGAGCAAGTTCGGAGCAATGTTCGGAGCAATGTTCGGAGCTATTCGTGTAGCGCCACTGTCCCAAAACCACTGCACCACTGTTCACAGCAATTGTCAATGCAGACCGCCGAATCGTCGTCGTGTAGATCACCGCTGCCTCGCCAGCGCACGCAGAGAATCTGTGTAGCGGGTCGGGTTTCGAACCCGAGTCGGCGTCGTCGAAGACAGGAACTGAACCACTGCGCTCACCCGGTCGGCAGCGTTGGCAGATCCGGCGTTGAATCCTGTTCGTCGTGGCACAGCGACGATCACCAGTCCTTCCGTCGTCTGTAGGCGTCGGATTTCCGAAGAGCACGACCGCGGGTCAAGAATCGAACCCCAGTCGACAGCGTTGCACAGCAAAGGCCTCCAAACCTTTCGTCGTCGACAGCGTCGGATCCCAATCGAATACGTCGGTAGCAGCGGCGTCGAACTCCAAATCGTCGGCGTTGCACAGCGGAGATCACCAGACCTTCCGTCACGGGTCAGGCTTCGAATCCAAGCGTCGTCGTGGCACAGCAAAGGTCGCCAAACCTTTCGTCGACAGGCGCTGAATTTCGGCAGCGTCGTCAAATCGTCGTCGCGCTCTCCAAAGCGTTTTCCTTCGGACGATCACCCGCTGACTGCACTGCGATTCGATCCCGCAACAGCCGACCGACGCGTCTTCCCACTGTTCCTCGGCGATTTCTTCAACGACTGTTTCCGATGACTCTCTCTTCGCTGACTCGTCTGTTCGAGGACTTTTCGATGACTCTTGTTCGATGACGACTCGATCGATGACTGTTGGGCCTGCGCACGCACTCGTATTTGTATGTCACGAGGCCACGCCCATTTCAGGTGGACACAGGCTAGAGGTAGACATTAGGCCACGCCTCTTTCAGGTAGACAGAGGCTAGAGGTAGACATTAGGCCACGCCTCTTTCAGGTAGACAGAGATACTCAGGCGAACACGGGGACGGTCATTCAAATAAAAATTAAACTCCATGACCCTGATTTCCAACAGTAATAAACTGGTTCAGGTATAATTATTTATAACAATGTCCTGAATATTATCACTAAGCTGCATTTTAACCTATAATATTTCAGTTAGAGTTGATGAATAATAATTATTCACCAACTCTAGCTGAAATATTATAGGTTAAGCTCTATAATTATTATAGAGATTATCGCTCAATATGGAGGTTATAAACGAAATATGATTGCCAACTAATAATTTATCAGACATAAACAACTTGGGTGCAGAGAATACATGTAGATGAATGGCACCATAATAATAGCTGATGTGTAAGCTTACCACAGACATCCGAAGATAAGAACGCGACGTGGAGACTGCCATTAAGTAAGCCTGGTAGGTTATTCCAATAAACGATTCGATCTTTTGGAGATAAATAATTTGTAAATTCCAGAGGATGTCGATCTATAAAAGCGCTTCAGATAATTATCTGCATTGAATCGACCATCGGTCTGCCCCTTCCACTTCTGTCAAAGGAACGGGACAATTCCTTCCATAAGTCTATAATAATATTGTTAATGATCGTGTCGCTCATAATAATAAAAATTATTGTCCTTCTGCCTGTCGTAGAAAATTATTTTTCGCGCATTGCAGGCTACTAGGCCATTACATTTTGCGTCTTAAGCACTTTCAAGCAGATTCTTCAGAATTGATGCTACGTAAAGTTTTTATAGGAAACTTCTATGGGCTCCTGCTCTATAACTCTGAACGTACAGCCACAGACAAGAGCCGTGACATTGCCGAACCGCCAGAATTTGCTGATATCGAATTGATTGACAGTTCATCGATGACAATATTATTTATTCATTCTTTAATTCATTTCATGGACTTACATAGCGCCTCGTCGGGGAACCTACTCAGGAGCGCTCCTAGCCCAGCCAAGGCTAAGGAAAAAAACTTGAAAGTTTAAAAAAAAGTTGACACAACCATGTGACTGAATTTCTATTCTATTCAATATAAAAATTAGTCCAGACCATCATGTTAAACAATAACACAATAAAGCGCAAAATCATTCAGCTGTACTTGATATTGTATACCACAGCAGATCACTGTTAGGGCTCAAAACATCATAGTCATTTGCAATGTTTTTTTCGTTTTTTATTCTTTCCCAAAAACGTTGCTTTTTCGATTTTTAATTTGTAATGTCGTTTTATTCCGTTTTTTGTAACTTTATTTATTTATTTACTGTCTGTAATTAGTTTCCTTGACTTTATTTTGGTCTTTTTGTCTGGCATTCCTTACGTTCTTACCGTATTCTCAAGGATTCAGCAAGCCTACCTGATGTCATTATTTGATTGTTTAACATCATCATTTTATAACTATAATAGGCCTACATTTAGTAGGTCATTTCTTTACTTCAGGTTTTCTGCCTGAAGGCAAGTTCGAATGCAAAAACGTAGGTCACTACAAGAAATCAAATCCATAAGAGTTATTTTGATATAAACTTCTTAGCCTATGGCTATAAACATGTAAGTACCAATTTTATGTACTATATATAAATTAATCGACATCTTTACTTCTGATTAGATTATAATAATTGAGTCATGTTAATCAGCATGATCTTATGTGAACTTATTTCACAATTTAAACTTTGAAGAATTTGAAAACCTTTAATTTTTTCTCAATTTCTTATATAGTCAAAGTTTTAAGAAAAAGATTAATGCCACTTAATGAAGTTTGGCCTACTATTAAAGATTATCGATATTTGCGGATTAAGAAAAATTGCAAGAAAATTGCTTTTAAGTTTAACATGCAGTTGAAGATGTTAAAAAAATCAAATTATTCTCCGTTTTCGTTTTTTGCTGTTTTTTGCGGTTTTAATTTTTCAAATAACACGACGTTTTCTCCGGGTTTTTTTTGGAACAAAACGACGTTTTCCCATTTTTTTAAACTCAGTTTTCATGTTTTTTACATCCATGGCTAAACATATAGGCCTACAACAACACGACGTTTTCTCGGTTTTTTTATTTTTTTGGACAAAACGACGTTTTCCCAGTTTATTTTATTCCGTTTTCACGTTTTTTACATCCATTGCTAAAAATATACACGTGTGTGTGGTAAAGAGGCCAAGATCGCGCAGTGAACACCTGCGCCAATCTGTGATGCGAAAAAATCTTAATGGCAGGATGTTTTTAAGCGAAATTGACAAATTCTGAAAAACATTGTGGCAGTGATGCGTGTTAATCATTTACACTCGAAAACTTCCTGTCAAAAAGAGTGCCCTTTTAGTGTGATTCTCCGCTGTTATAAAAATGCCAGATTTCTATTGGAATACCCAGTATCAACTCACTTGCGACGAGAATCTACGTTTCACGCGATCGTATACAACTTCGAGAAGATGCAAGCAATCTACATCGCGACCTTGTTGCTTCTCATGGGTTCTGACCTACTACCATCAAAGGTTCATGCTGGATTCAGTGGACTCGGAGACGACATCTTCTGCAAAACTGCGTTGAATGCGATCAAGATCATCACAAAATTTATCACTCTTCCAGTGTGCAAGGTAGGCATGGATTGTCTTTGCAGCAACATATTTGAACACTAGGCCTATACATGTCTGTGTGTCTGTATGCACCATGCAGAAATTGCCTGGTTTCAATATATAGCGTATCAATCCATTACCTTTCAATTTTTTGCTCATTGTTTTTCTTCTTGCCTGAATTTTTTAAGGCCAATCATAATATCCAGAAAAAAATCATCATCATCAATATCTCCATAATTGTCTCCGTCCCTATCATCACAACAGCCATGTCCACCATCACCATTACCATCACCACCGCCACCATCACCACCACCACCACCACCACCACCACCACCACCATCATCATTCATCAACACCGCCATACTGATCAACATCCTCCACATTATCACCACGTTATTGATCAAATTCACCAATATCAAATTTTACTTTTGTTCAATAATAGTATTAACCATTATGATCTTGTCGTAATTTCTTTTGCAAAGTGTGAAAAGCACAAGGTTTCAACCGATGGCTCTCCAAAAACAAGGTCATAATCGGATCACGTCCAACAATCAATTCCGTTAAAGTTGAGAGACACCCATAAATCCAGTGTGGATGTGCCCTCTGAAAGTGTAGCCTATACATGATTGAAAAGCGTCAAAGCGTCACGAGGATAGTTGCACTATTCACAATAATTTTACATAATTACACGGTGAACGAAAAAAAAGAATAAATACCATTAAGTAGAGAAATTAACAACACAATGTAAAAATATTATTCAGAATAAAACTATTTTATTCCCAACTATAAGCTTAACCATTGTTTTACCAGTTAAAACTTGAAGTCATTTAAATGTTTCAAGGAGCGTAGAACTAACGGAGATCAACAGCAGGCGCACCTTGAAGACAAAGGCAATTGTTGTTTGTTGATGCGCTATCCAACAAACTTGGTATATTTTACTTGGTTCGTCGACGAGAAACTGTTCACTTTTGCTTGAGCTTCGAATAGTCAAAATTGGCCTGCATGTTGGAACAGGATGGTGATCCTGCTCACCGAGCTCGCGATACTGTTGAACTTCTTACAAACGACGCTCCAGATTTCATACCCTATACACTTTAACTCCAACTAGCCCAGACTTAAATCCAGTTGACTATAAAATCTTGCCTGTGATGCAAGAAAATTTTGATAAGACAAACGGACGCGATGTCACAGAACCGCGTCTGCGTGTAATACAGGAATGGGACGAATTTTAGTCAAGCTGTAATTGATTCAGCAACAATTTATTAGTCGGCGGCGACCGCGTTTCTATACGTATGTTTACACCGAAGGAATAAATTTCGACCACCCATTATAATAATTATTATGTGTGGGCGAAATTTCCTCCTATTAGTCATCTGATTCAGGTCCTTTAAACTGAAGTTTCTCCATGTTTGATTAAAATGTACAAATCAGTGGCGTAGCCAGGCCTCGGAAAAAGTTTTTTTAAAGGTTATTTATCCACTTAAATAAGAAAAACAAAACAATTATTGCTTGTAGTAACCATTGTTTTTCTTACATTATTCCCTTTGTTGCTTTATTCCCTTTTTATTTACTGTAATACTGTTGGGCTGGTGCCAGAAAGGGCATCCGCCAGGCCAAAAAAAACATGAAAAATTCCTGGCTACGCCACTGGTACAAATTATTACATAAATTATCACCAACAGGAGAGGTTCGGTTCACCGTGTATATTCACAAAGTTAGAATTCACGTAAACGATCAGTAATTACTCTGCGTGATACATTGATATTATTGTTTTCAATTTCTCTAATTGAAGCACTGTCTTTTAAATCGGACCATTTCCTTGTTATCTTCACGCTATTGCATATTATCACCATTATTAATAATTACAAATTATTCGTCAACTGGATGTGAAGTAGTCTACAGCTTTGTCTTCAGTTAACTGAAATGTACAATTGCCCAAAGCGATTTAAATCGTGTCATTGTGTTAAAGTGTGGTCCATCTGGATCAGTCAGCAAGGTTGACATCCTCGATGCCCAGACTGGAAAAGCGACATCGGTGGCGACCTGCACTGGCTGCACTGGTCCTCAACTTCCCATTACGAGCTCGACGGAGTGCAAAAATTCAGCTGGCATCTCTCCCTCTGACTTCGCAAACTTTTTCATCAGCGTTTTTCCATGCGCAAACAGTAAGGTTTACAGGTAGGACTACGTGGTGAACTGATTGCTAAGATAATGGCCCTGTAGATTAGTTGTAAGCCTAAGTAATTCAACTTAGCGCTTGATGCCTCATTTATTAAGGAGAATAAAATGCTTTTTTAGCTTTTGAAATTGAAGAGATCCTTTATACTCTTCATGGTTTCAGGTGTAGATCTGCATGTCACATTATATTAAAGTAGCCTAACTTCTTGGTTAGAAACGGCAGCGTAACTAGGATTTTTCGTTTTTTTGGGGGGGGGCTTAAGCCTTGAGCGTGACGAGTGCGGTAGCAGTAGTCTATTGTGGTGCTGGGGGTTGTACAGCGACTTGATTTATTGGGGAGCTTCAGCTTCGTTTGGGCAACCATACATCTAATTATTGTGCACCAATGAATCATTAAATTTTATGGTAATTAAAACAATGCAGAGCAGGTTGAAGAACACTGCTTAAAGAATGTGATCTCAGTACGTATTTGGGGAATTGCGGAGGAGAAAGTGAGGGGGAAAAGATCTGAAGATTCGGGTGGAGCCTGCGCATAGATGATGTGCCAATGGAAGAGGATTTTTAAAAAGATGTCTCTGGTGCATAGTACAAAGGCTGAAGAGACGTGGCACTAAGACGGGAACCTTGCGGAGCATTATAAGAAAGCAGAATGAGTTGAGAGGAGTGGGTTGAGATCTTAGAGAAGTTACTGCGGAAGCTGCTCTACTCTGGTTCCAGTGTAGAGCAGCGCTAGAGACAAGGGCAGCCGCTGGAGAAATCGTTCGTTGTAGAATAGATTGCGTCGAACTCGGCAGATGTCACGTGTTGAGAAGAAGACAGCATCTAACAATAGACCTTTAAAATTTCAAGTGTGAGTGATTAAAAGTTGGGGTAAATGTTTGCCTTTTAAACCACTGAGGCAACCATTGGCAGCTCTGTTGAATTACTAAAGACGCGAGTCACCAAGCGGGGGTAATTAAAGCCTGCACAATTTCACAACATGGTCGGAACGTGACTAACTAAGCTAAAAAGTTAACGATAGGCCTATAGGTAAATTAAAAAATTGTTGACCTTCTTACAAACGTTTTGTGTGTATGCGTTTAGGTGCGACTGTTCAGTTCCGACTGTGGGGCAGACTGCAGGCCCTACGACACCCCCGACGACAACTCCGGATATAAGATACGGATGAACCTTTTGCGGCCAAGCTTCGAGTCTAAATCGTGTTATTATTCCATAATTTGAAGAATTAAGAATTCTGAGAAACCAATATCTACACAACACTTAATGACCAGCGAGTGAATAAGACTAGTTTCAGCGATAACGTGTTCATTGATAAACTGTAAAGTTATGACAATTAAATGAACTCCCCCAACTGGATTGGCGGAATTCTCATTCTTTTTTAGTCAATCACAGAATGACATTGTTTTGCATATCCCATTGTGCCGTTGCACCTAGAATTCAATTCAATCCAATTCAGTTTATTGTAACCATCAGCAAAGGCCTATAGAGACATATTTCACATAACAGGATGGCAACAAGGAAGGCCCTAAGGGATGAATATCCCGCTAACAGCGACACCTATTTACTTTCACTACTTTTACAGGTGGCCAGACGGCTAACGGCATGAATTAAACAGCAAAAACAACATGAACAGACAAATCATGTAGTGAACTTAACTTATAATAACAAAAACAAAACAAATTACTGCATGTAGGGTTAAAATAATATTCCCTAGTCATGAATCAAGTAGATGCGCAGCAGTGTTTTAAGCCTTTGTAAACTGGACGCTAGTGAATTTGATAATAATAATAATATTCTCTTTATTCAACAATCCGGTTGACAGACCGCAACCGGTAACAGTGTAGATCTACCAGGGCCGTGTCTAAGGATCTTCGAGTGTCGGTGCAAAGTGTTACAGCAGGGTCAAAGTGCCGCTCTTCAGTCTAACAAGATTAGTCAATTTGCAAAGATCCGCTGTTCAATGGGCTAGCCTACGTGGTTTGTCGGCTTTGGCGGGGCAGTAAGCAAGCACGCAACGTAGGTCAACTTAATGAGATCAATGTTTTCTTACGATTACTGATTTTGCAACAGGGTTTAAGTAACACTGAGACTCGCAAAAGACATTTGGCCAATGGCAACAAAGCTCTCGGCTCAAAGGCATTCGCTGCACCGCACCGAATGGACCTATGTTAAACACGGCTCTGCAGTGTAGAGTCATGCAGCTTGAACAATTCACAAGAACGGAGATCACAGAATACACAATCTTAACTACACTAACTGAGCAGACAACCTGCAATACAAGGCGCTAATAGTAGCCTCCAAGTATGTCCACCCAACGGGGCTCGAACTCGCTACCTCTCGCACTCTACGCCAGCGTGTTATCCACTACTCTATGTAAAACGATATGTCACAGACTCAATCTGCCACATAACGTATTTAATTTGTAATGAAATCACAAGAAGTGAAATGTGAAAACATACTGAAACGCCTGTCACGCGTCATTAAACAGTAGGGCGGAGTGAAAAACATAAAATTTCTAGAATCTGAACGGCTGGGTGCCAATTCGTTGCCTTTTGGTATAAGCTTAGTTAGTTATCATGCAAAATATTTCTTTAAAATTCGTTCTCGAAGATGTGCCTCAACGAGCTCGAAAATTTTAAAATTATAGAAAATCAAATTTAATTTTTTTAAAAAAATATTACAGGTCAGGTGCATTAGTGTTTTAAACGCCATATGCTTTGTCATATTGCAGGCCTCAAATATAGGAGTCTAGTCAGAAAAGATAATGGCTAAAATTATCTCTTCCCTCTTCGTTAATAACTCATGCTCAAAATTTATGGGGCGTTCTTTTGCGCGTGGTTTTTTCCAAATCAAAGCAGGCTAACACAGGCAACAAATTGTCTGGGATGCCCGATACAACAATCCTAGACTGAATAATATTAGACCAGGCATTCCTTATAATGTTGCCGATCAGCGTTTTGAAGAGTGAGTGGATACTGAACTGGGTCTGGTCGTGATCGGGAGAAGACTATAGGAGGACATGTAATAGGAAAAGGAACTAGTGCTAAAGTGATCCTCGACCCTCAGCACGAGACCAGGTAGCTTACTGAATACTCATACAATGTTTCTCATTATTTCATTTTTGGACAATAATTGATCAAGTTCGAGAGAGAAATCCTGCAAACCATTCCCTTTGGGCTATATATTATGTTTGTTTGTATGCGCACTTGTTATAGCGCCCCTTCAAGCTCTCAACCCAGAGGCGCTCCCGACTACAGAGCGGACACTGCATCGGAGTTTTACACCGAAGCGATGAGCAATTGCGAGTGAAGGACTTGTCCAAGGTCCCTACGCGGCGACTTGAGGTAGATTCGAACCTGCAACCCTTCGACTGCAAGGCGACGAACATACCCACTACACCACCGCGCCCCACGATATATAGCTTCCGGCAGAAAGTTACCCCTATACTTGCACGAATAAATATTTCCTAGAGAAGTTTAAGGGGCCAAATTAAGATCGAATCAAGATGTCGGCAAGCAATTTTTGAAACAAAATCTTTTCTGATGAAATTTTCTTGTCTTGTCTTGTCTTTAACCTTCCTCTAACCTTCCTCAATTCGACGGTTGGTCGCTTCATGGACACGCCTTCGCCACTTTTCCTGTCCTCCGTCTCCTTCGGTATCCGCTCGAATGGTAGTTCCATCCACATGATGATTTTAGCGACCCATCCCATCCTCGGTCTTCCCTTTGCCCTTGCTCCCGATATCGTACCCTGTATTATTTCCTTTTCCATGCAGCCCCCTGTTTTCCTCATCAAATGGCAGAAATAAAATGAGTTTCCTTATTTTGATCGTGTTAAATAAGGTTCTTTCTGTTCCCGTTTTCTCCAATACCCATTCGTTTGTTCTTTTTTCTGTTCATTGTACTCTCAAGATCTTTCTTAGGCATTTCATTCCAAAGGCATTTATTCTGTCTTCTTCTCTCTTTCTGATCGTCCAGCTTTCACACCCATATGTCGCCACTGGCCAAACCAAAGCCTTCATTAGTCTGATTTTGGTAATCATTTTTATATTAGACCTATGACTTTTCCATAGCGTCTTCATGAAATCTAGATATCTGCAATAAATCATAACGTAATGGAGTGCAATTTTTTCAAACTCTGAAATTAGTTAAAAACCACAACAGAGAAATTTAAGTGTGAAATGTTGCAAGCGGATAATTTTGTGGATTTTAATTTACATTTTAATCATATAAAAGTAAATAATATAACGACATATTATAGTATACTATCTGAAAATATCACGGAATGGTGTTAGAGTTAATGTGATACAATAGGCTGATGTAAACAGTAGCTAAAACTACTATCGCTTTGTAATAATTTTCTGGGGAGGGTGTCATTTCTAGGGAGCACTTCACTCCTGGAGTTGTCTCGGTTAAACACTGTTTGTGGCTGGTGTCTTAGTACTGACGCAAGAATGGAGCTCTTGAAGGTGGCCTCTTGTTATATCCTTACTACCGCCGTTGTGTTGGAATTTTAAGTGAAATATAGCCTACGTGAGGGCCCTCTTAGAAGTTTCCGTGTCATCTTCTACGTCTTCCATGCAGCTAAATGAAGACTATAAGAAGTCTGCAGTTCTGCACATGTAGTATGATTATGAGAAAATGAGAATTAAAAGTTGTAAATAAAATAATGGGTCAGATTTGGACTAAGAAATTCGAGTGTGATCATAATATTATGATCATTGGCACATTTTTAAAGCGCCTGAGCAATTAGTAGGCTATAACTAGGCATCTGTAGAATATTTCATTCAATTGGGGGGAAGGCATCATAAGAAGCAAGGCCGTAGCTATGGGGTGTTTTGGGTGTTTGAACACCCCCCGAAATGAAATAGTGTAAAAACGAAATGATGTATTACCAGCACATGATGAAAGAACTACAGTGTGTAATGCAATTTAGAGCAGAAAATAGTCGAAAATAGCGGAAAATAGTGTTTTCTGCACTGCCGTGAACGTATAGGCCAATGGGCCAAAACAGGTCAGACAAGCAGGCGATAACTTTAAAAAGGTCGTCAGAAAATTTCGCACCCCAAAATCTATGTTTTTCGGCCGCAGCGTGTACTCATTTCAAAATTCAGGGTCCAGAAAACACCCCCCCCCCATAAAATCCTGGCTACGGCCTTGATAAGAAGTCACTGGAAGATGACAAGGACGACAACGAGATCGCACGTTCCTGGAACAGATAATTAACATTTTTGCTCTCATTCTGCCGGGATGCCTGCAACATCCACAGAGCCAACCTCGACGTGGGCTATAATGGGCTCCATGGAAGAAATTAATGCAACTGATGACCTGAAGAGATACAAAAAATACGACATTCTGTGTAACTCGACTTTCATTACTTAAGACGACACCAAATTGCCAACTTTGTAGATTCATCCCTACTTAAACCATGCCTCCACGCTAAAGTTTTCAACCTGAGTAAAGGTCTGGATAATCGACAAGTTTCGCCAAAAACTTACAGGCAAGTCCCTCCTGTTTCTAGGATGGATATCCCAGCTTTTTCTGTATCAAAAATAGTAGAGTGTTGAACCAATTGGACGCGCTCGCTCACGGGGCGGGCGGTTGCGGTTCAACTCCGGGTAACGACCTTGAGCAAGCTGTTTACGCACACGTTGAGATGAGACGGTATATAGGCATCCTTAGACGTTCGTATTTTCACTCTCGCAAGTAAATTTTCGTAAGCTCTTGTCTCAGGAGATCCTGCATCTCAGCATTTGTGTCAAGACCATCCCTCGAAAGCCAATATTTTAACCACAATACACGCCTTACTTATAATATTTATAACTAAGACATGTCTCAAAAATCTCTTACCATCGC
This sequence comes from Lumbricus terrestris, assembly GCA_949752735.1. Classification (NCBI taxonomy): domain Eukaryota; kingdom Metazoa; phylum Annelida; class Clitellata; order Crassiclitellata; family Lumbricidae; genus Lumbricus; species Lumbricus terrestris. The sequence goes on from OX457052.1 coordinate 31,734,550, forward strand.
GTTGTATCACCATATTCACGTAGTATTATTACCATTGAGCGGAAAGATTTAATTAGGGGTCGGACTGCGGCGCGATAGGATTTAATTAGGTTTTAGGAATGCGATAATGATCTAATTAATGTGCTATAAGAATCTAATTCGAGGAGAGGAAACCAATCAATGTGTTTTAAGCCTATAAATACTAGCTGGGTAACCGGCGTTGTCCGGCCACTCCCATTTCCTCCCTCCGTCCCCCTCCCCTCCCTCCGTCTCTGCCACCCCTCCCACTCTCCTTTCACCATCACCCTTCCCTCCCTCCTTCCCCTCCTTCCCCTCCCTCCACCCCCTCCACTTCTCCCCACTCCCTCTCCTTCCCTTTCCTCTTCCCTCCCCATCCCCTCCCCATCTCTCCTCTCTCACCCACGCTCACCTCCCTCCTCCTTCCCCTCCCCTCCCCTCCCCTCACCTCCACTCCTCCCTCACCCACTCCCACCACCTCCTTCTTCTTCTCTCTCACCCCTTCCCACCTCCCTGCGACTTCGTCCCCTTCCTCTCACCCCTACCGTCCCTCCCCTGTCCTCCTCTGTCCACCCCTCCCCACCTTCCCACTCCCTTCCACCTTCCCCTCCCATCTCTCCCCTCTGCCATTCACCATTCCGTCCTGCCCACCCTCCTACCCACACCCACCATACCCCACCGCACTCCGACATCCACCCGTACGCCACCCGTGAAATTTTGGTTTTCTGGGAAAAAAATATTCTCCCTCCAATCCCCCCCACCCCACCCCACCACCACCCAAACAACACACTGTGACCTCGACCGGTGCGCCACCCGTGAAATTTTTGTTTTCCTGAAAATTTTCCCCCACTACCCAACCCAACCCCCCACCACACCCCACCCCACTTCGACCTCCACCGGTTCGCCATCCGTGAAATTTAGGTTTTCGGGAAAAGTTTCTCCCCCGCACAACACTCTGCCCCACCCGGCCCTGCGTGCCGAGGTGTGTGTTGGGTGGAGGTATACATAATATACATGCATACATACACGCATAAATGCATACATGTATTCATACATACATACATTCCTACATCATACATACATACATGCATGCATACATACATACATACATACATACATACATACATACATACAAACATACATACATACATACATGCATGCATACATACATACATACATACATACATACATACATACATACATACATACATACATACATACATACATACATACATACATGCATGCATACATACATAGATACGTGCATTATATTCATACATATATACATGCATACATACATGCATGCATACATACATACATTCAAACACTCATACATATACACATATATACATACTTGCATATATACAAATATACATGCATGCATGCATATATACCTAAGAGCCTAGTCTTTTGGGTTTATTAACGTTTTCGTCTAAAGCACCTGGCTAAAACACTAAAACACCTATATAACTTTGCACTGGCAAAATTATTTCATGTCATTGCACTTTTTGAAATTTCCGAAGTCTGGCACACAAAGACTGAATTATTTGGTCGTATGGGAGCAATTGTAGCGTGAAAGGTTTGTTCTTTCACTGGAAGCTGGAGAGCACACCCGAGTGGAGCCGGACAGCACTGTGCGCAATTCCTTCAGACTTATTGCGTAATTAAATCAACTCATGCCTAAAACGAACAGTAGGCCTGTGTTAATATTGCCAACGGGGTCATCAAGTGCATAAACTGATGAATTATCACGATGATGACATCACAAAGACAACGACGATGAACATAGACGCCTCTTTCTTTAGCCATTCATTTTTACTCAAAATTATACCACCATTATTTTCATGGGCGGAGACTTAGAAGGGGGAACAGAAGGGACGGTCCCCCTCAATGTTTGTGGTGAAGGACCGTTTATGCATTTGCCCCCCCCCCCCCGTCCCTTAAACTAAAACGTCCAGGCAGAAAATCCTTTACTTTCTTGGTATGGCATTGTCCAAGATATTTAATCTTTGGAGTTCAGGCCATCGAAATGATAATTTAAACTGACCTAAATATGCAACAATATCAAGAATATCATACGTAGACAGATTGTTTACTGTTTACTGCACATTGAACTCTGTGTATACAATCATGAACAACTGAGTAGGCCTACTGTAACAGTGCAAGAGGAGCCAGCAAAAGCTAATAGCTTATACAATCATGACCTCTCTTCTTTAATTATTATTCGTGAATGTTTTCATATCATACATAAAACTGAACTAGAAGGTGACAGAGCAGCATTTCAACAGGGGTCATTCACAGTTGATGACTAGTGCAGAATGTCGTCCAAATTGGGAAAGATAAGCAACGAAATAAACGGGATTACTTTGCAGGGCTGTTTTAAAGGAATTTTTAGAACTGCACAACTCCTTCTTTCCTTTCCCATCCTCCATGGTAAATTACTTGCAATCGGAGGACAATGACCTTTTTTGCTAGTTTTTAGCTGTACAGAAGTCCTTCTACAGCTGCACAAATCCATTTGGAACTGCACATTTTGTGTACAACTTCACGTTAAAAAAGCCCTGTTACCTTGGCTAATAAGCTGTCACAAATAAGCAGCATCAGTCATTTGGGTGCGAGAGAGAGGTGAATGGTACGATATATACCTGACGAATACCACAGACAACATTCAAAGATTGGATCGTGATAGACTAATTATGGTGGCTGCGGTATGGCATTTAACAAAACGAGTAGGTGATTCCAGGAAAGGATTTTGGAGTTGAATCGCTTGTAAATTCCCGAAAGACGGAGACCCACAAAAAGGGTTTAGATTATCTGCATTGGATCAACCAACTGTCTTCCCACCCTGCCATGACGAATGCTTGAGAAACTTCGTTAAAGACATGTATTGTTAGTGATCTTGTCGCCCGTTATCGCCCTTCTGCCTGTTCCAGAAAGATATTTTCGTGCATTTCACTGTGCGCGGCGCGAAAGGTCAACTCCTGAAACATAAGAAAATGTAGCAAATCCGTTTCACTACAGGCAGGCCCACAACAGACATCGCTTTTCCGCCTAAGTACTCTCGTGCAGATCATTTGTGAGTTGGCTACCAACAGACGCTACGCAGAGCTCTAAAAACGAGACTTCCATTTGGTGCTGCATGCTCTATTACACCTATTACCGTATAACCCACAACCGCAAGGATAAACCGTGACATTGCTGAACCGCCTAATTTTCTGAGCTCTATTTGATTGACAATTGAGCCGGAGTCGGATCCATGGGTGCAAACCCGGCCATGACCCTTTATTTAGACATTTCTTTATTTTTGACCAGCTATTCTGGCTCGGAAAGTTGACGTGCCCCCATGAGTAGTTTCGTAGGCCCCTCCCCACGTCCCCCGAGGTCCGTACACGAGGTCCGCACATAGGCTTAAGAACACTGTAGCCTACGAATAAAAAAGGTCATCAGATTTTTCGGTGACCAAGACGAAATTTTTCCCCTGTCCCAAGATCGAAAATTTTGGCTCCCCTTCGAAAATTTCTGTATCCGCCCCGGAGTAGAGCAATATATAAATTAAATCACTAAGCATATTTATTTATATAGCGCGCTGTTAAGAACCCTACTCAGGAGCACTCCAGCCCCGCCACGTAAAAAGATGAAAAAAGTCGGGAGATATAATTATGAGACAAATCTCAATGAAACCATGTCATGACTGGATTGATAGCGTTATAATTACAATCCGTAAAAAAACCGTTACGTCGACTAACTAACAAAGCTAACTATGCAAAATTATGAAAATATACTTTGATATTGTACACTGCTGTACATAGTAGTTCACAGCATCAGCTAAAAATCGGCGTCGTAGACAGAGTGGAGGAGGTCCCGGAGTGCACAACTGCGTCCATCTGTGATTCGAGATAAAACTTAATGACAGCAAGGCTTTAATCGAATGGCAAACAATGACAAGTAATATTATTGTTGTGTCAGTCATGCGTGTTAATCATTACACTCGAATACTTTCTGACAAGCAGAGTGCAAATTCTAATGTTATTCCCCACTGCTATAAATATGCCAGCTGATGGTGCATGGAGTATGCAGTGTCAAGTGGCTTACGACGAGAAACTACTCTACACACGATCGTACAGCTTTGAAAAGATGCCTGCCGTCTACATCGTGACCTTGCTGGTTCTCATTGGCTCTGACCTCCTACCATCGAAGGTTTACGCTGGATCCAGTGGATCCGGAGAAGACATCTCCTGTAAGAATGCGTTGAAAAGGTTCCAGTACTTGGCAAAATGCGTGCCTCTTCCACAGTGCCAGGTAAGCAAAGATTACTTTACTTAAAATCAAGAATACTAACAATTCATTTCAATTCGAATTTTAGCCTGAAAATAACGAAAATATGACGATGGCAGTGAACAAAAGGATTAACATTATAATTTTGTGATCGACAGAAAGGATGGACAATCTCGCAAATATGGTCACAAAGTAATCATATAAAAAATAGCAGCACAATGAGCATGGGCGCCAGCAGAAATATTTGCAGGAGGGCAAAATGTTTAAGTTGGTCACTGCTAAATTTCCTAGTCGCAAGATCTAAAAATTGCAAAGCTGGAAAGTGAGAATATGGGTATTTTTCAAAGAGGTTTCTCAATGCATATTTCTCATTGTCGTTTTGTGTAAACCTATCATTATATGAATAGTTTTCTTAGAGCGAAGAAATTTATTAAAAATCAAAAGTAGAATGTTAAAAAGTAGGTTTTTGAACGGGCGCTACATAATGAATGAATAAATGAATGACCGAAAAACAGGTATCAGTTTTAAAAGGGCAAACGCTCCATCAAGTTACCTCTATATTTTAATTGTAATTTCTAAACTTCTAAAGTGCCACTGCAAAGTCAATTGTAGGGCACCAGCTTATTCAGAAGCGCTGCATCGAGTCATCAGGCTGTTCAAAAGGCAGTCAAGAAAGAGGCCCGAGTCCTGTATCTGGAGGGTCAGATGTTTTTGCAGGGGTCGTTTAGGAAGGTAGAGGATCCCGAGGATCAGAAGAATAGGGTATCAACTCTTTTGAACAGAGGAGACGTTGGTTTTTTGGAGAAAATCTCGAGCGTGATAACCAGAGTCAATTATCCATGTTTCTCTACAGCTTGACCTACCTAAATTCTGTACTAGCTGGCGCATGCAAAATGGACAAAATGCAGCCTGACTTAATCCAGACTTGATTATATATATATAATATAACGCTGGTGAATATGTAGATCTCCATTACTTAATTTCAATGGGCTGTTGATAAATTTCAGATTTTTACATTAGTGTAATTTATTGATAATTAATTTTTGCGTAGTTGTGAAAAACTGCATTAGCCTACAGCGACATTCCAGAAAAGTAGGCCATAATCGATAGGAATACTATTTGTATGGGCACCCACGGGAGGGTTAAAAGTCATTGTTACCGTTTTCAACAAGAGCTTGAAAAGATGCAAGGCAGAAAATTAAGAGCTTCTTTATTTCTAAAGAGATTTCATTACTTAAATGTCTGACTTTCACTAAAGTGTACATTAGTATTCCAATGGGAAAAAATTCTTAAACCCCAAAAGTAGTAGTTGGAAAATAGGTTTCAATTTTCCAGGGGAGCAAGTGCCCCCTTGCCCCTATGTGCGGGCGCTCATGACAATGAGGCTTAACAGCCAGTTCACACTACATGTATGTATAGCACAGAGCTATATAATTTAGTTTTTAATACTCGTGTTTGTGTGTGTGCGTGTCTGGATGTATATGTAGGCGCGCCTGAACAGTCTATCTATCAGCAGCTATTTGGCAGCTGTTTGCAGCGTAGCAATTCATTGCCCTTCAATCTCACTCTCATTGCTTTCTTCTTGCTTGTGAATTGTTTATGCCTATCTTATTTCATGCAGAAATAATAATCGTCAACATCACCATGACCGTAACCGTCAAAACCACCACCGCCACCACCACCACCATCACCACCACCATCATCATAATCATACTCATCATCCTTTCCACCACCACCACCGCCAATATCACATTCATCATCATTATCATAATAATAGTCATCATCTTCATCATCATCATCATCGTCGTCGTCGTCGTCGTCGTCATCATCATCATCATCATCATCATCATCATCATCGTCATCGCCATCGTCATCGTCATCGTCATCATCATCATCAACTCAATACCGCCACCACCACAACCATTGCCACCTCCATCACCATCACTAACACCAGAACCCCACCACCACCACCACACTCGTCTACATCCACTTCCCCAAAATCCAAGACCATCATACCATTGTTTTATACCACCACTATTTTCATGGGCGGAGACTTAGGAGGGGGACAGAAGGGACGGTCCTCCTCAATGTTTGTGCTAAAGGAACCGTCCATGCATTTGCCTCCCCCCCATAGTCAAGGGCAAGGACGTGCACCCACGGCATGCATGGTTAATCGGTGAATATGTCAGGTACTGGTAACAAGTTAACAACCTTAACAGAAGAGATCTTCGAGCAAATGTCTGAAAAAAGGTCGTCAAGTATTTCGGCAGGGACAAAATGGTATGTTTTGAGAAAATTTTGACCAAAATAATGACTTTTAAAGAAAGAAAAAAGGTCGTCAGCTATTTCGGCAGGGAATAGGCCTAATGGTATGTTTTGAGGACATTTTGACCAAATGACTAAAAAAAAGGTCGTCAGAAAATTTCGTCGACGAAAATGCAAAATGTCGTCGTCGGCCGCTCGTTCGTTCCACCCAACTTCTAGACCAAATCTCCGCCTTTAACTATTTATCATTAATAAATAATATTATCAATTATTATGATCATGTCATATTCATGTTATTATCGTGAACGGAGTTGCAATCATTGGCATCTATTGCAACAGGGTATAAAAGAACAAAGCCGCATTCAAATCATTGTCCAGCAGTTGAGACCGCTAAGGTGTTGAGAGACAGAGAGGACATGCGCTCTGCAACGTAGGCATATTGACAATAAAATAATAATAATACGACAGAAGCGTCGGAGCACAACGCATGGAGTTAAGTAGCTAAGACGATCATGCAAGTGAACACCTATCCGTTATATTATGTATGCCTACGACTCTCCTTTCGCATTATTGAAACTCATACGTTTTTGTGTACAAGTAAGCGTCTCTATACCTCCCTCCTAATACAAGTCAATATTATTACTTACCGTTTGTATACGTATAGTCCACTATTTATTTCTCCTCAACATCGAATTTTCGGTCTAAATGTGTTAACTGTCATACTTTACTCTTTAGGTCTCAACCGAATTATTCAATCCAGAATTCATGCAGCGCCTCTTCAAGGGGCTACGGAAAAGGCTGGATTTTGTATGGATGCAGTTCGTGTGAATGGGAGCAAAAGCATTCCCATCTGTGCAGAACTGAGTGGGTGCTGGCCTTGGATATCTGTGGAGCAACAGAGCTCTCGTAGGTAGTCTGGAACAACGTCGAGCTGACCTTGCAGAATCAGAGCAGCGATCCTATGTTATTAATTGTTATGATTATAATCAAATACAATCGACATAATAATAGGATAGGGCACACCTAAGAATACGCTAATGTTAACGTTATAATTACACATCTTAATTTCGCGTACGTACATTTTAAAGAGACCCCTACCCCGCCGTGCGTACACGGAAGCGAATCGCGTATACACCCGGTCACTCCCACCCCCAACATGCGTACTTAATGTATCAACACTGAACATCCCCCGATCATTTTCACTTTTATGCTAGATATCATCACACATCTACGAATTCATCTAAATGAATAACGCAATGCGACGTCTAGATAATTATGTGTCTTCAGTTAACTCTCTTTAGACATTTTTTTCTGAAATGCGTAATAGCATAATAATTATGACTAACGATTTAAATCGTCCTATTTTGCTAGTGTGGGTCGCCCGGATCTATCAGCAAGGTTGACTTCAACGATACCAAGAGCGGAGTGAAAACAACAGTGGAGACCTGCACTAACTGTACTGGTTCTCATGTTCCGATTGCGAATTCAACAGAGTGCAAGAATTCCGCTGGTTCCTTTACCTCTCTCTGGCAAACCTTTTTCTACAAAGTTTGTTCATGCAAAAACATGAAGTTTTACAAGTAGGTTCATAGTTGGCCCTAATCTGTTTGCTAAGGCGGTGGTAGGGTGGTGGTGGAGGTGGTGAGGGTGGCGATGATGATGATGATGACGACGACGACGACGACGACGACGACGATGACGATGACGATGACGATGACGATGAGGATGATGATGATGATGATGATGATGATGATGATGATGATGATGATGATGATGATGATGATGATGATGCTGACTGTCGATAATGATAATAATGACATCAACAACAATTACAACAAAAGCAACAACGATAATCTATGTGCCGCCATAATTATGATAGCACATGCCGACACATGGGCACCTGACAGACACCTGCATGCAATCAGTCACAGATAAACCTCCTAGGAAAAAGTTTTTGTTTCTTGAATAGAAAGACTCAAGTCAGTCGGCCGAAAGGTTATGCCATACTCCAAATTAATATTCTTAGTAGATTGAAAGAATGAAACGAGTAGTGACTGCATAGGAGACGGGATTTGTGAGATAGGAGGATGATCAGATAGAGCGGTGTGGCTGGTTGGTGAAAAATTCGTGAAGGTACATTGTACGTGTTGCTTTACCTGAAAGTATCTAGGAGTAGGCTATCATAGTTAGTTGTATGAGAGCGAATTGATTTTGAAGAGGACGTGCTCGCAGATTTTCAACTATTTGAACGCCGGTAAAGAGTTCAGTTGATCTCATTACGCATAGCCTAGTTGGGCGATGGCGGAGGAGGAAATGCTGGGGGAGAGATATGACGGGTCAGGTGAAGCTTGCGCGTAGATGATGGCAAGCAGAAGAGGATTTTAAAGATGTCCCAGGGCTGTGGTATACAGGAGGAAGACACCTAGTCCTAGGACCTTACGGAGCGCATCAAGAGTGTGGAGTGGGTTGAGAGACGTGGCGGGAAGAATTAGGTGGAAGCTGCTCTTGTTCCAGTATAGAGGAGCGCTATAGGGACAAGGTTGTCCTTGTCTCTAGCCTTGTCTCTATTCCTATGAGGAATAGTTCGTTTGAGAGCGTCGAACAATAGACCTTTAATATCACATGTGTGAGGGATTAAAAAGTCGGAGTAAATGCATGCCCTGTAAACCACTGAGAGAATCATTGTCAGCTCTGTAGAATAACGAGACGACGCGAGTCAGCAAGCGGCGTGAATAAAGCCTGTACATAGTCGAAACTTGACTAACTAAATGTCAATGATTCAGCACATCATCTTGCCTGTACTAAGTAGGTATTTCATGAGCTACTAATGACACTAGTAACGAACTCGAGATGATGTTGCGTGTCACTTGAGACAACCATACGGATGGCATCAATTGGTGAAATTGGAGCCAACAGACCACTCACTTATCAGTGATCCCAACATTTATGAATGCTTGGGGAAAAAAATTATTCACGTGTGTGTTCGTATTAATGTTGCTTGTCGATGATGTGAAACACTAATTCATTGTGTGTGTGTTTGCGTTTAGGTGCGAATGTCCTACAGGTCCGACTGTGGGGCAGACAGCACCGCCTACTACACCTCTCACAACAACAACAGTGAACACAACAACACCAACAATTCCAGTTACCGATACTCTTGCTATTTTCTTTCCTGAAGGGGTCTAAATCGTTTTGACTCTATTCTTGGAATTAACGGATACGAAAAACAGCCATCGACTCAACACAAAATTATCAAGACTATCTTCTGCGACGTGTTTATCGCTAAATTATTGTTAAGTTATGACGATTAAATGAATTCATCTAATTGGATTGGAGTATTTATCATAGATCGAGAGCGGGAAAGAAGTTGCTTTGCATTTATCATTTTACCATTGCACTTAGTATTCAAGGCATCAGAAGGCCTAAACGATTTTTAAAACAAAACTTTTTCTCATGAAATTTAGACATTTGCAATGAATCATAGCGTGAGGGAATGCAATTCGTTCGGATTTTTCAAACCAGTTCATTCACAACGTCTAATTTTAACTGTGAAACGGTACAAGAGGCAGGGCTGTTTTTAAGGAATTTTTAGAACTGCACAGCCTCTTCTCTCCTTTCTACTCCTCCATGGTAAATTACTCCCAATCTAAGGAAAATGGCCTTTTTTACTATTTTTAACTGCACGGAACGTGACGGAAGTGCTTCTACAACTGCACCAATCCATTTAGTACTGCACATTTTGTGTAGAACTGCACGTTAAATAAAGCCCTGACAAGAGGATGCTTTTGTGAATATTGATGAAGGCTGCAACCTATTTTGAGAAATTATAGCCGTCTACGGTTACAATATTTTAATCTTGAGCACATCCACGAATAGGCTGCTTTGAGAGCGTCGTC